>OX463846.1:7871838-8444177 GCA_949825065.1 Odontocerum albicorne | reverse complement strand
GTGGCATACTCATAACACAAACTGCAGCACACAAAAAAATCGATTTAAAAAAAATGAAAGGTAAAATATATAAATTAAGTATTATATACGAGTTATTCAAAAACTCAATAACGCATAAAAAACACATCGAAATTTCAACACAATTTTTAAAGATATAGGAAAGTCACGTTTTAGCGCCGGATTTGTGGTTCAAAAAAACAAAAATACTCCCTAAGAGAACTTTTAAAGGCATTAAAACTACCTCCAAATATGCCCGAAACTGCGACATACTATACTCATAACACAAACTGCGGCACACAAAAAATCGATTTAAAAAATTTAAAGGTAAAATATATAAATTAAGTACAATATTATATACGAGTAATTCAAAAACTCAATAACGCATAAAAAACACATATCGAAATTACAATACAATTTTTAAAGATATTGGAAAGTCAAGTTTTGGCGCCGGATTTGTGGTTCAAAAAAACAAAAATACTCCCTAAGAGAACTTTTAAAGGCGTTAAAACTACCTCCAAATATGCCCGAAACTGCGGCATACTCATAACAAAATCGATGTAATCTGGGTATGGAAGAATTCGAGTAATAGATCTACAAATCTCGCACCGGAACATATCCTGTAATGTCATACTTCTCGAAGCTATTTAGAAGTTAATCAATTCCAACAACGTAAAATACAATAATATCCAATAAAAATCTTCAAGTGATATTTTTTTTAATCAAAAACTCCTTTCATAAAATAAAATATTTTCAAGAACAAAATATTATTTTCCTAATGAATCACCTAGAGAAATAATCAATTTTAAATTAAATATCTCATGAAGCATTTAAAAAATTCAATCACCCTTCAAAAATACGGGAAAATCCTTTAGCTTTAAAATATTTTTACAAAGAATTTTCTGAATAACATTACAGGACGAGATAATCTCTTATATTAAGGTCAAGAGATGATTCAGGCCACGATTTTATACATTTTCGTATATAAAATGACTGGAACACAATTCGTAATTTTTCGAGAATTTTTCATTCGAAATTAATCACTTGAAAAAATGTTTAGGTACTGCGTAATTTTAGAAGACTGCCTTAAAAAGGATAAATTAATCATCAAGACTAATCTACTCATTAGGCTCGAGTGAAAGCTCTACAATCGATATAAGGGTATTTAATTAAGTTTTTCGTTCTTGAGTTCTTGATCCCTTACTCTCACCTACCTTCCAGGAACATTAAAAATAATATATAAGTCTCGTTTACTGTCTCTCCAGAAACTTAAAAGTCATGACATATTTATACTCCACGGTTATGTCCAAAGTACTCTTATTATCTGTTCTTAACGTTGAAGAATAAAATAAGTCCTCCGTGGCCTAGTTGGTAAGACACCTGTCTTTCAGCCCGAAGGTTGCGGGGTCAAATCTAGCTGGAATTCTGATTTTAAAAAGGGTTTCAGTCTTATTTTTCACTTAAGACCTCTTTAACGTATATCTGGTTGATTGGAAGATATTGGCAATAAGCCCGCTACGTTGTACTGTATATAACGAAAGTTTAATACAATACAATACAATACAAGAATACTTATCCATAATTATTCAATGTCTAACTTACGCATCGGAGACCTGAACACTTACCATTCAAAGCTGAACGATAGCATTTTCGATATCTTTGAGAAAAAGATTATCCACATAATCTATGGTCTAATTTTGACGAGTGGAAGGGATTTATGTGAGCTCGTGAGTGTGGGTTTCTTCTTGTAGTTTTAATTTTGGTTGTTTTTGTATTTGTGTTTCTGTGTATTTTTTTTGTTTAAATTTTTGTTTTAATTTTAATTTTTATTCTTATGATTGTGTGCGGTATAGTGTGGGATGAATATTTTTGGTCTTTCTGGAGTGATGATGTGTGAGGAGTTGAATTTCGCAAGATGTTTTCAGTTGTAGTTGAGTGTCACTGTCAGGTTGATGAGAGCGTGCAACGGGGATTTGTTTTTGTGTAATCAAAAATCGGAAAGAAGTATCGATTTATTTTTTTCATGCTAAATATCCTCAGTGAGATACAGGCAAAAGCCTAGTTTACTGGGGATACGACAAATGAAAGGCAACAAACCCAGATCCATTAAAATTGTATGTCCAAATCAAATTATCTGTTGTTTTTCTCAAATTGTGTATATTTCTTTTCATGTGTAATAATAAAAATAAAAATAAAACATTTACGAGTATGATGATGGCGCGTGGAGACAAATGTATAACTAAGAACTTAACTTCCAGTATGGCAAAGCTAGCGTAGCAATAATTATAAAAGTTGCTGACTTATTTACTTACACTACATGCAGGATACTGACCCTGCAAAGAAGACTTCCTTCAGCGATTCGGAGAGGTGTAAAAGAGTCACGAAACCAAAGTAGAGATAGCTGGATAGTGTGACAGAGAACTGTCGCATCCTGGGTATTGCCAATTAGAGGAGAATGCTGCTAAGATATATAAGTTGCAGATAATCCTGCAGGCAGCCAAGACCCAGCCTGGGTTGTAGGGATATAATGATGATGAGTTCTTGATCGTATTCCATATTGTTTCTATTTATCGATTTTATTTATTGGATGGCATTATAAAGCTCGATACCATTTCACTACTTTTATTTGATCATTAACCCGTTTCACTCTATGGGCATACATAGTCTACAACTTGTATACAAATATAGATCCACACATACCATATGTACATTTTACGTGAAAAAATAAAACAGCTGCTCTCTCAGAAAAAGCAATTTACTTAGATGTGTTTCCTTTCAAGAAAGGAAGATATAAGAAAATTGGAAAATAAATAATGAGGGAATAGGAAATCGACATTAATTAAACAACTTTTTAACTTTACATTTCTATTTGCGGTGAAATACCCGCACTAAAGCCATATAACTTATGTTTAATAATTAATTATTTGAATCGCTTGAAATGCATAGGTCTTTACAGGAAGCCCATAAACTATTTTTTTAATTTTGTTCATTTCATCATCTGACAAAATAGAATAAGGCCAAAATTTCTAACATAAATTACGTGATAGCTAAACGATTAATCATGCACGGTTTCACAGTTTTTTTATAACGTTTGTAAACTACTATAAAACGGTGCTTGCATATAAACTACTTATTACTTCCATAAACACATTTTATATGAATTGCCTAAATAAAAGATCGCATTAAACACAACAATATTGTCGCGTCACATCAATTAACTGTTTTTTTAACATAGATTTGTTTTTACATATTTATATTTCAATTCAATCTCTTAATATACGTATGCTTTATGTCCAATTCTCATTATTTCACGTAATACGTAGATTAATTGCAGAGTTTGATAAGTAAATTATATGATTGTAATTTGTTTTATCAAACACTGTTTATTCTACTTTTTGTAACGGTATAACCCTAACGGTTTCAAAGCTTTCACCCCATCATCAGGGAGCACAAACAAGACAGTCTTGTTCATGCTGTATCGAGTACCCAGCGGTAAGTAATACACATCGGGCTTAAGAAAGAGACTGTCGGCCATAATCGGCTAACTTCGACTTTGTAGAGCGTCATCTAATAAGTAGTTTATATGCAAGCATCGTTTTGATCAATTTAGACCTTTTTCCTTCACCATCGAATTGATCTTGTTCCCTTTTTTTGCGTTAAATTTCAAATTCAAATGAACTTACAAAGGTCACACATAAATATGACTATAATTAAATTTCTCTTTAAATTAACACTTTCACTTTTACAAATTCATCTTGGAATTTCGTATTTCTGCTACATATATTAAACTAAATTCACTAAATTGAGTTGAGAAAGACTCGGCAAATATTTCACCGTAACAAAACATAGCATCTACAGCGAAACCTCGCTTTACGGAAAAGAAACATTTCTTAAAAAGTATTTCTGTTAAAGGTGTGCAATCATTATGACTTTCTTATCCTTTTAGGCAGCAACTCATAACACAGATATGGTACTACAGTAAAACCAATCTCGTAATTTCATAAATCAGAAGAATCGTCGTCTTATTCATGCACTGCATCAGCCCTAAATTTTCACATGCCAAATTTTCATCTCCCATTATGCAATACAATAATGTCCAAAGATCTCTTATTATGCCCAAATTTCATATAGTTCTTTATGGTCATTACTTAGCAGTCGTAATCATTGGATTTGATTTTGCGAGCGAATTGACCGCACTGTCTACAGTATTGTCAATTCGCTCTGAATTTTATTTCTGATTAATAATACGTCTTTATTTTTCACGTCCAGTAGCATTTCTATGACACATGGAGTAAGTTTGCCTTCTTAATGAATAATACGTATCTATATTTATTCATTCTAATTTGTTTTATCAAACACCTCTTCGTCAGGGGAGCACAAACAAGACAAATCAGGGGAGTACAAAGAAGTCTTATTTGTGCTCCCCTGATGATAAGGTGAAAACCTTGAAATAGGTAGGGTTATACCGTTACAAAAAAGGGAATAAACAGTGTTTGATAAAACAAATTACAATATCTTTAAACCTCCACAATGTTAATAATGTCTTAACTATAAATAATATATTTTTATTCATTACGACCTCCGTGACCTAGTTAGTTAGACGCTTATCTTCCAACCGGGGAGTTATATATTTGATTCCCGTAGGAATCCAATTTACTTTGAAAATAGTTCCAGTCCGATTTTTACTTAAGTTATCTTAAACTAGTCTTGCCCTCAGAAAGATACAGGCAAAAAAGCGTAGATTACTGGGAAGACAACAAATGAAAGGCAACAAACCCAGATCTATAAAAGTTGTGTGTCCACATTAAATTACCTGCTGTTTTTTCAGCAATCATGTAAAGGGTCTTTCAAATTGAGCGGTTTTTTAAATTCTTGGATAAAACACAGATGGCGTCGCCAAATTGTCTGAGTCTTGTGACATTTGAGAAGTGTAATGTATGACATTTATAAAAATGGAGTCGTATACAATATAACAACGCGTTCAAATTGTTGAATTATTTTATGTATTGTAATCTCCGGAAACGGTTATGTTAATTGGCCACCAAGACCATGTGATCTGACACCGTTGGACTATTTTCTCTGGGGTTACGTGAAAAGCCAGGTCTATAAGAATGACCCCCAATTAACTTTACTGAGCTGATGGACGAAATTATTCGCGTTATTGGTGAGTTAGAACCGCAATTATGTTAAAATGTCATCGAAATTTTTGACAAAAGAGCGGACATCTGTGGAGCTGCAAGAGGCGGATATTATTTTTTGTGTTTAAATGTCATACATTATACTTTAATGGCCAATAAAAAGTTTTTTGAAATCAAAGCAAATTATGTTTTATTCAAGAATTAAAAAATATTCAATTAAAAAACCGCTCAATTTGAAAGACTCTTTATTTATAAAAAAAATTGTTGTGTATAAATAAATAAAATTAACATCTTTATTGTTGGTTGAAAGAGCTGCCACATGACACTAAACTCATTCACTCGAGATGTAATATATAGAACAAAATTGTGACACAAATATAATATGTCAAAAGGCCTGTTGTGAAAAAATCAGACTGACACTATAGTATTTTTTTATTAAAATCGAGAATTGAACCTAAACCTCCCGTGTCAGATGACAAGTATAGTTACTAACTAGTATTAAATTCGTTAAATCGATATTTTTGCCGCTTAGTAATTTCAGAGCTATTTTTCTCAATTCCATGTCCAAGAGTTTCCGTAAAAAGAATTATTACTGTATGGGGTTAATTAACCGATAACCGAACCGTGTCCCTTCACAGAGAGGGTGCAACGATAAAGGAAAGCAGAGAACTGAGAATTTTCATCTCGTGTTGTAATTCTCCCAACTTTGAATTAGAGAGGGATGGCCATAAATACTTGTAAGTTAATTTAATACCTTTTTCACCCAATTAAAGAATCAAACTAAATAGTTATATAATGTACTTATTTATATGCGTGATGACTGGAAGCGTTTTTATATGTAAACGTATTAAGTAAGGGGTGACATTGTACGAGTACTTTTAAATATACATACATACCCTAATTTCTCTTCTAGGGTAGACAGAGAGGATAGATCGAAATACGTTTATACCTCGACACACATATTTCGCCTCTTTGACATCCATATACTGGTCTCATACATCTCCTACTATTTCTCTGACTTCTTAGATTTCTTTCCTTCAAAATATCATTCCCTAACAATACTTTCTTTGATCTTCCTCTACCTCGCCTTCCACTCACTCGAGAAATCAATGAAAGTCACACCGTTGCGTCGAATTTATGGTTCAGACAAACAAAAACGCTCTCTAAGACATATTTTAAAGAGACTGTCACAAAATATGTCCGATACTGCAGTGTAGTCATTACCCAATCGATGTGATCTGAGATAAATAATTCCTCTTTAGTTTATTCTTAAATATCGATGAGGATGTGGCACATCTGTTTGAGCCAGGAAGATCTTTCCAAAGTCAATCCGAGTGATCCGCAAAAGATGTACATAAACATGTGGCATAATTATACATCACAATGGACAAAGATGCTAGTGCAGTGACGATGGAGATAAGGCTCGACATCACGGGAGAAGAAAAATGACTTGCAGTACAGTAAAGAAAATTGAATGCGTGCCGCGAATAAGGTGGTAACTAACATGTTTTCAAAATCCAGTTTTTTTGTGAAATAACGTGTTATGTGGTTACGTCCTTCGTCCCCTCTATAAAAATATTCTCTATCTCTTTCGTTTCTACTGATAAGTCAACGTTGCCGTTTGATTTTTGCGCGCGCTCAGTGGAATAACGTGGTTTCAAGTATCAACATGTCTGGAGAGGCGCCCGTCGTTCACTCTGCTAGTGTAGAAAATAAACTTAATTTCGGTAAAAAAAAACGACAAGCAAGGGTTGCAGAATGGTCATACAATAAATGGGAGAAACTTCGAAACAGCGGACAATCCTATATAAGCAGACAAGGCAAAGAATTAACGAGTAAAATACCAGAAGAGGTTAGTGGAATAACGTGGCAACTAACGTACATGATTGATTTTTCAGATAAAAGTTGTAACACGACTTGTTTGTTTTATATAAGAGTTGTGGAATAACGTTGTCACTGCATTCGTGGACCACGTTATTCCACGTGTTCATAGTGTTTTTCATGTTTTTTTTTTTGTTGTTTTGAATATACGAGTAGTTTGGTAATTTTTTATTTTTAAATTAAGTGTGTGTATGAAAATATATCTTTTGATTAAAAAAAAACTACTTATTAAAATATCGACACTTAATAAAAAAAGTGTTTTTCTTGAATACTGTAAAATACAAGTTTTGTTAGTAACCACCTTATTCGCGGCACCTATTCAATTATAAAGAGACCAAAGGCCTGGAATTCAGACAGTTTAGCAAGTTGACAGTACTTTTACAGAAAACTTCGAAGCTGCATAAGTATACTCTGACGCCACTCAATCAGAGTAGCCAATCGAAGATGGACCAATGTGAGATTAAGTGGAGATTCCTTCGGAAATTATTGACTCGGTTATAATTGCAGTATCACAAAATGGGATCTGCGGATTGATCCAGATGGCCGCGATAATTATAGTACGACGAAGGGACAAGATTGGAATTAAATAGTTTGCCTTTCAAGCTCCCATGACCAGATATAAATCGGGCAATCCAATAGCTAGCTTAACTTAAAAAGCGAAAACACGAAAAGCCGAGGTTCCCTCTGTTATTATACGAGTATATGATTAAACGAAAGAGTCATATATATTTATTTTGGTCACCACCAGGAATCGAATATGAACACTTTGATGGAAAACAAGCATTTTCTGACTAAGCCACCGAGATGTATTTAAAACATGATTGGTGTTATACTTTGGATTTTTTTATAAACTGAATGATTGTGAATACTTTTTTCTTGATCAACTTAGAAGAGCCGTAACGAGACAAGAAGCTGTCTGCGAATTGTTTGCAAATCCTTCCTACGCCAGCGCGACTCAACCCCCTCTCCCTGGTCACTGTGTGCTTAGCTTTCCGCGCAAAAACCTGCCAGATTCAATGGAATTGAGATTTTTTGCGACATTCACCCGCAATCTCGCCTTTCCTCTACATATTATATCCGAAAAGATTTACTCAGAGATTGATGAATACGAAAAAATACTCCTCGTTTCTGATTATACGTTTCTAAATGTATTTTTTTAACTTAATTTCAAACTCACATTTGAAAAAAAATAGATGACTTGGATAGTCTATTTTATATTTCAACAAAATCCCCCTTTTAATAGAGTGCATCTTCAAAGAAATCAATTTGCTAAGGTTACCGATATATTTTTTCACAGTCTCTTGAACTATAAAAATAGGCTGATTTAAGAGTTGATGAAGTATTGAATTTGTACTGTACTTTTCTTTTCGTATTACTCTTAAATTGGTATGGTGAGGTGCGGGCGGCTGACTAGAGACCGCCCCATATCGTGTGATCAACTGTGTATATTATTATTTTTTTATATTGTATTTTTTGTAATCATTTTCACTCGTGTACTTCACTTACTTATGTAATATTTTAAATGTTTTACTTTGTGTATTTGTATTAGAATTTATAAAATTGTTCATTCTTTTTTTTCTTTTTTTTTTACCTTCAAGATTATTTTGAAAATGTTGTAAATGAAGCAAAACTACTTTTTTAAAATAATTTTGTAAGGTAAGTTACACCTTTGATGTAAAATAAAATATTTTATACAGGTTTACAATAAAAGTGCAATTTATAAACCGCCGTTTGGAGAGCAGGCTCTCCTCAAGAGCGCTCTAGCTGGGGATTCGAACCCACTATTATTGACAGATTAAAATACTGCTAAAGAAATAAGTTGAGTGAAAGGATAAGAAGATGTTCATTAGATTAGGTACTTCCCCATATCTGCATTTATTCAGAAAATCATATTTGGTACAAATAACCGCAGAAAACTTACCAAGGGATGACGAACTAAAAATAAACCTTTGTAAATCATCCGACGATATGTGATAGTATAACATTCTGCTTTAGGTGGAGTAAAGTGTATGTTTGTTGTGTTCATATATAATCATATTTTTTTATAAGACCTCCCAAAAAGGGTTGTCTTCAAGTGCTTCTTAAAGCTGTACAGACACCCATATCTCTAACACTTAGAGACAGACCATTCCGTGCCACAGGACCAACAACGACAAAGGCCTGTCATAATACCTCGCCCCGTTGGATGGATTCGGAACAATAAATTGCATTAAAACAAAATACATATCGTATTGTATTACACTTTCGTTGTATACAATACAACCTAGCGAATTAATTACCATGTGGCGATCTATTCAAATCAACCAAAAGGCTTTTTCAACTTACACATATCACCATTATTCACACACGTAACATATTTTTATTTTTTTACTGTATTCAAAATTGTAAATAAGTATTATTCAGGTATATACTATTGTTTTCTTTATTTTCTCTTTCCGTGGCTTTCTTTCGATCTGTGCCATCGCTATCCTTTTAACACTTCGGTGTAACACCGGCATAGTAAGACATCCATTTGCGAACTGTTCTTCTATTATTGCATGATGTTATCAACTTTTTTTCGAGTGTTTGATCGCACTAAGAAAACCTGAATCGTTTCTTGAAACCGTGTGGGGTAGGAGGTTCAATTAAATGTCCCCTAAAAAATGGAAAATTGGTGTCGGTAACAATTCACTACACCCGGCCCTTTCATTTATCAACGCGCCGCGACGCCGATACAAACGACGTCATAAATCCATTTGGGGAAAATATGAGAGGTTCTATCGAGTTCAAATACACCAAGTTATTTACATTTTAACAAAAAAAATGTTTTTATAGAATTCTCATAGATTTTTCTCAAAGATATTTCTCGATACTGTTGAAAAATGTGTAAATATTCGTGTAATATTTGACGACCTGCGTGGCCTAGTTGGTAAGACGCTTGTCTTTCGACCCGGAGGCTGCGGACTCAATTCCCACTGGAACTTAGTTTTTTTTTAAATGTTTTCAGTCTGATTTTCACTTAACACTTTTTAATATACTTCTGGTTGGTTGGAAAATACGTAGCAATAAACCCCCCAGGTTGTACTGTATACAACGAAAATATAATACAATGTGGTCTCGCATTGACGTCTCGCAATACAATGTGGTCTCGCATTGAATGACACCTTTTCTGTTGACCAGCGCTGGATGTTGAATGGAGGACCGAAAAGTAATGTCGTTTTATGATAAAAGACAAAGCAAGTAACAAAAATGATTTGTTAATCAATTGTATAAATCTCATTATTATCAATCGCGGTTACCCATTTTGAAACCAAATTTTCAATGCCCTCTCTATAAAAGGAAGTTGGCTTTGATGCGAAAAATTCCGAGTGCCCATTTTTATGGTGATCACTATATCGGGAGGTTTTCCAGCTTAGAAAGTGCCGCAGAGATCAGAGCAAATGGTTATCAGATGACGCATATCCGGTGAATAGGGTGGATGTGGCAAAACTTCCCAGCCTAAACCTTTGATCATGGGTTTGTCTCACCAAATGTGGTATCACGTTGTCATGCTGCAGAATGACACGTTTTCTGTTGACCAGAGCTGGATGTTTAACGGTAAAAGCTTGGTTCTGACGTTTCAATTGTTAATAATAGAGGTATGTTATTACGGTCTAACTAGATTCCAATACATCACAGTGAACTATGTCTACAATATTCCACAGAGCAAGACTTTTTTGGGGTGTAGACCTGATTTCGGCTTCGAAACTGACCTGGAGAAAACCATTGATTTTTGTGTTAGATGTTAACATAACCCATTATAAGAGAATGGTGGTTTTTATTGATACTAGCTTTTGAAAACTTCTTTCAACCTTAAAGCATAAATTAATTATAATTATATGATGTTTCTTGAAGCCTTTCGAACATGAATTGACGATAGTTTGCTTTTGTTTCCAGCTTTTGGGATGTATCTCGGAGCCCCCTGCGAGTTCACGTGCAACTCCAAGCTTCACCACGTGTTCTGCGACCCCATCACCGGCCACTGCGAGTGCGAAAAGAAGTATCCTGTCAAGATTGGGCCAACAAAGGGGTGTGCAAAACGTAAGTATCGCGCATTTTGCTATTATTTATCCATTTTCTGTTGTTTTTATTTTATTTATTTTACTAACACTTATTACAAAAACAATATGGCGGGCTTACAGCCAGGCGGCAATCTTTTCCAACCAACCAGACAAAATTAAAAAAAGCAAGTTACATGGTCGCAAAAAAAACATTCAAATGACTTTCCATCCCCAGGAAATCCATGAATATATCTATGTGTACATGAGCATATGCTCATAAACTCCACTTTAAAAAATTAAGATATTATTTGGTCTTGAATTTGGTGCCTTCAATTGTGGCTTTATTGGCCTGAAGCTCACTGTGCTATGCAGTGCAAGACTTAAAGTATGTTGAGCGGTTATTGAGTCGTCGCTCCTAGGTCTTCTAGTTGAGGAGCCCCTCAGATGGAAAAATGCTATGCTGTTGAGTTTATTTAAAAAGAGTGGACTTTTGCACACCAGCAAACTCACCAACCACACTGCTGTACTGGATTTGATGTACTACGAGAGTGAAACATTCAAAGCACACCGGCATTTTGGGTGCCATTAAGAATAAGGACTAAGCAAGGCAACAAGTTAAGAACAAATTGACTTACATAGTCATCTCTGGTAGCATCAACGATAAGTTCTCTAATTCCCAACTTTGTACTACGCCTTCTATTATACTCGTCAAGGGTAGTGGGCATTCATTTGAAAAAATGTGATATTTTCTAGCTTTAAAAGTCAATTATGTGAAAACTTAACAATCTTTTTAAGGTACGATGTCACTATCTCTAATTTTTCAAGTATTCCTATAAATGTATTATGTTTTTAATTTTGATTTTAGCTAAAATGCTGGGCGAGCAGTGCTTCTACAGACAAGCGTGCCAGTACATAGACCCGCATGCCTCCTGCGTCCAGATCAACCACAACGCAATCTGCCAGTGCGAGAATGGTTATCACAGTGTCACCTACAATAAGAACAACAGAAAAGTATTCTGCACTGAAGGTATCCTCATATGGAATAAATATTTCTTTCCCCTAGCTTTATCCCATTTACTTGGGGTCAATTTTTCTAGTCCTAGGGCACCATGCCTTTCTATAATGTAACTTCTTGTTCTTCTTGATTTACCTGGCCTTATATCAGTCACTTGGGGTCGGCTTTTCTATCTTAAAGCGCAAAGTCTTTCAATCAATGAGTTGTCACATTCTCCATATTAAGTCTAACTTTGTCTTTATGAATTTACATGGTTAATATAAGCTTTGATAAAATGGAAGCCACGTAAAAGTCAGGTTTGGAAATGTGATCCTATAAAAGAAATAAATGTGCACAAAATGTTATACAAATTCAGAACAATATCTCTGAAACCCTTTTCAATTATACTATCAATTTGATAAAAAAATATTTTTATTTGGCACTTTTATTGCACATAAGTAAAATCGGTGAGTTCCAACCATTCGAGTTATACAAATCTGATTTAAAAGATACCAAATTTCTGAGTTACATACAAACATAGAAAACTAATAAAAAGGCAAAACAAACCAACTTGAAAAATTAAAAGGAAACAATATAGAGATGAAAAGAAAGGAAACAAAATCCATACATTAATCGTTATTATGATTGAATGTCCGTCATTATGATTGATGGAAACTGTTTTAGTGTATAAACTTAAATCAAGGCTTAGTATCCAATATTTAACTAACAACTCTTTTGGTTGAATGTTAATGTTTTTTTTCTAAAAAAAAACAAATATTAGTCAGTATGTTTTTGGTGAAGTATGATTAAATTCATAGGATTCATTTTATTTAAGTCGTTATATACAGATAGAATTATGTCATGTACGACTATATACAACTACTTATAACAAAAACAGTATGTTTACATTCATAGGAATTACCATTTGCATTATTTTGTAACAATTACCTAACAAGTGTTCATGCTTTCAGTAACTCTTGAATAAATGTAAGTGATGTTAATATGTTTATTTAAATATGAAAAACTAATTAGATTTGAAGCAGTACACTAGTGTATAATGCTTTTAGAATATATTAAAAATAAACCGCATATGAAAATTGTTAAAAAAACTGCTTTTTTTTTAAATATAAATCCAAGATGTTGGACTCCATTTTTTATAAATCATCTGACTATCCAATATATTTCTTATTAGACATCCATATACATTAATGGTCATGCCCAGAAATCATCTGACTATCCAATATATGTTTTATTAGACATCCATATACATTAATGGTCATGACCAGAAATCATCTGACTATCCAATATATTTCTTATTAGACATCCATATACATTAATGGTCATGCCCAGAAATCATCTGACTATCCAATATATTTCTTATTAGACATCCATATACATTAATGGTCATGACCAGAAATCATCTGACTATCCAATATATTTCTTATTAGACATCCATATACATTAATGGTCATGCCCAGAAATCGTCTGACTATCCAATATATTTCTTATTAGACATCCATATACATTAATGGTCATGCCCAGAAATCATCTGACTATCCAATATATTTCTTATTAGACATCCATATACATTAATGGTCATGACCAGAAATCATCTGACTATCCAATATATTTCTTATTAGACATCCATATACATTAATGGTCATGCCCAGAAATCATCTGACTATCCAATATATTTCTTATTAGACATCCATATACATTAATGGTCATGCCCAGAAATCATCTGACTATCCAATATATTTCTTATTAGACATCCATATACATTAATGGTCATGCCCAGAAATCATCTGACTATCCAATATATTTCTTATTAGACATCCATATATAGTATAGTACATTAATGGTCATAACCAGAAATCACTTTTTAAAAATATTAAATAAGAATATATGTGTTGACGTTTTTCAAACCTAGGTATGTCCACATTATGACATTTTTGAGATATAGTAAATGTACCAAAATGTAGCTTATGTAACATAGTCTTGGATAAATCTGCATTTTTCAAAATAAGATATCTCCTCGTGAAATAAATGCAAAATGGTGATTGAAATAAGAGTTTTTTTCAAACTCAGATATGTCCACAAGGTTGTTTTTATCAAAGTCTGACATGTCTATTTAGACCAATCAAAGAGCGCCATCATTCAAGATGGCCGATCAGTCGTAGTGTAGTCGTACTGTCAACAACAATCAAACTCGGGTATGTCCATGCGGTGTTGTATCAAAAACACGCATTTTCAAGGGGCGTTTTTCAAAAGTGGGTATGTCCAAATTTAAATATGCTTTATTTTTTCTACTGACTTGAATTTCTAGGATATTTTTTTTGAAAACACAATGTCATCTATAAAGCAATTCTCAAAAATACACATCATTTTCATATATATAGTTTTCAGTGATCAGGGACAAAATATCGTTTTGCTCTGTTTGAACTTGCGTGGACATACCTGGGTTTGAAAAGCGTTGACATATATATCTATATGATGTATCATACATACATAAAAATCCAGCTATTCAAGTGTTATTATATAAAGTTAAATGTGGCTATTTCATATGAACATAACAGTTGGCCATCTTCTAATTTCTCAAACATCTGTTAAATATGTAATTTGAACTAGAGATGGTACTAAATTAAAACCCTTTCTGATACTAAAATGTGGTCAAGAAATAAAATATTGTAAAAAGTAGATTATGAGTGTGATCCTTTACACATATCATATATCTTAAAAATATATCAAAAATAATTCATTGTTTTCATTTGTAGTAGGCCCCCTGCTGGAAGGCGTTGATATTAAAGTATAAATATTGGCCAGAAACTAATTTCTTATTATTAGATCAAATTCAAATGCAAAAAATTTATATTTAGATGTAACTTGCTTGTGGATAGTGGTTTTCAATATTTTTAATATCTCAGCAATCTCGTGTCATAGAACCCTGGTTATTCTCGATGAAGGCCTTGATTTGGTAATCATCAGTGGTAATTGGCCATCCAAATACCATCTTTGAGTGCTGTACCACCAAAACAATTTATTCCATCTTCAAAATGAAGTCAAAGAAAACTGCTGAAGCAATTCGGGTAAACAATTGTCTTAAAAATGCGCAAAACTATAATCTTTCATAATAATATACATTCAGCAAAGTGCTGAAAAATTGATCCTTCCTGAATACTATAAAGCTTTAATATTGTATAATTTTTCGTTCAGAAATTCAAAATTTCCACCTAAATCTTAAAATATTATTTTCTCACATAATGTACTCTTCTTCGGAATATCAGACCTACATTTTCAATAGGCGATTTTTATATGCGTGTTTTAGTCATAGTGAAAAAACCTGATTACCATTTGTATAAATATATCTATATCAAAGTCGCCCTATAGCCTGGCCAATAAGCCGACTATAGGGCATCTCTGATTATAATGTGATTGCCATTTTATTTAATATCTTTTTTGAAAAAAAATTATCGATTTTAAGACAATTATTTTTTTACCATTAATTTAATCTGCTTTTTGGAAAAAATGTTCGGTATACTTTTATGTACAATACTAAATCATCAAATTCATTGTTAAAGCTTAGTATCAAATTTAAAAATACCTCTCAAATATTTCAGACATGGCGTTATTAACATCAGACGTGCACACCTTATTGGGGGTATGCTCGGGTATAGCGATGCTGGCTGGGCTACTCTGCTTGGTGCTGCACCTCTACACCAGGGGTAGGATGCCTCTCAACGTTACTCCGGGACACTACGCCGATGCCAGCTTGCCTCCACCGGTGCTCTTCACTAGTGAAACAGGTACGCGGAAATAACAAAAGAGAAATATTAATTGTAACTTAGAAAGTTATAAATTAAAAATTTTGCGCTGCTAATCATTTTTCTTTTTCCGCGTACCATAAGTCCATCGTCACCAATATTATTTTCATGCTCAGGTGTGTCGACACAGGAGAAGGAGTACCTTTGGTTGGTTTCTTCTTCATCACTATGTGACGTCGTGCTCATAAAAAAAAATAAAGAAGATTTCGATCTTCTAGCCTAGATCACGCTGGATACGAACTTATTTTCTTCGCCAAAACAGCGTGGATGGAGGTGGGATCGAACTGAACTGAACTGTAACTTATAAAGATTTTGATGTTACATTAATTAAGACATTTGTAATTATAGACACTAAGGTAGCCACACTGCTAATCGGCCAACCTGAGATTTTAACTAAACTGACATTACTTGGTCTGTAAAATCACATACGTTAAATTAATTATAAAAGACTAAGAAAAAAATAATGTCTGAAATGAAGAGCCAAATGATTGCGTTAGAAAGAAAACTGTGACCTGTTTTTTTTTTCAAAAATTAATTGGAATGATGGTTCATATAAAAGAATGTAATATTTCAAATCTGGACTTACCAAAATCGTTTATCATGTGTTTAATCATTTTAACCTCAACCCTTTTTAATTGATACTAGTATATGTATACTCGTATATTAGAAGACCCACACATTGTTTCGTAAAAATGAATGTGCATTTAAAAATATAATAAGTACATACATTTAAAATGTACATTTAAAAATATAAACTTGATGTAATGAAAAAATTACAGGTGCCAAATATACATGAATGGACTTTATCCATAACATTACATGTATACATTCTATATTACATGAACATTAACTAGGTGCATGGTCACATGGTAACGCACTGGACTTTCGTACGTTAGATCAATGGTTCAAACCCTGTGCTGTGCGACTCCCTTCGAATGACACAGGCATTTTTTCCATCTAGATATCTATGAATTCAATCAATTCTATTATTTAATTTAAAAAGTTAAAAAAAGAGAGAAAACATACTGGTGTGTTCTAATTGTCTTACTTCGGTGTGCCATCAGATCCAGTACAACGGTGTGGCCGGTGAGTTTGCTGGTGTGCAACAGATCACTCACTTTAAATAAATTCTATAACACAACTTCGCTTTCCAATTGAATTGATGATAATAATAATACAGAAAATAAAAATTTAAAATAAATAAAAAAAGTTACATAAAAACTGAATTTGACATTGAGAAAAATGTCAACAAAAAGAATGGCTTACTTGTTTTTGACCATTTATGACAGTTACAATGAATATAAGATGCGCATTTTAATGCACTTCCGACAGGTTGTACCTCGGACCTTTTAGTATAGCAAAAGTGCGCCAATTCATTGGCGCATTGAAACTATAAGGGTTAAAGGAAATGTGAGATAATTTGTTAGTTTTGATATACAAAATGAGTTTATTACAGAAGATTTTCTAATTGAAAGAGATTCATGTTACAAACATTCATCATAAATTGATGAGAAAATGAAATAGAGAGAATGATTCATTTTGTGTTGGTTGAGCAAGAGAGGAAAACTAGTTCATATTATTTTCTTTTCGGGTCTGACCTTATGATTAAAGTGATCAATTGTAATGCTGACCAAGTCGCTCTACTTTTTGCAATCTTTTGCTTTCTGTCAATATGATATGTATAGTATTTCATGTAAGATCCTTTACTTGGTAGTTTCAATAAGTCAGCAATCTGCTTCTGCTTCTCTTTAACAGAACCCTGTCCACAACTTTTAATATTTCTAAGCTATCCAACTCTCACCCATGTCACAAGGTAGATTGCAGACTTTTACATCTATCTCCTATAGTATGGAATTGTTTGAACTCCGAAGGCCAAAGGAACCAAAGGCAATTATCACCAATACCTTATCTTGAAGGCTTTTATTCTTTTTTTATCATGGGCTCTCAGTGTTCAGGTTTCTACTTCTTATAGGAATTCATTTTCGTGCCATTAAATATTGCTTGGACCAGCTATATTTAAGGAAGATTTATCATTGTACGCTTGTCTATTTAGATGCAATATTTAATCTCGGGGATCAATAGAAAAAACTATCTTGTGTTATCTCCACCCTTCCTCAACATTATTTTATGTACAAAAAAAAAATGTTTGAAACAATTGATATACTGTTATAAATTTTATGGTATTGCTGTTAAGAATATATATTTTAATTAACCTATGTAATTTCCTTAACAATTTTTTAGCATTTTTTATAACTGTTTTTACAGTGTTTTTATATTTAAATAAATATAAAACTGATATGAAATATAAAGTTTACTACCATCAACAAAAAAATTTTTGTGATAACATATATTATGAAAAGTTAAATAATTAAAACAAGTCTAATTGATGGTCACTATTCAGAATGTATCTTTACTTATTACTATGTACCAGTGATTTCAGTACTCAACAGCTATCAAAATGAATCAATTAATCCTAGTTAGAAACGTATAAAGAAACAAAATTCACAACTTTACATTTCTAATTAAAACATTTTTATGGTACGAGTATAAGGTCTATCGGAGTTCATAGCCAGTTTTGGTGGTTGTACTCGTAAGTGGTGACATTTCAAGAACGTTGTAGTTCTCATTTTCAGGGTTGTTATTATTCTATTATATAGCAAATATATATTTTGCTATTATATACTTTGCTATTATCCCTAAACGTCAGCACTTTGAATCACAAAAATGAGATATGTACTCCGAAAGACATTTAATATCACAGATAATAGTAACTGTGAAAGCCTACAAACCTTTATTGATTTTTATTTTAGATGACAATTTATTGTACAATAATATATTATAAATTACCAAATATAAGTAGCATTTAAAATATTTTATCATGTTTATAATATGAGACATCAAATAAAAGCTAAAAAAGTACTGAAATTTTATTTTCTTTTACACTTCAAATATCATTCCACTCAGAGAGAATTAATGGATTTTTTTTCCTTCTTTGATCAATTAAAATGCCATAATGTTTCGACACTGTTATTTGAAAGAGATCAATGCAATAAAAATCAAAGTGCAATACAATTTCAGCTCCATTTTCTACAAATTTGGATTCCTTCTCAAAGCGATTCCAGTTCGTTTTGAGGAGCTTCTGAACTTCACTGCAATTATGATGTCATTTCATACGTTTATCCCAGATGTGACAAGTTTTCCTGATAGAAATTCGCAGGTATCAAGATGTGTGGAAATAATCCGAAATTGCTTTCAAATGCTTCACATGGACTTGATAAATTTCACGTGTTTCCTTTTGGCACACTTCTGATAACGGGTGTATAATATTAATTTATTTATTAAAAAATCAATCAATTTCAACACCTTTCTTAAAAGATATATTTGAAACACGTCTAATCACAATTGAATCAGTCATAAAGCTACATAAAAAAAATATTATGCTTATTTTTAGCACATGCATTGATTTCACGAGTCTAAAGCACCAATGTTTTGTACAGTTTCTTAAATAAAATCATTCAACACATTTAATTACAAAATTCACAACATTAATGAATTAAACTTATTGAAAGTGTTCTTGTTTACTAAGTAATGAAATGTTTGTGATTTTGTATAAGAAGAAAAATGTGATACAATACAACCTTTTTATTTATTACTAAGTGACAATCTATTACTACGAGTACTAAGCAGAAATATTTCAAAAATACCTTAAATGAAAAGCAGACTGGATCCTTTTAAAAAAAGGTTTTTACCAACGAGGCTATATTTTAAAGAAATAGGCTATAGAGGATAATTAAAAATATATAATAAACATGAGGACATAGAGAACTCGATCCAATGTTGATAGTTCACAGAACTTCAAAGAGATAAGTTTGCAGAAACACTGAATATAACCTTGGGACCACTCAAGACCTCAGCGTGCACTGATCCGATTTAATACTGGATACAAAACCTTAGATTCAATTGATTAAAATGAAAAGATAATAATAGTCTCTCTATGACGTCGTAGAAAATTTTAAAATATGGTTTTATTTATTTGTGATTCATTTTGTAAATTCTCTTCCACCATCTTTTCGATTTCTGTTTTTCAACTTTTAACTACACTCAGCTTGACATGCTTGCATGTGTTTGATATTACACTTTGAATTTCACAGTCTTATAAGAAAAAAAAATTATCACTTTTATAAATAACACACAGTTATATGTTTGTGATATATTTTTTTAAATATTTGAGTTATCAAATGAAATATTAATATTAGTTGATTATTAACAAGTTATACTTATTATCTTAACAAGTTATGTTAGTATTAACTGATTTCACAAAGTAGCTAACATTCTTTAATGGTTGTTTATGCAGATTTTGTAGGTTATGATTAAAATAATCAACATTGCCTAAGGTGAGTCTTAACTGATTTCACAAGGTTTGTTGAATAGCTAACTTCTTTAATGCCTTTATTTATTTGACAAATTGTGCATTTAAAATACAGCTTAGTCGACGACGTGGCCCAATCTGTCTAATTAACACCCAAGTGTCCAGAGCTCCATTTCTTGTGGATTCTGGAGGTGTTTTGCTTGGAAGCCTTTTTTCATCTAAATGTATTATTGTCATGGTACTTAGTAACTGTTTAACATAATATTTATGAGCACTGTTACCCTGTACACAGTATTATGAAAGAAAATACAAATTCTCCGATCAATTTGTACATTTTTCCTTGATTTTATATAAAATGGTCTAGCATCTAAGATATGTCAGGTTGGACATTATCTTTTTGTATTGGGGATTTATCTTTATCAGGAAGGTAGCATAAAATGAGCCTAGTGGACCCTTCAATTGATACAGATGTATTTTATCCTTTTTTCATTCTTGTTGTATGTTTTGGTGTATGTACGTATGTTTGTATAAATGTATGTAAATATATTTTTGGTAATCAATATATCATTTTTGTATTTCTTATGATTAACATTAAATGATGACACAAATAATCATTCTTTTTGTATTGTGAATATCTGTATTATTTATTTTTTACTAAACATGATTAATAAGTTTTCAGTGATGCACATTGCATTTGCAGGCATCCCACTGGCATTGCAGGGACGACCGTCATCCCGCTCGTCACAACGCAGCAGTGGCATGCGACGTTCCTCACCCTCGCCCGTGGGCCCCTCCTCGCGAGCAGGTGCGGCCCGCGCGGCGGCCATCTTGCTTATATCATGCCACATGCCGGAGCGGCGCACGCTTAGTTTGCCCGCGGCAGGTGACCCCACTAACATATACACGTCGTAACTCTGTTCCGTGCCTGTCTCTTGCGAGTGTGTGCGCCTCTTCTTTGCCCGCTGTCAACCTTTAATGTCAATTCAGACTGTCTGTGTGCCAATGCATATATGTGATGCTAAATCAATAGACAAGAGATGATACTGATCAAAGACTTCTCTAATCATCATATGCAAAAATTCATCCTTTGGAGTTTTATGATATATTTTTATATTTATTTACCCAAACTTTTATGAAAAATAACTTTTGTCTTCAGAGTTAGCAATCAAAAATTTACTATTACCAGTTTTTTTTAGCTAATAAAATAGAAAAGTTGATTACTAACAAAATTGATTGAAAATTGTAAGGCTTTCAAAACTTAAATAAATTAAGCAACTAAAACCCAGCAAACTATAAAAATATGACGTTAGTGACACATATGTATAGTCATTTAACATAATAGTTGAAAAGTTTTCAACTTACGTCTATAAATTTAGCATTACATACATACACATTTGTGTACTAAAATTAACAGTCTAAAGCAACATACACAAATACCAATACTCATCTATATTCAGATATCATCCATATGTCATAAAATCCAAATATTCAAATCAATAATTTCAATCTCTGTATATCTTTAGCTAACATAACATTTATAGATCAGGGTCGTGATAAACTGCAAATCTAGTTTACATACCAAGGCGTTTAGTTCTAAACAACAAAATCCAACAAAAGAAAATATTTTATATAGTATATTTTTTATCACTAACTGAATACTAAATATGCTAAAAACTGCCTCAGAAGTTCTTAGTATTCATCATCCAACTTCATTATTTGTTAACAGAAATTATCTAAGATGTGCTTGAATGTCAAATATAGCATTACTGGTGCCAAGTGGAGAATAGATTCTTCATCATTGACATTCTAATTTGTAATTCAAAGAGCTGAAATCTCTTTGAGAAATATTCCGAAACACTGGCATTCTAGTTTTTATGTCACTTAAAAAACTTGGGTTGATTTAGGCCAGGTTTTGTGACAAGAAATCACAAGGCCATCACAATTATGGCTCCTTTATAAAATATATAACATTACGAGAAAAATAATAACGGCTCTACTTTGCAGTTACTCCTTATGATAAAGTGCGTAATTCGTAGCACATTATTTTGTATTTGTAATTTTCCAGAGGGCTTGAGATACATTTTTATTAAAAAGGACAAATGTTGTCAGCTTAAAATAATATTATATTAATTTATTTATGGTTCATTAAATTAGACAGGGAAAAAACACATCTTAAAATTTTCACTTCCTTTATTAAGCCTCAATTTCCTAAAATGTCTTAAAAAATTAAAGCATATGTTTTTATTTTTGCTATGGAAAATATATGCTACAGTACATCACAATTTCTAAAATTTGTCAATCTATATTTTTTTCACCAAAACTTTCAGTTTCAAAATAACACATTTCCTTTGCTTTCAATCAATCTCCTTTCTTCTTTATTTGCATTAGGTAATCCAAAATTATAGTAAAAGTGTAAGGTTTTACCAAGTGGATATTAGGAAACAAGCAAGATGGTCTAAGCCTCAATTTATTTTTTAAACCAATTTTTATCTTTATTTTACTTCTAAAACTTTTGTAATTATCTTTATAGCGCACTTGAAACTAAATATACACAATTTTACAATAATTCTTCTCAAAATATTTTGAAATTTTACAACTTTTGCCGACAATTTCACAATATTTGCTTATTCACACTCTAGTTTACCCATTTCAATTCAAATATTTAAATAAACTTCTTTTAATACACCATTATTTTTAAAACATAAATAATTTTATAAGCGCTTTAATTTATACTTATTTACAATGTTTCATCACATTTTTAATTTGCTTAAAAATGCTTAACAGTGTAAAACAAACAATTTCACATAGATACATTATAAACTCTTAGCATGAAAAAATAGGTATAGGCTAAGCTAATAGGTATAGGCTAAGCTAATTAATTTTAAATAATAAACATTTGCTTTGATTTTTTTTACCATGCTTTGTAGATTATTTTTTGTTGGA
The DNA here is from genome assembly GCA_949825065.1 of Odontocerum albicorne. Classification (NCBI taxonomy): domain Eukaryota; kingdom Metazoa; phylum Arthropoda; class Insecta; order Trichoptera; family Odontoceridae; genus Odontocerum; species Odontocerum albicorne. The sequence goes on along the minus strand of OX463846.1, from coordinate 8,421,015 downwards.
TTGAATCTGATAGTATTGCATAAAGCATGTTAACTTATGCATATTTTAATTATAATAGTTTTGTATTATTGTTAGTATAAAATAACAATAAACATAAATAAATACTTAAAATTCCTTATTTTCAGCATGTATTTTTGTGTAGCATTTAGTAATTTGTCTTTTCTCTAGTTAAATACAATAAACCAAAAAATATAAATATTTTTTTTAAAAATGAGTGAATGCCTGTTTTAATGTTGTATATTTGTTATACTTACATATTTGGGAAGATAGAAAAGCAATAGTTTACCAAATATACAATATTTTTGGTCTTTCTGGAGTGATGATGTGTGAGGAGTTTAATTTTGCATGATGTTTCCAGTTGTAATTGAGTGTCACTGTTCGTCAGGTTGATGAGAACGTGCAACGGGGTTTTGTTTTTGTATAATCAAAAATCGGAAAGAAGTATCGATCTATTTTTTCATGCTAAATATCCTCAGTGAGATACAGGCAAAAGCCTAGTTTACTGGGGATACGACAAATGAAAGGCAACAAATCCAGATCCATTAAAATCGTATGTCCAAATTAAATTACCTGTTGTTTTTTCGCAAATTATGTATATAGTATTTCTTGTCATGTGTAATAATAAATAAATAAATAAATAAAAATACATCATTTTAGGTGATATGAGGTCTAGAAATTAAAATCATTTCACAATTTTCCGCGCATTAAATCAAAGAAACTACATATTCCATTAACATCAATGATATTCACAGGGTTGTTTCTTCCATGAAAGCCATTTAACCCTGAGTTTAGGACCTAATGATGCTATGTGGATCATACCAAAGAAGTTGATATTTCCAAAGTTCTTTTGGAATCTTGTTAATATATAGATTTTAAAAAATAAGTGTTCCTAGATACAGACAGTCCTAGACTTTCATATATAATTGATTCCTGAAATTGTGTCTAAACACACAATTATAAAAAAACCATGGAAATGTGTGTTTTAAAATATTTATTTTATAATGGAAACATTGGTATAATATTCATGAATGCAAAATATAAACAAGTAACAAGTTACTGAGACATAACATACTATCATTAAGGAGGCATATTAGTACTTATAGCAGATGTTTTCTTTGTAGTAAACTTAGACATATTTGATTTTTTTCCGATATCGATGATTTAACTTAATTCATCACTAGGAAATATGCAAATACAAAATAGCAAATTATACAAAAATTGAGAATTGCCTGTAAATAAAAAACACACTTACCTTTCATACATCAAAAATTAAAAAGTTCTTTACAAAATGGAAAATATGGAGAGAATAATTTCTGATAGTAAATTGTTATTGAACTGAGGTAAGCGTACTTTAATATTCAACTTGAAAAGTGTTATTGAACTGAGGTTCAGTAAGCGTACTTTAATATTCAACTTGAAAAGTGAAATCCAAATAATTATTAGTAATATAATTTGACATGTGAATACACGAAGTGTATATTTTGCATATTTATCTATTAGGTGTACAAATAAGTTTCCGCCGTTTTTTATCAAAAATTGGGCATTTATTGTGAAAGAACGGAACCTCATGTTTTATTCGAAGTATTGCCCATCGCTTGCCACTACCTTTTCCCATCTTTCTGGCAGCATACGGATACAGCGTCGGAAGAATGCTTCATCTTTTGAGGCTATCCACGAATCGACCCAATTTTTGGTATCTTCATATGATGTGAAGTGCTGCTCAGACAGGTCATGCGTCATCGATCGAAACAAGTGAAAATCAGAAGGAGCAATGTCTGGTGAATACAGCGGGTGGGGTAAAACTTCCCAATTGATTGTTTCCAAAAAGGTTTTGACCGGCGCCGCAACATGTGGACGAGCATTATCATGCAGGAGAATAATTTTGTCGTGTCTGGAGTAGCAGTGGGCGCGCTTTTCCTCGAGTGCTCGACTCAATCTCATCAATTGTGCTCGGTAGACAGCCCCAGCAATGGTTTCATTCGGTTTGAGCAACTCATAATACACGACACCAAGCTGATCCCACCAAATACACAACAAGAGTTTTTTTCCATGAATATTTGGCTTAGCTGTAGATGTTGAAGCATGGCCAGGGGTTCCCCATGATTTCTTCCTTTTTAGATTATCATAGTGGATCCATTTTTCATCACCAGTGACTATACGGTGCAGAAAACCCTTTCGTTTATGCCTGGCAAGCAGCATTTCACATGTGGAAAATCGGCGTTCAACGTTTCTCGGTGTCAGTTCATATGGAACCCAATTTCCTTGTTTTTGAATCATTCCCAATGATTTCAACCTATGTGAAATTGCTTGTTGAGTCACTCCTAATGTAAGTGCAAGTTCTTCTTGCGTTTGGCACGAATCTTGATCCAATAATACTTCCAATTCCGCGTCTTCGTACACTTTCGGCCTTCCGCTACGTTCTTTGTCTTCGATGTCAAATTCACCGTTCTTAAACTTTTGAAACCACCCACGACAACTTCTCTCACTTAAGGCAGCCTCACCATATGCTTCTACAAGCAATCGATGCGCCTCAGCTGCAGATTTCTTCAAATTGAAGAAGTAAATCAAAAGTTCCCGCAAATGACGCTTATTCGGCTCAAAACTTGACATTTTCGAACACAAAAAAATATGTTATACTGATAAAAATTCACTAATATTTCAAGGTCATGTTGTTGACAGATGTCCAACCTTACGATAATGACATTTTACATCTGACAATTTTAACCATAACTTACTGGTGGCGCTAACTTTTGTCAAACGGCGGTGACTTATTTGTACACCCAATAATATATAGTTTTTTAGGAATATTTCTACAAAATCAATAAAATTTTATAGAAACATAGATAAATTATTCAAAACAAAACAAAAAACTTTATATAATATGACAGGCCTATTTCACTCCATAAATTACAATGGTATCACAAAGTGAAGCAGGCCTATCACATTCTACATGTTTTGTTTGCAGAATTTATTCATGTTTTTATCAAATTTATTTAAATGGAGTTCTAAAACATTAATACCTATACAATAAATGCGAATATGTATACATATTGTTTTATTTAACTAACAATTTATTATTAATGTGACCCTTTCTTAACTTCAGCCTTAGAAGGTAGTAGCTCAATAATTAGCAATTAATTAAATATCCCTTGTTAATATGAATTGCCTCTTCTGAAACCTATATTAACTAGTATGTTCTATCATTAGCCAAATTAGCCTAACTCCCCTATCCGAATACCCTGATATTTGATCCTGTATTGATTTGCTTCCCTTAGTGCCAAACATCCAATAAATACCCTAAACAAATGTTCAGGGCCCCCACTAGAGATATTGTTGCTTGTGTGCAATACTAAAATTCAAATATTAAATTATAATGAAGAAAAAAAATCTATCTGCATTAAAAAAGCAGACTTATTTTGTTAAGAATAACATTGTTTATGCTTTGAGAACTACATATATTTTTCCGTTCTTAATTGTTCACTTTTAAATTATATTATAGTTTTATTATACATTTGACTATATTATATACTTGAAATAATCATACATACTTTATAATAACTTAATTTTTTTTTTGTTAAAGTTGCTTTGAAATAATGACAGAGTTACAGCTACTTTTCAATTAAACTTAGCATAATATCCAAGCACCCAAAAAAATTGTTACGGCACTACTTTACAACTACTGTTGGTTCAACCAAAGCTTACAGGTGATGATGAAATGTACCACTTCTAGTGTGTAACTAAAAACATGTGTAACTAATTTTTATTTAGTTTTCCTTTTAACATAAAACAACATAAAAGTAACATAAGACGTTTCATTAAAATTCTTCGAAATAAATAAAAATAAATCAGCTAGTCAAAGTATTTCTTTTAACACATTCTCTACTAACCATGGGATATCACGTGGTTGGTGTAAGGTGCACACTAGAGGCCATCCAAGCGTTATAGTATGGCAAGTTGCAGTAACTTGTATGACAGACTGCCAATACAGCCCTGGTATATTTCTGGGCACATTGCAAAGTGGACGTATTTCTTACGATCATATGTTTACACTATATTACTCGTAGAAGGTCATTTCATGTTTTTATTTTTTTTACTAAAATAATTTGAAGAAATCAATCAAATTTCAAATATCCATCGAAACACTCATTTGTGTGCGCTTTAGCTTGTAACTCCAGAAGAGATTACTTTGTCTGTTATAGTTTTTACTTTTTTTGTCTGAATCTAATTTTATACTGAAAGAAGTCCATTAATTAACCATTGCCAATAAAATTTAATGCACATGGCAAATCGCACAAATTCGAATGGGTGTATTTTTTTTTGTAAATAAAAGATATAGTAAATTTTTTTTATACATACCTACATAAAAAATACAGCGATACCTAAAAAAACATTTTTAACGTGGGAGATACTTTACTACTTTGTATTAGATCGGCAATGAATGGTTGATTAGAAATATTTATTTATTTCAGTATCAATCGTGGAGCCTTTTTATTTTCTAAATATTCAAGTATCGAATTATTCTTAATAATTTTAGTGAAAAAAAAAAATCTAATTATTTTTCGCATACATAAGAATTGATTTCCACCTAGCTTTTTAAAACTATACATTGACTCTGGTAATGTTACGGCAGCATTTATATAAAATTTAAAATAATACAAAATTGAGACAAAAAATATTATAAACTTAAAATTTGAGTAATTTTACTTTGGAAAAAAGTTTATTACTTAAGTTTTACAATATACAAAGATATTTCATAAAGAATGAAACGAAAATAAAAATGGAGAGAGTTTATAAATCTTTAGATTAGAATTAGTTAGGCAAATTATTGCTTTCACAGTAGTATAAAAGCATGGAATCATTTAGTTTTCTTCAGACATCTAATGCACTATCAATGGTTTTATTTTGAAAATGTTGAATTTTCCTACAAAACTTTTAGTAATCAAACAAGCATTTTCTACACTGATACATATTTAAAGTAAATTAGATATATTTTTATAGAAATAAATTTATTTATAGAAATAAAATATTTACCTTCCTTTTTCATGTATTTGACAACCTCCATGGCCTTTTATTTTCATGTTCAATTCCAGTTGATAGAACTTTTATTTTCATGTTCAATTCCAGTTGATAGAACTCTTATTTTCATGTTCAATTCCAGTTGATAGAACTTTTATTTTCATGTTCAATTCCAGTTGATAGAACTCTTATTTTCATGTTCAATTCCAGTTTATAGAACTTTTATTTTCATGTTCAATTCCAGATTGGACTAAAAAAAAGGGTTCCTGTCTAGTTTTTTCACGTTTATTCCATCCGTCTTTCTGGTTAGTCGGCAGAAATTGTCACAACAAGACTATTAGTTTGTATTGTATACAATATGAAAACAAAAAGTTTCTTAATAATTAATGAATAAAATGCTATTTTATGTCATTGTGAAAGAGATATTTGAGAAGTTTTGGTAACATATTAAAATATTGCTAACTATGATGAAATATGTTTACTCTGGGTTGTTAAAGCTCCTCTAATAAAATAGTGCTGTTACCACTTATTTTCAATCTAAAGTATAATTTTACTCACTTATTCTGAGTAAAAATTAGTACTTTACAGCTCATCTATGATGAAGTGCGCTACTTTTATCGCATTATGCTACATTTTATTTTAAAAATAAAACTAATTTTTCAACGGAGTGTCACTTTTTTATGAAGTTGGTACTGAGTAAATTGGAATGTTCTTATTTACTTATACACCAAAAAGATATTTCTGATAGACAAGGTTAAAAGCAATAGACCATTAGAAAAATATTTTCAAGATAAATACTTAAAGATTTACACCATTTATTATACTTGAATTATCTTCGACCTAGACTTAAATTCCTATTTTGAAATGTTGAAACAAATCACATTACAGTTAATTTTGCCTATTATAGTTAATTTTGCCCGTTTCAGCTATTTTTACCCATTACCATTATTTTTGGTGACTATATATTTTATTCTATATCTTAATAGTATCTTCAGCTCTATAAGCTACTCTGACCTAATGAAATCCATAAATATTTTTCATACACATGCTAAATGTGGTTAAGAGAGAAGGTTTCTTTGTAAAATCCACTTTCAAATATTCAGTGAGAGACAAGCGAACAATTCTCAAAGTCTACATTGTACCTACCTTATTCTCACTTTGGTATACTGTAAACGGAGAAATACCTACCTTATTCTCACTTTGGTATACTGTAAACTTAAGTTCTCTCTCTATCTCATAAAAAAGATATCACATTAAAAATGGCGTGTTGATAGAACTAGATAGAAACTCGACCTGTTCCTACTTTTGATGAAGAATGGGCTGCTTAAAATAATTCCTATTACTTTCTTCCTTTCAAATATTATTTAAAAATACATAATAGATTTCAAGTGAAACAATACTGATATATACAAAAATGCAAAAACTTTCTTTCAGTTATGTCAATTGAAATCTTTGATACATTTGCATTACAAATTTGGCGTATCATTTTGAGCCACATCGAGGTGTAAAAATTTGCTTCATACTATCAATGGACCTTTATTGTAGCATCAACTTTACTAACAAATACAAAATATGATAAAAATTATTCGAATAATTTGGCAAAATAAAAAAAGACAACTCTTAAAACTCCAATCTAAATTATGTGAAATCTACAAATGGTTGCTTTTTTTATAAACAATTGGCTGTGGCAACTCTAAGAAGTGGATTTCAATACTAAACTGCAGATGACAACCCTAACGTCATCCCCGTCCATGGCACACTCTATATAAAGGACACAAACACTGAGAGCTCCTATCGCACTCCAGAGTCAGGAGTCGATGGACCAGCTCAGCTCCATTCATGTCCAGAATGACCTATGAGAATCATCTGATCACCTCATCATTATTTCACAGAGATGCAGGTATTCACACGATAAAACAATCTATTATCAACCTGTCTCAATGATTCTATTAAAAAAATCTTGTTCTTCAATCTATAAATCTTTACAAAAATTGTGTTGAAAACATTTTTTTGTTTTCTCTCATTTTTTTTTTTTTTTTTTTCGTACAGCGGCAGACTGGCAATCTTAATTGGCCTGGGAAATGCGTCGAGACCAGCCCCTTTTGGATGTCAAATATTTCGCACACCCTTCGACAATTTTTTTTAAAAATAAGACAGTTATTTGATAATTTGCTTTTTGATGCTAAAATTACATCATTACTTATCTTAATAAAAACAAAATGCCGTGCAATTTTTGCAGTATTTCCTTGATTCTAGCCCAGTTTCCATGCAATTTTAGTGTGAATTTCGTCATGAAGTGTAGAGCTAATGGTTCTCCATTTTTATCTGCATGATCTCTGATCATAATTCCCCGCCCATAGAAGGCTGGTAAAGTTCGTCTTTGTTCTATTTCCATTTTTTCCTATTTTAAACTGGACATAGAATATCCTGGCCCACTGGGAAATAATAATACCCCGGCCCAGTCCGCCGCTGTTCCCATGAAAGGGCATACATTTATCATAATCCCCAGACCCCTAAATAAAAGTCAAAACTTATTTGACATTAAGGTTTTTTTTTTTAAAACCTCGAAATTACGTAAACCGATAAATCAACTTCAGATAAATAATTTTCTAAGAAAAATTTCAATCGATAACAGATTTTTAAAATTAAAATAAAATATTTGGAAACATATTTGTATGCCTAGAAGGTAAAAAATGAAATGTTCACCCAATTTTAACTCATATAACCTAACTATTCCAGCTGATCATATAAGTATTGATTTACTTAACAGATTTCAGTAAATCAAAATACTCGTAAATTTGATAAAGCTCCTACATAAATAGAGAAATAGATAATAAATATTTTGTTTTCCAAATATTCTATTCATTCTCTACTTAGTGATTTCCCTTACCTACCGACTTACAGATTAATTTTACTAAATTGAAATTCATAATTGAAAATAAAAAATGGGTCATAAAATGGTCCGAATGAAATCACTTAAACATAAAGTATGTATTTTATTTTTTCTTAATATAATGTTATGTTAAAAACCCATAATAGATCTGTAGTGATATATTTTCAGAATCAGACCCTATTATTAATACTTATTTGGATTTCACCCTAAAAATGCATTTTTACTAGGTGAGCAAGAATACAAATTGTCAGAATATTTACCTAATTTAGTCATTTGTACAGAATTCTAAGGATATATCTCTTTGCATGAGCTCTTTTTGTTTGATAAAATAACTCTCTCACTCACCTAGTAAAATTGCACAGTTATAGAAGTATTTTTAACTCCTTATATATAAGTATTTTTGGCCATAATTACACATTAATCTCAGCAGAGTCCATTTTATAATTGAAATACAAAGTCAATCTCATAATCCTAACAGTTCAGAAAGTATGGTGATATGATAAAAAAATCTTTATACTCAATACTTTTTTAATGGATTTTAATTCAACTCAAAAGATCTCTGAATATTATTTTCAATTAATAAAATCTCTGCTGTAATGAATTTCACTGTTACTATACCCCACTTTGTCAACTGTATATTAAAAATATATTATTGCCTTATATTTGCTTCTTCGTGGGGAGTTTGATAGAATGGGGATTAGTATTTGTGAAATAAATATATTATTCTCTATATAGGCTGGAATCATGGTTGAAGCTAGATATATCACAATAAAGCTCAAAATAACAGAAATCTTGATTTGGTAAGTTCTCCCACAATACTCATATCTGCTTCTACCATAATCTGCAGAAGTAGTGTACATAAACAGTAGATTATATCTGTGGTAATTCATCTTAATTTAATAAGTGCAAATAGACATATTAATTTCGAGATTAAATGTTTGAAACCTAATACACCTCGTGTTGTAAAATTTAAAAAATATATTTTAGAGAAAAATCAATTCATCGCAAATGAACATTTCTATTCAATATATTGTTCCAAACTATAAATTTGAAACACTGAAAAAAATCTTTATCTTCTTCTCCTGGCCTGGTGTCTAAAAGTTGTCTGTGTCTGCTGGTAATATGCAGTCTTATTTGCAGCCTGTTAACTGCATTTGAGTCACATGTGCATTTTTCGCTTTACTTTTTTATTTCCTTCAACACACTTATGCAAACAGAAACTTTTAACCCAGCAGTCAGCATTATCACAAATAAAATATTGCATGAAAACAGTTTTAAACTGAAATAAAGTTTTAATAATTTGAAAATAGGAAAAAATTATATTTATATCTTTTTTATGAAAAATATCCGTTAACCATGTCATTTTAAGTATTGTGTGTCAGGGTCGAATTATATCTACTCTGTAGAACCTAATTAGTGCTGCTTAATATGGCAACACAAATTTTTACAATGTTGCACTTATCAGATTAAGGCCCGAAATTCATAGTCCAGCCTAAATACTAATTTCCAACCTTAAAATTTCGAGATTTACATTCAGTGTGGAACCTCATACATTTCAAACTTAAAGTGAGGTAAAGAAACAACATGATTCCCTTATTTCAGTTAACTTTGACAAATTTCTATGAAACATAATTTTAAATACTGATTTGTTCAGTTAAAAAAATTGTGTAAATTAAGTATTTAGTGTTAAGGTCTAACTATGAATTCGGGCCTAAGACTAAGACCATGGATATGAAATTACATGTGTGTTGAAGCCAGTATCTCTAATTGTCCACGGTGTGGTTCCGCCCCAGGTTCAAGACGTCCAAGTCTAACTTCACTGCAGAGTAGCTCCTCCTCGGTGCGCAGCTTCAGCATGCGTCGCTTTGAACGTGAGCGCGAGCAGAAGGAGCGACGGCAGCAGATGCAGATGCGACTCGCGCAGCTACATGCCAACATGGGGGGCGAAGGGAGTGGAACTACCAATCGTGGTGCTCCCAGCCCACGCACACCCAATTCTACTGATGGGCTGCTGCCAGCAGTCAATGAAGCTAGAGAGGTAATCATACTCACTATTTACTTACCCATAACCAAATACCTGATTCTGGTCTTGATTAAGGGATAGATCACCAATACGATAGACAGACCTGATAAATAATGTACCTTCAAAAGTATAGTAGAAACGCTACTGACCATGAGAAATTAAGGCATATCATTCTTTCTGCAATGCGGTCAATTAGCTCGTAAGGTCAAGTCCAATGATCATAACTGCTCTGTTAAGAGTGTAAGGAACAAGAAGAAGAACCAAATGCAAATATTTACATACTAAGGGTGTAGAAAAGAAACATGTGTTGTCACAAGGAGATAGTTTGTGTGCACTGAGTTTACAGAGTTTAATATTGTGCACTGAGTTTACAGAAAATAATAATATATTTAGCACAGAAAAATATTTAAATACAACATAAACAAAAAAATGACATTTTATAGGGGTTAAAAATGAGAATATTTTGAAATAAATAATGTTATTTAATAATAGATATGAAAAAGCCAAGGTGGTAATTTATTTTATTTTTTAACCTGATATTTAAGTGAAACCTAAAGCTCAAAAGAGATAAAATGCCTCTGGAACATTGTGTACTCTCATGATCAAATAAAATATGCTTTGTTGAAATGCAAAGTGACATTTCAAACATTTTATAAACTATTATAATAAACTTAATATGTGAAAATTATTGCTGATTAATTACTCCGAAACTTACAATCAAGACGACCTCTGTGGTCTAGTTGATAAGATGCTTGTCTCCCAACCCGGAAGTTGCAGGTTCAATTCCCATCGGAACTCAGTTTTTTTTAAAAAGGATTCCAGTCTAGTTTTCACTTAAGGCCTCTTAAAAATATTTCTGGTTGATTAGAAGGTATTGCCAAATGACAATATGCCTACCAGTTTGTACTACGAGTATATACACCGAAAGTGTAATACAATACATTATTTATAGTTAAGGCATTAACATTTTGGAGGTTTAAAGACATTGTAATTTGTTTTATCAAACACCGTTTGTTCCACTTTTTGTAACGGTATAACCCTACCGGTTTCAAGGTTTTCACTTTATCATCAGGGGAGCACAAACAAGACCTTGTTTATGCTCCCTGATGATGAGGTGAAAACCTTAAAACCGATAGGGTTATACCGTTACAAAAAATGGAATAAACAGTGTTTGATAAAACAAAGTATAATACAATACAATCTTATTATTATAGCTTTTGGTCCGCATCAAGAATTAAAACTGCTAGGTGAGGCACTATTATTTGCTCAAAAAAAAACTAAAATCCCAGGTTGGTTAAGTTTATTAAAAAGGAGTGCTCCAATTTACCAATTTGGATTTATATTAAACTATTTACCCTTTTAGGTGGGCATAGTTCTCCTTTTAGATGGATATGGATTCGGGATAGCCCGTGTCTCAAAAGTGGTGAATAGTGGAATGCTCAACAAGTGCTGGGTTCATGATGATAGGATAGTTTAGTAAGCCCCAAAGTAGTTTTTAAGAGCTGCTGCCTCCAGTTATCAGCCAAATAAAAGATACATAGATACAAAGTCATTTTTTATCAAAAGTTTTACAAAAAAGTAATATATGATAAACTATAATTTTAATTTCAGCTTTCCTTATCCCAATTTCCGCTCATGGACGAGTGTGAATCACCCAGTATGGATGGTATCATTGGTCCATGCTCTTCTTCGGGCACGTCCTACTGACCGCTCACACCGGAGGACCGGCCCTTCGGTCATTAGACACTTTCGGTCTTTCTATGAACTGCTAACTGCATATCCCAAGTGCAATCATTAAACTAAAATGGACAAAAACTTGATAATATTAAGGTATTGGGCAGACCAATGAGTTTAACTCAGTGATTAACGTAATAAATGAGAACTAGACAGAATTAAATTGAGAATTTATTCTAAAAACAATAATTAATTGATATATTTGTAATATTTGTTTATTATTTTTCTCTCATGTTATCTTATGAAGTGCTGTGCATTGATTCCAGTGATTTTTGTCGCTTGAAGATAAAACAGTGTTGAAAACATTGACTGAAAAATGTCTACCACATATTTTATGAGAGTTTATACTAAATAAAATATATTTATAAAAAAATAATAGTGTCGGAAGTATCCATAAAGTAGATTTTTAGTGCAGTTATAATTAATATGTCATTCTTACATATCCTTTTTATAAATATGTAAGACCATTGGTCTCAGAAATAGGTAATATTTCAGTATAAATGAAGATTTACACAAATACTCAATATAGAGAAAAATGTGAGATCACAAGATGGTGATATTATCAATTGAGAAAGCATATAGGATCATATTATGTGGCACAAAAAAGAAATGACATAAAATTTACATAAATCAACATTTTTAAATCATAATAAGAAAACTTAAATTTGCAAAAATGTTGTTACATATCAAACAAATTGATCAACTAATAATATCATACATTTTGCTATAAACACCTCAGGTTACTTTTAAACTTTCAATTTATAGTAAAAAATTGTCCACCATATTATATTTGTAGCACAGTACCAAATTATTATTCGAACACAATGCCGTAGTAAGCTAAAAAGCGGACAATATTTAAAAAGTGAAGAAAATTAAGCACACCACCAAGTTTATGTTTTCCTTGTTTTAAGGAAAAAATAATTAACTAAAGTAATATCTTCAGTAAGAGGCTTTACAAGCATGTTTGAAATAAATGTATTTTGTTATCTATGGCTATTGATTTTTTAATTACAACAGAAGAACTTTCATTGCATTATGGTTGTTACTTAAATACAGTGAAAATTGTTTTTTTTTATCAATCAAAAAATTGTATTTTAGTAATCTTTAGACTCAAGAGGTTTAAAAAAATCTAAAAGTAACTTTATATAAATTATTTCTCATTGTACTAAAATTATGTAAAACTATACTACTTATGACAAGTATATCCTTATTGCTGCACTATAAATCTTCTTTTTGGTGGTAACACATTAGCCCAAGAGAGCGAAAATGGTCTTAGAAATAAATATTTAATATTGTTGGATATTGTTTATTGATGTTATCATTTCTCTGTATCATTCATTGCAAACTTAATGAATTCATGTGGTGTGTATGTTTCAGAGAATTACTATATATTTTTAAAATTAAAAAAAAACCATATGTCGAACCCTTCTAGGCAAATATATTATAATCAATTGATGAATTTATTAATTAAAATTGATTTCACAAAACGTAGTCTTACAAAATATTTTACCACTCAAACTTTATTTTTGATTTCATATGACTAAACTAAATTGGATAGCGTCATAGTGAAAAATTGGTAGCTCCACATTCTAAATATTTGGAGTTATAACTACCATAATATAAGCATGTTTAACAGTTTGTATGGTTCGGAAATTCTAGGATGGGTCCTGTGGCGTTTTAAACATCATATCTCAAAGCGATGGGGTAAAATAGTTTATTTTTACAAATCGAATAGTTTTTTTATAAATCGAAAAAAAAAAAAATCTCTAAACTGACGTTTTAATTCCTAATTCTTATTATACTGACTTTCTAATGTATTGTATGATTTGTATCTATCTTTAAACAGGCCAAAATCCACAATGGATTAATACTAATTACAAACATTTCATTTTAGGTATAAAAAAAACGAAAATCCAATTATTGAATACCCCATCCTTAGCCAATGCAGACTAACGTAGTGACTTTTGACAAACATCACCAAATATTATTTGATTTTAACAAACTGTCACATTTTTGCTAATTTGTAACAAGATGTATTAATTTGTCTTGTTAGTTTTTTGTAATGTATTTACCTAAATAACTTGCTATTTATTAGAATCGAGGCTTATATTAAAGTTGATAAAATAATTAAAATTACTGAACGTCGTTACAAGGTTGTATTGGGGCAAATTTGTCAACTATCAAAGGACCCATCCTAGAATTTCCGAAGTATAGGACTTCTAACTTCAGAAAAACAACAACTCAGGAACTTATTTGAGGTATTTGATTGATTTCTCTCTAGCTATGGGAGCTACAATGGCCCACTTTTTAGCTTCAATCTTGTCCCTTGTCGTCATTGCTAGACTTCGTAGTTGAGAATCCACTTGCCATTCTAACATCAAATCAGTTGAAAAGCGATGCTGTGCTGTGGAGTTTTCTTCTATTTATTTCCTTTCTCTCTCGAAGTCGCCCCCTCCACTATACTGAATTCGATGGCACACCTGAAGTGAGACAATCGGAGTGCACTAGCATGTTTTTTTTTCCTTCTTTTGAAAGAATACATTTGATCAAAGTCATAGATATCCTTATACCCCTGTAACACCCTTGGATTAGTCCGCATATCAACTTACAAATTTGTGGTGTTGCGATGAAAATAAAGACGATAATTTCCAAAGGGATCTGCAGTCAGCCTTACATAGTTACATCTTCAGAATAATTGGCTAATCCAATCTAATACCATCAAACGATAGTTTTGCTGCATTTGAAAAGTTTTGGCAATTTACTGAGCTGTTTGAATACCAGGTTTTCAGATGCTTTATAAGTATATTTACTATGCTGGGAGTCATTTTCCTTCTTCCATGAAGTCGGACTTAAGTCAGAGTTCATGATAAATGTTTTTATCTAGCATGGATTAAAAAAATCATACCTTGTTAGTTATATTAAAATTTCTACCGGGAAAATTAAATTTACTAACTGAAAATTTATGAAATCATTTTTCTGCCATAAAATTGTTATGAAATTTGATTTATCTCAATATCTTATCATATGTTTTTTTGTCAGATGGTAGATTTTTAATGATATTTTTTAGTAAGAGACTCACCAAACCATCAACTGATATGTGCTTTTAGTAAAGCTTTTTCAAATTCACATTAACATGTTTCAATTACGATTGGATCCAAATTGCTTGTTTAAACTGAATATCACGTTAAACTTCATAATGTATTTTTTTGAATAGTTTAACGCACTTGCACAATATGAGAATTTTACAGCATGGACTCGAACCAATCTTGAAATTGCTTGATTTCTATTTTTAATGCAAATAAAAAATGTGGAGATCTATAATACAACACAATACCACAACAATAATGAGTTCTTAAAAAAAATTGTGAGATTTTTGCAAGAACACAGGATAAGAATTAGAAATAAATATATCAAATCTTAAAATCACAACACCTGTTTGTGTTTTCGGTAATTAAAACCTTTGATCAAATCTTAAAATCACAACACCTGTTTGTGTTTTCGGTAATTAAAACCTTTGATATTTCTCTCATGATTTTGTGAAATCAATTTTTCGCTGTCTTATAAAAAAAATCAAAAATTGGTTACCGCTCTTTGCCTTGAAAGGCTCCATTAAATATAATAAAATTTTACAAAATGCATAAAAATAAAACTTCGAATTTGAGCATAATTTTTGTTCCTCAATTTTTTTATCCAAACAATCTTGAATCCAAATATGTATGAAAGAAATGTTGAAACTTTAGAGCTTCCTAAACGTACCCTTCTTACATCATTATCATTGAAATAAAATATAAGAATGTATTTTATTCTGAAATATATCAATAAGTAACATATCAAATGGAAGTTGTTCATTTGTATCAATGTAATAAATTCATGGTTATGGAAAACGTTAAAAGATTTTGAAATTTGAATTAATCACTAGTCAGAAATGAGAATTTTTCGTACTTTACCTATAAATGTCAAACTAATATTTTTTAAATCCTTTGTTTCCGAGTATTCTCCAATATATGTCCTTCTGGAAAATACATCATCATCGCCACCATATATCATTATTTCTCAATCTATGGGTCGTGATCTCCAAAGGAGTCATTGCGGTCTTTTTGTCTCTACCAAGGCAGCAAAACAGTTTGGACTTGTCGCTCGTATAAATACTCGGCAAGTTCAAACTGTTAAGCTACCCTATTAATGATGTTAAACAGTAAATATCTTTACCAGGTAAGGCTTTTTGCAAGTACAAAATTTGAGCAGCTACATGCCGATGTGTCAACAAAATATTACGTTTTTGCAAGGGAATTGCAAAATCTTGACTTAATTTTTATCTTTTGGGGGGGGGGGGGGGGGGGTTGAAAGGCTAAAAAGGTTGAGAAATAATGCCCTTTACATTCAACCAAGAACACAAGGTATCCATATAACATCTCCATCCAGGTCGGTCCACAGCCTGGCGGCTCATGTCCTACCATGCTAGGCCCAGATTTTCAATCGCCCTATCATAACACCAATGTAACATATAGTGTAGAATAGGCATTTAATTCATGGAGCCCCCTACTGGCAATAAAACAGCATAGATCTTGATCATCTACGAGATGGTATTCTCAATATGTGTTGCAAGCACCTCCAGCGCTTCACCCTTATTATGGTGATTATAGGCTCCTGCTGTGTCCTAAGACAAACCGTGGCATTTGTCACATGGTCTCAGACTAAATGCTGCAGATTCCCATATCACCTTTATATTGTTAAAGGTATCGCTGGCAATAACCATCATAATCACTAGCTCTCCTTATACAGCATTTGGAGTCCTAGTACTGGGCCTTGTTTTCTTAAACTTAAATCTCAACCATTTTGATTTATCACACTTTTGAATCAAGGGGTTTGAAGATTATTTGGCACCCTTAAAACAAGACTGAAACATGTCAAAATGACCTAGTTTTGAGATAATTCAAATTTAAAATAACTTCCTATATAATATTTTAACTACATACAACTAAAATGATAAACTTATTTTAGCAGTATTATCGAATGAAACATAATTTATGAAAAATATTCAGACAATTCTACATTAACTGATTCCAGATCAGAAGTTTGTATGTTCAAATGATGTCTTGATCACTAATTTACAGGGGAGGTTCCTTCATGAATGGATTTAATATATATCGCAGAATATTGAAACATAAAAAGAACTTGAGATTTTATTTGGAGGGAAATATTAGATTATGGGGAGATTAGATGTGGGACAAAATAGAAATAAAAGACAAAAAACTCACCTGACATTTGATTATATTTAAAAATGATTCGATTTTGTTTTCAACTAGATTTGGAATATAATTTAGTGTATTAACGATTGCTGGGGGTCACACTCATAGAGGCAAAAGGAAAAAGATATCTATAGAGCAGAATTGGTCAATTGTAGACCATATAGATAGTGCCGCAAGCTGACAGTGGTTAAAAGGTGAAAATTTTGCATTATAAAAAATCAAGTTAAATAATGTGTTTGTCATTTTTTGAAACATTTTTACTTGTGACAGTCTTGAATTAAAGGTGCGATATAATAGTAGCATAGTAAATAGCTCCTTTAGAATGGATTACCACTTGACCGCGGTCATACTACAAGTGACCATGAGCTGACTGTAGCATGCCCATGGTACTACAGGGCTAAAATTTTGAGGATATCTAAGTCAGATTATAATGTTACCTGCTTTCATATATTTTTTAATTGTTGTGAAGTTTAAGCAAGCAAGATAGTGGCATGATTTCGTTCAAGTGGGAATTCAGGTTTGAATTTAAATGCTAGCAGTATCTAGGTACTCATTGATAAACGAAGTATAATTTCATCAAGTCAAAATATACAAATAAATCATATGTAAATTGCATCTTGTTTTCTGGATCATTGTATAAATTAGGCTTTACTGCTGAAAAGAAAATTATTTCAAAATGTAAAAAATTAACTAGTCAAATTTATGCGTTTCTCTTTGTCAAAAGAGTGAAGAACTAGATTTATTATTTACTAACTAAATAATATTTCATGGTGTAATTGAATGTCATCATTAATATATGAATTAATTTATAATTTTTTATTCTGTTTGATAAAGAAAATAATAATTGACAAATTATGTTTAAAAAAAAACAGCGAGAGATGCCTTTTTTGATACCTATTCTTTAAAAATAACGAAATATTTTATACACATTTTTATTCATAGACAAAAATAAATAGAAATTTCATATAACATTACGTTCATTGTATAAAAGATACATACATACATCTGAATCAATAAAAAAATAGTTAAATGCAATTAG
The DNA here is from genome assembly GCA_949825065.1 of Odontocerum albicorne. Classification (NCBI taxonomy): domain Eukaryota; kingdom Metazoa; phylum Arthropoda; class Insecta; order Trichoptera; family Odontoceridae; genus Odontocerum; species Odontocerum albicorne. The sequence goes on along the minus strand of OX463846.1, from coordinate 8,403,061 downwards.
AATTCTGAAGACCTTTTTCTATAATTAAAGCTCAAGAAAATTATATTTAGTCTTACGACTAAGATATCCATCCTATTGAATTTTAAATTCAATTTTTCATATCAATAAGTCTAAATATCTGATTCACAATTTAAAAGTAATTAAACAAAATATCAGCATAATTAATTCTAAAATTTCAACCCTCTTTAAATGTTAAGCTCTTTAATCATTTAAATACTACTTCGTTAATTGAATCAAAATTTTAGCAGTCTTTAAAAAATATATGATACATAATAGGAAAAAGTTTCCATCATTATTCATTATGGAATTTTCACTTTTAACAAGTCTAGTTTGGAATCATCATAAGATAAATGCCATTTAGACACAAGTCATATTATTTATATGTCATATCTGAACTAATTTTGTTATTATTATTAAATAATATTTCGATGTTCGTACGAAAAGCTAAGATAAGTCATTACATAATTGTTTATAATTAGTAGTTGAAATGTATTTGTTTTACGCCGATCTCAGTCTGAGAGCTTATAATTTTACAAAAAAGTAGATATGAACTACAAAGTCTGTTTCATTCTATGTATCTTCAAATAATGTTTATCTGCTCCTGTGAATGGAAAAGCAAACACTAGATAAAAAAAATCAATAATGAAATTCATATTTCTTATGGCTTAGTTTTGTTCTCTACAATTATTTTTGACAAAGAAACAAAATCTACAAAAAATATTCCTGAACACGTTCACTGCGTATAAAATACTTAATGTCATACAGAGATGCTGAAAATTCGCGAATTTTTGAAAACCCATAACTTTGTTAAAAATCAAATTCTACTTTCTATTGAAACATCATATACAAGTGTATTCCTTCGTGTCTTCAAAACACATGAAACCGGCGACGAATCCTTATCGGGAGACGTTTATCAGTGCACTAAACATTCAAGGATTCCCGTGTCCATACAAAATATTTGTATGGACACGGGAGCCGTGTTCGACGCAGTGAACGTGTTAAATGTTTCAGATACTCTATTTAATCATAAAAACAATTAATTTTACTTTGCATACACAGTTATTGGTTTTTGTTTAGAAGAGAGGTGCTGCTTTCAATTAAATGTGTAGCATCTTCGGTATTCGGTGTTTTTGATAGTTCTTAAATCAGTAAACCAATGAAGCCACTTAAATGTCTGTCACTAGCCTAAATACTAGGTTAGTCAAAAAGTTTTGAAAGCGGAAAAGATAATACATTTTTTTTGGGGGGAAATCACTTTTATTGCTCAGTATAGTCTCTCATAAGATCAATACACTTGGTCCAACGATCTTCCAACTTTGTTGTTCCATCACGGAAGTGACTTTCTGGAAGGCCTGCAAAATACTCCTCTACGACGGCTATAACCTCTTTGTTTGATGAAAAATGCTTTCCACGAAGGAATTTTTTGAGGTGTGAGAAAAGCCAGAAGTCAGAGGGAGCTAAATCTGGCGAATAGGGTGGATGCTGCAACAATTCGTACCCCAATTCACTGATTTTCGCGATGGTTTTTTTGAGCTGTGTGAGCAGGTGCATTGTCTTGATGAAAAATGATTTTTTTCTTGTGCAAACCGGGTCTTTTTTCACAATTTTTTTCATCCAACTGGTCCAAAAGGTTACAATAATAATCAGAGTTGATTGTCTTACCAGTTTGGAGATAATCTATCAATAAAATTCCTTTTGCATCCCAAAAAACTGACGCTAACACCTTCTTGGCCGATTTCTGGACACGAACTCGCTTCGGAGCCAAAGTTCCTGGTTCACACCACTCCTTAGCTTCTTGTTTTGATTCAGGATCATGGTGGTAGACCCAAGTCTCATCCATAGTGATGAATCGACGCAGAAAATCCTTTTTATCCTTTCGAAATTGTTCCAAATGTTGCTCAGAAAGTCGCATTCGAACGTGTTTTTGTTGCATTGTTAGCAAATGCGGCACCCATTGTGCACACAGTTTTTTGAAACCCAAAACTTCAGCCAAAATATGCCATGTTGTTCCATGTGAGATGCCTATGGTATCAGCTATCACATCCACAGTCGATCGATGATCTTCCAAAACCATATCCTGTATTTTCGCTATGATTTCTGGTGTTGATGCACTTTTTGGACGTCCTGAGCGTGGATCGTCTTCAACGCTTGTACGGCCACGCTTAAACTCCAAAACCCATCGGTGAACGGTTGGAAATGAAGGAGAAGACTCCTTTAATACTTTCACCATCTTTGCATGGATCTCAGTAGCCGATAAACCTTCCAAAACAAAGAATTTAATCACTGCACGATATTCGGATTTTTCCATTGTTAAAAAATACACTGACACGTCAACTTCAAATGGCTTGTAAACAAAGAATGAATTGACAGATCGAAATGAAATTTTGAGTACGTTCTTATGAAAGATGAAATATTAAAATGGCGTAGAAATTTTGGTTTTCTACTGCTCCATAGATGTCGCTTTCAAAACTTTTTGACTAACCTAGTACAAATAAATTCAAACACCACGTTATAGGGTCAGAAACTTTAAAAGATAGACCAAGATAACTCAATCTATCTCAACTAGATGGTTAACACTTTAAGACCCAGACAATCTTCATGTCCTTATTGATTGAGCTTGACTTCCAATCTAGGGTTTATAATTCCATTCCCAATGTTACTTGAAAATAAATTTAAAAACCCAGTTTGATTATTAAATTAGGCCTTTTTTTAAATTTATGGCTAAATAAGTTTCTGGTACAAATCTGTAAATGCAAAATTTAAAAAAAAGATTTTATTTGGAAATTATCATCAAATAAATGGTCAATACATGGCTCATATCTGGTAAAATTTTGAATTAATATTTCAATTGGAAATATTATTATCACACAATCGAAAAAAATATAGTTGCCCAAATATTGCAACTAGTTCAAATATTTACATTGAAATATCTCAGAAACAATAAAATATAATGATTTGTGCCAAAAACCCAATGACATATGGTAGATTGAACTGCATAAAATTAAAATGTAATATAGTATGATACAATTTCAAAGTAGCATGTCTCCCTATATTTGGAATGTAGTCATGTAATCCATGCCATAAAAGTATTTTATTAAGTACCATTTACAAACAATACAAATTTAATAGTTACTAGCAATTCAACTATCACATGTACACATGTCACATGTCTTGCAAACTTTTAGACAGGACGAAATAAATCTGACACTTTGGTATGCACTTTTTTGTAAAATTTATTATTTTTCCAATGAAATTGAATAGTGTTAATGCCATATAAATTAAATATTATCATTTTTTATATAAAAAAAATTCCATTATTGGCATAGACAAAATTCTTATGAACACGACTCGTCTTCTTGAATAATGGGCGTGAACTCCTATATATAAACGAGTATACGTTAATAAATATGACTCATTTGAGATGTTATTTGTCATGGCTAAGATTGGTTTTCCGTGCGAACAAAGATTTATGATCGGAACTATATTTTCTCATTACTGCACTGTCACCAACATTGCGGTAGACTGACTAGTTTATAAACTGAAGATTGTTGTAGATATTGCAAAGAATTTGGCCTACTAGTAAATAAAATTTAAAGTTGGAGCATAATAAATTTTTATACATTTACTATGATCAATGTGATGTTAAATGTAGTAAATATATGTATGTGTGCATATTATACATGCATAGATGTAATAAACATTGTTTCAGAAAAAATCATTATCATAGATATATATGTTATCTAACGAAGTTTAAGCGTATGCATGTACAAGCTGATTTGTAATTCATGTACCATTGTTTTCTGTTTATTCACTCTAGTTTTTCTAAGAATTAAATTTTTGTCCAGCTTAGGGACAAAAGGAGGACCCTAACAGTAAAATTTACTATTATATTTAATTATGATTTTTATGTATTCAATGTGAAGACGGCCAAGAGAAATATTCTTCGGCCCCATAGATGACGACATTTGAAAAGTTTGAATATTATTGGTAACTGCTATGCTCAAGAGTCGGTACTTTTATAAATATTTACATTAAATTTTTTTTCTTGCATCAGCTCCCCGTGGGTGTATCCGAGCTATTGATTGGACTACCCAATTTCTCACCGACCATGAGAGCTTTCATTGCAAACATTTATGCTTTAATCTCGTTCCTTCGTCCTGTTGTAATTTTTGCGACAATCTGTCGATCACATTTTGTGGTACTATGATGATAATCGGGCTAATAATTTACAAAGGGGTCGTCATTCAACCATACATCATCAGAACAATTGGCTACTCTAATTTAATGGCATCAAAAGAAAGTTTTATTGTGTTGGAAGTTTTCTCTTAAAGTACTGGCAACTTTATGGGCAGTCCAGTTCTTTATATTAACAACACAGCAAATAATTTTCCTTCTCTTGTGACATAGTCTGTTGCTACTACTGCTTCAGGCCAGACATCATGGTAGAAGGAAAATAGCTTGCAGCAATGTTAATGTACTTATAAAACGGCTTAAGGCCTTAGCCAGCCTAGCAAATTGTCAGTATTTTTGCAGGAAACTTTGATATGGTAAAACTATTCTTTGACGTTACTAGATTGGAGTGGCCAATCTGTCCGAAGATATGGACTTTGAACATAATAAGATAAAGATTGAACTTCGTCCTTCCAGAACATCTTAACTAATGTAGCTACTTTAACAGGGAATTAGGAATAGATATGACCAAAGTCATAGATGTACCTTGGATACTTGATGGAAAAAATGCCTGTATCATTCGAGGAGAGTAACACAGTGGGGTTTAAACAAGCAACCTTCCACATGTGTTACTCTCAGCGTACTAGCATATTGTCATGGACATTAATTATTTGCTTTTGAAAATTAATTTAAATAGGTTCCTCCTGATCCACATCAAAACTGTGCGAAAATCTCATTCTTAAAATAACTATACTATAGTCGAATATAATTTTAAATGTGCAAATTTTTACCAAAGAATATGTATTACTTTATTATTTTTGTGATAAGGAATTTGAAAAATTATAAATTTGAGGATTTTTCAAATATGATTTTATAGAAAAAATAACTGTCTTAAAATAACTTTAGAGGCATCTCATGAGTGGAAGACTAAGGCAAAGTGAAAGGAATTAAATAATTTTATTCTAAATATAATTTTGAGATGTTACAATACTTTATAAAACAATTATGACTAAGAAACACTGACTTGAAAGGTTGGGAAGTTTTTAAGATTGGCATACCTGATAAAAGATCGGTATGTAAGTACACCTATACCTCTCTATACGGCCGCTCTTTTTTAAATTATGGCATTTTTTCGATTTATGGCCCACAATGTTTCGTTATACGGCCAAAAAAAATGCTGTACTGTTAAGAGTTGTACTCACTGAGATTATTTGAATCGACTCATGTCGCGATTCAGAATCCGCGCTGCATCGATTCATTATTTGGATTCAGCCCAGACGCTACTCTGCGACAAAAAGCCGTGTCCACACAAAGATTCATGGTGCGATTCAGTCCTATGTGAAAAATGACTGAAGTTGCTCTCTCGAGAATTTCCCTAGCTCTTTTTTTATATAATTAAGAATAGCAATAATCACAATAAAAAACGTCAAAAAAGATGGTGGGTTCGAAAATTATTTCATGGCGGGAATGAATAATGCTCCAGGGCACCCGGTTAATTTATCCTAATTATCTGAAGATGTGGAGATTGAGTATCTTCTCAAAAATACAACAGCTCTGATCCAGCCAATGGATCAGGGTGCAATAGCCACTTTTAAGGCTTATTATTTACGCAGAACTTTTCGTAACCTTATTCACGAAACCAATGGTGAATCTTCGATAAAACAGTTTTGGAAACACAACATTAGCGAATCGTGGAAGGAATTAAAATCAACCACAATGAACCATGTTTTGAAAAAAATATGGCCAGAATGCATAAAACATTGTTTTGTACTTTTATTTTTATGTAAGCATTTTTATAGGAAATAAAAATAATAAAATGCTTTATGAACTAAAAACTATATTATTTTATAAAAAATTGGAACAGTTCCAATTGAATTTGTATGGGTTTGTATCAAAATAATTGATTCGTTATACGGCTTTTCGCTTTACGGCCAACTTTTCCGGAACGTATCTAGGCCGCAAAGCGAGGTATGGATTTATTGGCAATATGACAATGTATCTTTTCAAATCAAATAATGTTTGAATGACATAGTCAATACAGTGTTTCATAGACTGATCTAGAATTTTGTCTTTGGTTTTAATAATGAGGATTAGTAGCGATTTTAAATAAACTCTAAGAGCACTTTTGGAGCGATATTTGTTGCTTTATAAAGCTAAATGTCTTACACCTATTAAAATATTTTCCATTGTAATCATTACAATTTACTTTTCAAATATAATGTTATTGATTTTCTTATTTGAGTCTAGCTTTAAACATTTTTTTATATAATAGCATCATTGTATGAACATAGAGCTTTATGATTCAATAAATTGTTGGTTATACAAATAATTTAAAAATCGTAATAAAATGTAAAAAGAAATTTTGAAAAAAAGCCATTGTTGAATGTTTGATTTTCAAATAATGTTGTTTTTTTCCCTATCAATACATGCACTCGTACATCTAATATGTTTTAAGGCTTTTGAGGTTCTTCGTATCATTGAATTAGGTTTTTCAGTGTTTTACCACATGGTTTGGCTTATGATGCCGACGTTTCGAAAACATTGTAGTTTACATCTTCAGAGCTTGTTTGTAGTCAGCTTTGCCATAAGTGGGTGCAAGCCAGATACTGCTGGTCTACAGCAGAGTCTTAACCGCAGCGTGAGTGCATGGGTCCGTCACAGTTTGCGAGCATAATGTGAGCGCATGGGTCTGTACTGATTCACGACCGTAACGTTAGAGCATGATTCCTTTTCACTATAGGAGAACGATCACGAGGTGAAATTTTCAGAAGAATTAATGTATTTTATTGAATCAAACAAACATACATAAAATAATATGTTAAGCGAATCCCGTTTTAATGAAATAATTATTTCAGTATAATGAACATTTCTCGAAAATAGCCACTAAGGATATCCAACCAATGAGTTTCGATGACACGAGCAATATTTAATGGATGGCGAATGAATTTGGACTTAATGATGGTGAGCAAACTGACTGAAAATGACATTCTTCAAAATTTCCCGAGTATGTGGAATACCATATTAACTTTGGAAATAAAGATGAAAATGTAGTTATACTACCTGATATGAAGGTTTTGTTTTCGGAAGCTATGAATAGAGTGAAAAAGATTCGGGCTTGTCTATCTTATAGTATTGATGTCCCAGAAAATATTGAAAATGCAACTATGAATACTGCTAAGAAAAAATCAGTACAATCAAAGTAACATCATTCTTTAAAAAAAAAATATTAATATCTTTGTATAATCTTTTTTAATGGAAGATTTTTTTAATACTATATTTTTCTTCCATATTCAGTATAACCATATATTTTTTATGGTCCCAGAATTTCGTTATAGTGGGGTTTAACCTGCACATGTGTAATTAGTGAAGAGTGAGGAAGAGGCAGATCGAGGAAAAAATGGAAGGATATAGATAAAAAAATATTTGAAGGAAAGGAAGAATAAGAAACAGAAAAACTTATATGACGAGATTTATCAATGTGGACAAGGCAAAGGCTGTTAGCATGGATAGAAAGGTGTGGTGATCTGTCTTCTCTGCCTATCCCAAAAGGGATATGATGTAATCGTACAAATATTTGTAATTTACCTTAAATATTTGAAAACCATCTCTTTGAACATAACAATATTTTTTGTTATGTTGATGTTTCAAACCATTACAAAATACTTCCATTATCTCATTATTTTTGCCTGCCGTATGACATGGATGCATGAAAGGAGAATCAAACACAAAGTAGCTAATTGATTATCCGATATACTTTGAAGCAGAGAGAAATTAATATTTATAGAAAAAAACTAATATTAAGATATATAATTACCCGATATCTTAACCCTTTGCACTCCTATATCGAGTGTAGCTCGACATCGTATTTCTTACGCCAACTCCTATGTCGAGCTAGACTCCACATTATACGACACAATTTCTAAAATATTTAATCTGATTTTTTTTTCTTTAAAATACTTTGTAATACTTAAAAAAGGATTGAATTTGTCATATCCAGACTTTCTACGCAGTTTTACATTGTTATTATTATTGTAATAGGACCAACAGTCATTTGTAGTGCGCAGTAATTAACAATAGACATAGTGGTATTCCACGAATTCAAGGTCCAAGGGATACTTTTATGATGTTTGCAGGTAGTTGGCCATATGATTCAAGTAGAATTATACCTATACTACTATTATCAGTAGTGAAGTGCATGTGTCCTCGAAAAGAAGTTCGGTACGTCTTGGAAAAAAAAATTTCATGTTTTTTGTGATGTTTCGTGTTTTTTTGTTTTGTAATGTGAATTCATACATTTTATTCAATGAATATGCTACAAAGGAAAATATGCGAAGAATACCACATAAAAAATTTAGAAACAAATTATTGATGAGTCTAATCGGAGACATTCGTGCACCGAGCCAATTGTCCACAGACGATACTATCCAACGTTTGGATGGGAAGAGCAATTTTATTTTTACCCATAACCACACAAGGACTGTATGGTGTGTTCCAATCGGAAGGTCAAAGGAGGGAGAAAATAAACTACATTCTATTGATACTTGTAATAGGAAGCCCGGCCTTCATCCAGGAGAATGTTTTAAAAAGTACCATTATAAATAATTCTGGTAAATAAATTTGTTGAGTATATACATTTTTATTTATTTACTACCTTACTACTTAATATAAACAAAAAAAAATTACACATTCCACACTGTTCTAATACAACACTTTATTGAGACCTCTTTTTTTGTCTATTTTGTAAATTAATTAAGGAGTTGGTGGTAGGTAAAAAATAATAATTAAGGAGTACAAAGGGTTAATGCATATTCAATAAAATGACAACAATAATATGAAATAAAGTTATCAATATCTTTAAAAAGGGAACGGAATCCTCAGGGTATCCAACTTTGAAACTTGGCCATTTTTTTTTAACTGACTGGAAGATTAAACTGAAGAGGAAAACTATTTGCTTTGTGGGAAGTATCAAATAAAACACTTTAATAAATTTACAGTTTTATTAATAAAAAAGATGACTTATTCAATAACTAAAAATACAACAAATCCAACTAAGGAATAATCATCGAATAATCATATAATAATAATCAGGAATAACCTTGCTAAGGAATAATCATCACAAAAAAATTAAGCCGCATTAATTTTAAAAGAAATGATAACTAAATATTTACTCAACTTTTTTGATAGTATTTTTTATGTTTAGTATATTTAAAAAGATACTACGATATAATGAAAATTTAAAACTGAAAATAGATTAATTAAATAATGTCACATTTTTATAAAACGTGAAAATCCAATTCGTCTATTTTATGAACGCTAACGAAAGAAAATGGGAAATAATTACAATATACAATAATTATGAAAGAAAAGCTGATTGATTCCTCTATTTGTGATGATAATTGGTTCCAGGAAAAACAAAGATTAAAAACAATACAATTTCCTCAAACTTGACTAATATATCTACTTAACCTATACATAAATTGAAACATTAGATTTCTTAAAAAAACAAAGACCTACAAACACTAAGATATAAAATTTCTTATTTTTCAAATAAAAAGTTTATTTGCCTTTTATTAAATAAACTAACATCAAATAATGTGAAACTTAACGCTTAACATTATTTATCAAAGTTTTAACATTTTAGAGGTTCGTATTACAATTCATAATTAAAATTATGTTATTCTATTTATTGCACTTTTAATGCCATAATGTGTTTCTACCTTCTATTGAGTAGATTAAATCAGTTCAGCTGACGACAGCCTCGGAATGGGAAACAGAAACACGTGTTGCAGAAAAGTGTTATTAGTGGAATAACAAAGTAATGTGTTAAATTTAGGTATAGATTGTATCCATCAAGTTTTGAAAAAAATCTAAAACATGATTGCACTAACAATATTTTAGGATCACAGCAAACTAATAACAAAAATTAATTTGTTTGTACATTTGCTATAAATATACAATTTTTGGAATTTTCAGCTGTTGACACTCTTCAAATCTGTAATAAAAATAAAAACAATTTTATTAAGAATATAAAAATATATAAATTATTTAGAATAAAAAATAACAGAAACCAAAAAAAAATGTTTAAGTGAGAAATTTACATATGCACCATATAAAAAACTGCTAAAAATTAATAAATACTTCATATAAGAGTATAAGGAAAAATCTTCAAAAATATAATTTAAAAAACTCTTAAACTAAATTGTAACATTTCTATTCTAAAATTAATTCATTATGTATTCAAAAAACATAAACTACAAAAAAATATGTAGATCAGTGTAATTGTTAAAGGCAGTGTAACATGTTTTAATTGTCTTAAATAAAAACATATTTTTCTGAGAAAAAAAAGCTTATTTATATTAGCTACAGCTGTATTTAAATATATAACAATATGAATTGGAATTAATTTGATAAAACTGTCCAATAAACCATTTCTTTAACTAATATAATTGTAAAATTTAATAAAAACAAAACATTAATTTGTAAACTTTCTAACTCAATAGTGTATCCCCGGCGATAAATGAATTAAACAGGGATGGTGCACCACTTTTTGACCACATGTCACAATGACCAAAATATTTCTGGTTATTTAAAAAATTTGTGTGGAAATTTATGATCACAAAGGATGAACAAAGAATAGAAAAGTTGGTTGTTTCATTGAGTTCTTTCTTTTACTGTAATTGTTTTCAAAAAGCTATATTATAGTATTCCAACACTGCAAATATGACATAAACATTATTGTTGTAATAGCAAACATTTCAGAAGAAATTTTGCAGCAATTCGAACATTTATTAAATTAAATTCAAAATATTATGTTGAACAATAAGCATTTAATTATTGTTAAGCATAATTTAGTATTAATAATCAACATTATAAAACATATCTATACTTTTTTCAAATCTATTTCAGAAAAACATGTATCCATTATTCATCAAGTCATACATATATATGTCAACCGAATCATGATTCAAAAGTAAAACTAAGAGAAAATAAAAAACCTAATCGAGTTTATTCGGTTTTCTTTCTTAATCAAATAGCACTTCTTAAATCAATGCGTAAAATTTCAAGAGATGCTTTTTCAAATTTTCTCTTTGTTAGAATGATTCCAGAGAGAATAAAAAAACATGTATCATTTAAAGAACAATTTTTAAGTGTTATTTGATTGAACAGAAGAGGGTGAATTATCTGTTCTCTGTGTAATATATGTCTGTTATTCAGTTGAAATAATGAAGTTTTTGTAGATAATTACTTTACATGTATTAACATTGTTTTAAATGTTACTAAAATGATATAAGTATGGATGAAAGAATGTGCATGAGATGCTTCGTGGAGTCAGTGTAAATCATGACAATTAAAATGAAATGGTATCTAGAGAAATTATACAAAATTAGATTATTAACCCTGACCCCTGTTGTAAAACTCTGCTTTGTTGATTAATAAAATGAAAAAATAAAACTCCAATGTCTTTTAATGTCAACAATCTATATTTTTTTTATTTTTCCCAATTTATGAATACCATACCAACATCCTTTTATAGAACTATTTTCCAAATTTGTAAACACAGCACACAAATTTACACACTGAAAAATGTTGAAAAATGAATCACTAGATTGTTCAAGACTTTCATTGTAATTCCTCTTCCCTTTAGACCTCGGCCACACAGGTAGGAGCCTCGCTTGGTGCTTAGAGCTACGCTGCGAGCTAGGTGACATATCCTAGCAAACCAACGCACCCTATACACTGCACGCTTCGCACCACGCTACGTGACTATTATAGTCAACCTAGTAGCGTAGCTCTAAGCACCAAGCGAGGCTCCTACCTGTGTGGCCGAGGCATTAGTAAATTTATTGTGGCTTTCTAAATAAAGGTCATAGCTGATACATAGTAAGGTCCAAAAGTTTTTGGCCTGAACAAGTTAAGAGTGTGTCAGATATGCTGGCCGTGCCCACTGCGTGGTCAGGCAATGTTACAGTTAAAATTTGATACGTCTGCACTCAGTAGTATGTCAACTAGAGCCGATAGAAAATGTGTTATTTCGCTATATTCTAAGATATTAAAAATTGAATATCGCGCCAGTTATCATTTCTTTCCAAGTAATGGAACAGCCTGGCAAAATTTAAACAACGTTTAGATACTGTGTGTAGAGAATTTTCTGTCATATTCCACAACAGTGAAAAATTGAGCTAAATGGTTTTACTTAGGCTTATTGAGGATGACCCTTGTCAAGGCAGACCAACATAAGTGTGCACCAATTTTTTTGGATTATCAAAGAATTCTACTAATTGACTTCAAAGACGTTACTGGAAACTATTATGTTTCATTGGTGTACAACATAAAGGATGCCATAAAAACAAACCGCCGAGGAAAGCCAAAACAAAGCGTGAAATTATTGCATAACAATTCCCAGTACACGCTTACATTACTGTAAAGACTGCCATGCAACACTGGTTTCCGAGAATCAAATCACTGGGTGGGTGTAGTCTTGACATGGCCCCTAGTGATTTGTTTTTCCCAAACCGAAATCTGATTTGCGTGAAAAAAAGTTTAGTGACAAAGAAATGACATATTAGTTTTAAAATTTTTGCAACATATATAAATTATTCATTTTGAGTTCTATTCTCAATTGAGTGGAGCCTTGGTGTAAGGGTCATAAAGGTGAGGTCATCACACAGCATAATATAAAAAACCTCTTAATATTATTAGGTGTACAAATAAGTTTCCGCCGTTTTTTATCAAAAATTGGGCATTTATTGTGAAAGAACGGAACCTCATGTTTTATTCGAAGTATTGCCCATCGCTTGCCACTACCTTTTCCCATCTTTCTGGCAGCATACGGATACAGCGTCGGAAGAATGCTTCATCTTTTGAGGCTATCCACGAATCGACCCAATTTTTGGTATCTTCATATGATGTGGAGTGCTGCTCAGACAGGTCATGCGTCATCGATCGAAACAAGTGAAAATCAGAAGGAGCAATGTCTGGTGACCTGATCACCAAGCTGATCCTACCAAATACACAACAAGAGTTTTTTTCCATGAATATTTGGCTTAGCCGTAGATGTTGAAGCATGACCAGGGGATCCCCATGATTTCTTCCTTTTTGGATTATCATAATGGATGCATTTTTCATCACCAGTGACTATATGGTGCAGAAAACCCTTTCGTTTATGCCTGGCAAGCAGCATTTCACATGTGGAAAATTGGCATTCAAAGTTTCTCCGTGTCAGTTCATATGAATCCCAATTTCTTTGTTTTTGAATCATTCCCAATGATTTCAACCCATGTGAAATTGCTTGTTGAGTCACTCCTAATGTAAGTGCAAGTTCTTCTTGCGTTTGGCACGAATCTTGATCCAATAATACTTCCAATTCCGCGTCTTCGTACACTTTCGGCCTTCCGCTACGTTCTTTGTCTTCGATGTCAAATTCACCGTTCTTAAACTTTTGAAACCACTCACGACAACTTCTCTCACTTAAGGCAGCCTCACCATATGCTTCTACAAGCAATCGATGCGCCTCAGCTGCAGATTTCTTCAAATTGAAGAAGTAAATCAAAAGTTCCCGCAAATGACGCTTATTCGGCTCAAAACTTGACATTTTCGAACACAAAAAAATATGTTATACTGATAAAAATTCACTAATATTTCAAGGTCATGTTGTTGCCAGATGTCCAACCTTACGATAATGACATTTTACATCTGACAATTTTAACCATAACTTACTGGTGGCGCCAACTTTTGTCAAACGGCGGTGACTTATTTGTACACCCAATATATTTTGGAAACAGATTCTAAACAAGAGGGAATAACATTATTGAGACTATATAAAAGAAGTCTCCATGGAAAGATCTTTTGACTGCAAGCTAAGTGAAAAAAATCATAAGGGGTGAGATGAACTATTATTACAAACAAGTTGACATATTTAAAAAAAAAATAATAGTAAAAAGTTGATGAGTGATATCTAACATCCCCAGTCTTAGAAGAAAATTTCTTTTATATTTGATAATGTGATATGAAATATAACAATATCAGAAGCAGTCCTGTCCAACAGAGTTAAGGCCCTTCCAACAGGCATAGCGACTGAAAGATTCATTATTGCATATGTATTGAGAACAGTTCCTGCTAGCGGAGTCTAGTGTAATTGTTAGGAACATTGATCATTCTAGTAATGCTGGACAGCTCACAACTCTTTGAATGAGAATGAATGAAAGGGTATACCAGGAGACAAAGATTTCTTCTAACACTCAAAGAATCATCAGGTCAGTCCATAAATTTGTGCGTATTAATGTCATATGTATGATTCACCATGACCATTTCGTAGAACAATACACTTCCAAACAAGTCATATCTTGTTTTGAAATATACACTTAAGTGATCAGTTTATCATGGATTTTTGTAAACATTGGATGTAAATAAGATCCCTTAGAAAATGAATATCGATAATCAGTACAAACAGTACATTCTATACTATTTATTTTTAAATTATGAAAGTGCAAGTTCCGCAGCAGAAACAGTATTCATAGTGAGAATGGCATCAGTGCTCTGCTCAGAAATGGTTTTAAAGATGAACAAAGCAGCGTTAATGAGTCCCGATCAGGGTGTCCTGTTGATTTTGACAAGGCACTTGAGTCTTGCGGATTCAAAGACAAAACGAATGGTAGATCAGATTTCAGAAAGGCTTAATTCATCTCAGGAACATCTCACTTTAAGGAGATATGAAAGGTATTTAAGCTAAGAAAATGGGAATAACACGAGCTATCAGAAGCCAATTGCCAGCAGCAAATAAACATCTATACTTCTCTCTTAACTAGCTTTGAACACGAGTAGTCTATTGGCATCATGAGAGGTGATGAAAAGTGGATACTGTATCATAATATCGCAAGAAAAATACGATGAACAGATAAGGATAAGAAGCCCTTACCAACAGCAAAGGAAGAATTGCATCCAAAAAAGATAATTTTGTCTATTTGGTGGGATATGTACGGTGTCATCCACTTTGAACTGTTAGAACCTAATTAAACTATTAATATAGATGTATATTGTCAAAAGCTTTCACGTTTAAACTCAGCATTGATTAAAAAATGCCCGCGACTAATGAACATGAAAAAAGATTTTGTTCCACCATGAAAATGCTAGACCGTACACAGCAAGGACAAACTTACTGTGTACGGTCTAGCATTATCATGGTGGTACTTTTCAGACATTGCCCCAAGTGACAATCATTTATTTTTGGATCTTCAGATTATTTTTTCAAGAAAAAATTTAACTTAGTTGAAAAAAAAGGTTCTAGTTTTTTCCATCAAAACCAGAGTATTTTTACACAAATGGAAATAAAAAATTACCTGTAAGATAGCAACAAGTTGTTGCTAATGTAGGAAAATATATCATTGACTAAAATAGTAAAATGTCTTTTTATTTGCATTGTTTCAAAATTTCTCAAAAATACGCACGAATTTATAGACTAACCAAGTATACCCAGCAGAAACCGAGTAGGATAAAGCCATGGACAGACAACAAACTCACGCATATAGAGATATTGTAGATATTTTTTACTACCTTCTCCACCATGAGTGAGTTTTGTGGCCCCAACGGCCTTCAAATGCAAGCATTGCTTTGTTTGCTACAAACCAATGAATTAAAAATTGTTGAGCAGTTTGGCTATAAAATTATTTAGAGATTTTCATCACAAATCCTTAAGTTTTGTAAGCTGAACTGCACTTAAATTCTATATAGGGACCAAATGCGAGATAGCTGTGGAACAAAACACCCAGCTCTTTAATGTTGTATGTGCAGGGTTTAGGCATGGATTGTATTCATGTAATATTGCGAAAAACAAATGATAACGAACTACGTGTTCCATGCCTACTGCAGTAGTTCTAAAGCCTGAAGGCTTGATTAATGGGGTCCAAAACAATGCCTCCCAGTTACTCTTTGCAATATGTCCAACGTTAGTTCAGAAATGTTGAGGGGTAACATATGAATGAATGAAAAATTATGGGAAACAAAGCATTATTTGGCATCATAAACATTTTTACTTTATAATAGAGGTCTAGAACTTAACTTGAAGTATGCCTATACTGAAAACTGCAATTTTTACACATTTTAAGGATAAAGTGAAAAAAAATCTATTAAAAAAAAAATTGAGTGAAAATTATACACTTACAAGATATATCAGTTTTTAATCCCAATATTCGTTCGAGACTATCTTATCTTCATGGGAGCGGTCAACATGGATTACGGCACCTCTAAGTTGATTCTTCTTTTCATATTCTCGAGCCACTCTCAACTCTTCGAGTGCTTTTCTTGATTCGCAGTTCATCAAATGATCCAGCATCATCTCTTTGTGTACTCTGTGCGTGGCATTATATACACAAGTGGCGTGATCTGGATATTTTTTCGAACACTTCACTATATGTCCTTCTAGCCTGGATCTCAACATCAAATGAGATTTGTCAAATGGACAAGCCACCACTTTGTTCATCTTGTTCTGAAAATAAAATATAAAACATTTTATAGTGTTTACATCAATTAAAAATCTATTGAAGCTGACCACAAGCAGTGGCAATTAAAAAAAATGTCGAAGTTTTCTTATCCAGCATCAATTGTATCTAATGGATATCTGTCAAAACACCGAAAGCAGAACAACAGCTACCAACAATCTAATGAATAGTTATTCTTTCTTTATTTTCCAGTATTAAGCTATATTTTAAACTAAAAAACAATGGGTCAAGGCATGCATATCGTCGTCATACAGGAGAAAGTGACCAACTAACAAAATGCAAAATGTTCAGTTTTAACCATTTTTACACTTTTGTTTTCATTTTTTTTTTTAAATAAACGTATTAACATTTGTGATTTTTTTTGTGTGTATAGAAATGTTCATTGCTTTCAAAATAAAGAAATAATATTTTTGAAAATTTTCATACAATTTTACTTGTAAAAAAATAAACATCAATGCAGATAGTCATTTTAAACAAGTCAAGATATTATTATTATTCTTCCAAGTTTTTGCTGGGTTATTTTTTCCAGGCCACCATTATGTTAGTAAGGTGTCAGATAGTCATTAATCACGTTTTCGCGAAAAATGCACTTGGTCACTTTCTCTTGTATGACGACGATATGTTTGGTGGGATATACAAACTAAATGTAAAATTTCCATTTACTGTCCATTTTCCAGCAATTAATTAACTACACAAACTAAATATTGTAGTTTATTTAATAGATTCAAACCTTTATTTACTTAAGAATCCCTGATTGCTGAAGATTTAAGTACACATGTCTTAATTTGTATGAAGTCTGGAATTTTACAGATAAGAGAACAGAAAACAGTAGAAAGTATACCTTATATGTGTCCACACTAATCTATGTGATTTGATATTCATGGAAATCATAACTACATATTTTTAAATAAAATTGACAATTAAAAATGCTTTTAAATATTTAGTTACTTTGCAATTTTTCAAATAAATCGCGATATATACCATAGCATTAATAGACTCTACCTGAAGTCTGAAATGTAATAAGCAATGGTAAAAATTGAAGGAATTGAAGGGTTTTATTAAATATAATCGATGAAAATAGTGTGAAGCTTAAAAGCTCAAACATAAAAAAATAAATAGAAATAAACTAAGATAAAATATAGAGAAAATCTTTCAGACCGAAAAAAATATATCAAGAAACTACATAATACTGGACGATTAAATGTACCAACAAAAATAATTTATGAGAGAAACTCAATTTTCTATATCCAGTTATCTTATGTCTGGAAAACTAATTACAAATATATGGTTTATATCTACAAATCGAAATATTATTAATGTATGCTACATATTACCTGACTGAGAGTAGCGATAGCGTTAAATTAACCTACCTGTAGTGAATTTTCAACTGTCAACAAAAAATTTAATAATATAACCACAACCGTTCAAAATGACCGGTTTACGAATAATGTCAAAGTCATAGGCAAACCGTCTGTAAGGCCCCCGCAAGCTGTAGTAACAGAGATAATATAACTGGCAACAAAAATACCTTACAGCCAAACCATAGAGCAAAAATACATTTTCATAAAGATATTCAGCAGTTTTAAGTTTACGGGTCAAGGACGCACTGTTAGCTAAAAGTTAAAACTTTCACTTGAATATTTCTAGACTTTTTTGACAGTTTTGAAAATACTTTTTTATTTAAAATAAAATAAAACGTTTTAAAGCATTATTAATATTTTCACACTTATTTTTTATGTTGAAACATGAATAGAGCTCGACACAAAAATACGCCAAAACTTTTTTTTATAAAGGAGTAATGTATTTTTAATAGAAGACCAAAATCCACAGATAGTATTTATTTATCAATTATATATCATAGTTATCAATCCAGTTGATACCCCTCCCGTTAATATAAAAAAATCGTCCATACAGTACTACTACCGCGAATGGAAAAATATATTCAAAGGGTTCAGGGCGACAATGACAATACAACAAAATAATTTTTCAATTTTATTTGAACATAGAAGCGATACAGTAGGCCGGCAGCAGTCCAGGTAGGTAAGCCGTGTTGGTTGGAGAATGGCGATAGGACTGCTCGAGGTGGGCGGAAATGCTGGTCCAAGGAGGTCAGTCCTAGCAGACGGCACCGCTGGTCCAGGCAGGGCGGCTTCAGATGGGCGATAATGCCGGTCCGGGCAGGGTGGCTCTAGCAGGCGGCAACGCTGGTCCAGGCAGGATGACAGGGTGGCTCCAGGTGGGTGGTAATGCTGGTCCGGGAGGACGGCAGGGTGGCTCCAGCAGGCGGCAACTCTGATCCGGGTGGGATGTCAGGGTGGCTCCAGGCAGTGGCAATGCTGGTCCAGACAGGACGGCTCTAGGCAGCGGCAAAGCTGATCCAGGCAGGACGGCGAGGTGCCTCTATCAGGCGGCAACGGTGATCCAAACAGGACGAAGGCAGCTAGGGAAGTCAGCCAGGTGAAGAAAGCTGGAGAGCTGTAGTAGAAACGTCTTGGTTGGTTGACTGCTGGGTGGGGACTATCCTTGACTAGAACTGGCAGTTGTCTTATACCAGCTTGGCGATGGTGCAGGCACAGCTCTCAGGTGAAGTGAAGATCTGTCTTATAGGCAACCAGGTAGATACTCCGCCCGGCACGGCAGCCGGGTGAAAAGTGAATTTCTCACGTGGTGAATCCACCCGGCATGGCAGCTGCGTGAAGAGTGAGTTTTTTCCGATCCGGGTCCAGCCTTTTTATAGCGACCTTTTTATAGCGAAGTGACACCTATAGGCGCATCACGGTTACCCATCTTGAAACCAAATTTTCAATACCCTCTTTATAAATGGAAGTTGACTTTGATACGAAGAATTCTGAATCTAATTTTAAGGTTATCAATATTTCGGATAGTCATCCTGCTGAGAAAGTGTGAAGATCTGAACAAATGGTTATCAGATGGCGCAATGTGAGATGAATAGGGCGGATGAGGTAAAACTTCCCAGCAAAATCCTTTGATGTTGTTCTGAGTCTGTCTCGCTAAACGACCTCCGTGGCGTAGTTGGTAAGACGTTTATCTCGCAGCCCGGAGGTCGCGGGTTTGATTCCCATTGACACCCAGATTTTTTTAGAGGATTCCAGTCTGGTTTTCACTATAAGTCGATTTAACATCTTTCTGGTTGATTGAAAGATATTGCCACACGGCAATAAGCCCTCCAGGTTGTATTGTATACAACGAAAGTGTAATACAATACAATATGGTCCCGCATTGTCATGCTGCAGAATGAGAACTTTTCTGTTGACCAGCGCTGGATATTTAATGGAAAAATCTTGGTTCTGATGTTCAAATCATTGACAATAGAAATATGTTATTACGATTTAACCAGGTTCCAAAACCTCAAGGTGAACTGTGCCAGCAATATTCCACAAAGTAAGATTTTTTGGGTGTAGGTTGATTTTGGCGTCTGATCTGAAGAAAGTCATTGTTTTTTACGCTTGAGGTTAACATAAAGAATTCATTTCTCATATTGGAGATCAAGAGATGGCTCATTTTCCTATCTGCTTAGCCAAAAGTTACATTGTTCGCCTTGCAAAATTCATATAGCTTACAATGATGAATATGACCCTCTTTGGGTTTCATGTCATTTACGCAAAATCTATAAAAAAAATTAAGAACATTGATTGCTTAAAAAATTAAGCTTATTGATTGCTGAAGATACTTAGTTCACTTGAAGTGAACATAAACACTTTATGAATGACATTCAAAATTACATCACAAAAAAACTGTATTATTTCCGGTACCCAATATGACTTGAAAGAAATCCCTTTAATATTTTTTTTTTAAATATACTTAGTGAAATTCCTAATTTAAAATGTTTATGATCGATATAAAAATATGAAAATAAGATACCATTTTCAATTGTGTATATTTTGCCTTTAATTCGGTTCTGGAATAACCCATAAATTATCATCAACCAACCATTTTTTATGCAATTTTTTTTAAATCCATTAAAAATGACAATAAGAGTCATAAACCCAATATTCATTTTTCACCTCCAGTTTGAGTTCAGAATAACCCATTATTTATTTTTTGCATCCATGGAAAGGTGCGAGTATGAGTACGCTCAAAGTTAGATCACATAAATAAAAAAATAAAAAAAAATAAAAAAAAAAAAAAATAAAAAAAAAAAAAAAAAAAAACATGAAAATAAAAGTCATAAATCTAAAAGGTTTTTCTTCCTTAAGATAGCCCTAAAAATACATTTTTTGAGATTTATAGAGGTATAAGGTTAAGGTTTTATATTTAATAAAAGTATAAGAAAGCTTAAATTACATTACAGCGATTCACGGTAAAGTAAAATATACATGTCGAGTGTTAAATATTTGAAAATGAGTACAATTATAATTCCGCTATTCCCTCACTTATCTATTTGAAGCAGATATCCAATTAGTTCATACGAGTATTAATGTAAATAACTTTTTTTAGTGAATTTTTAGAATTGAAGTCACATTAGATAACATGTACACTGATTTTATACTAAAAGGTAGCATTTGTAGTAAAAAGGAACACCTTCGATCGCTCGCTGAGTTTACGTCATGAGTGCGCGTATTCCAAAGTTGCGTTATTATTAAGCTGTAAAAATACATAAATACTTTACTTTTTATGTATTTTAAAAATCAATACACATTTAAAAAAATAAGAAAAAGACTGAAATTGCATAGTTCTTGAATGTTAATTATTGATATAGAAATACATACATGTGTACCTGCCTGTATACCTACCTAAATGAATTGTCAAAATAACGAGTGAATTGTTAAAACACAAATAAATTAAATTAATTATTGTTGATCATAAACATACAGGGTCATTGACCGATCAAGAATTCAATGATTGTTACACACTACGAACAACGACAATATTTACTATTTACAGCGCGCAAATTGGCTAGCCATCTCCAAATATAAATAATTAACCTACCGCCCGTTCATGTGATAGAGCAAGGCAGATATATATACCCCATGTATTCATTCACTGGTATAAATTGTCCGCACTCTGCGAAATAAACATACTTCTGTGGTTTTCTCACCGAATATGTCTTCAATACATATGCGAATGCGGGGAAGCTCCAATCATACAGGCCGCAGCCGATACCTTCCCATCCCCACACTCCACACCTACACTTGATCTTATAAATATATGTAATTATTCTCCTTAAAGGTCCAGCAGGGTGGTACAGGGTGGTGGTACAGGGTGGCTACTCTTACTCTTATTCACTTCGATAGTCTACAAAGTAAACTAATCTACAAAGGTAAAGATAAGGAGCAAAGAAAGCTCAGCTTAAACTTAGAAGAAAGCGAGAAATCGGAATGGGAATCGGAATCAAATGCTCTTCGAGCCAAAAATAAAATGAGATTATCACACAAATACTTAATACAAGTATACACATATAAATAACACAACCACACACATGACACAACAGTGGAAAAGGTATTCCCTCAAATCACTGACAAAAGATCGATGACGCAGTTAAATGCGCACGTTTTAAAAAATTTAGTAAAAGAAAAAGAACTCGTTTCTCTCTCTCTCTCAAATAAACATACTTTTACTGTCGTCCATTCAACTGTCAAGACTTATTATTTATCGCTTGTTGTCACTTTCGTTTTTATCCATACGCATTCCTGAGTCTATAAATAAACAAATATCAATCAAAATCATCACAACAGTTAAACATAAGCAATCCGCTATACATGCATATTATCACGCCGTTTCTCTGTCGGGGTAGGCAGAGAGAACAGAGCGTCATATTTTCATATTTTGACACGCACATCCTTCCCCTCTTCTACACCTTCTCATACAACTACACAATACTAAAATAATAAAAAGAGAATATAACATAAAAATCAAAACACAAATACAAATTTAACAAGGTCATCGATGGCCAGGAGAAAGAAAGGAAGATTGAAAAGAAGAATGATAATAAACTAGGAAAAATAAGTTATGCAACTAAAGGGAGATATAATGTTTCTTAATTCGCTTTTTGAAACACGTCAAATATGGTGTGGGTTTTATATTAACTTAAAAAAGTCTAAAGGCTTTGAAAGTAAAATGACGAGCGGTGAACTGAAAAACCAAAAAGTAACTTCGGTTGGAGCGTAGCGCGAAACCTAACATAGATTTTTCAATTATTTTCATGATTCAGAGAAAAATATTTGTGGTTTCCCATTATTTATTTTCATTTGAAACAAAGCAATAAAGTTTAGCAATTAATATAATTGGTATGTACTTTAGCGTGCCAGTTATGATTCCCGGTAAAACTACTAAACTTTTGAGGTAAGTTTTGTGCACTATTAAGGTCATGATTCGCTTAAAGCTCTAACAATTCCAGCATTATCCCAAAATAAACTGTTTTTGGAATCAAAAGCATCCGAAGACATTAAAAAAGTTTGTGCTAGATATGTTATTGTCTTATGTAAGCGCTAAAATAATTTAATGATCCGAGTTATTAGAGTAATAATTCTTTCTTATTATAAAATATATTTCCCCCTATCTGTCAAATCATATGAAACTTTTTTAGTTTGGTAAGCCACGCCACCATGCGCAACAAACAAAATAAATTGAGGGAAATTCTATGAATCATACTGGCAATATTTTTCTTACTCTGATTTGAACTTCCTTTTTGTTCGAAATGTCCATCACAGCCGCAACCGTCTTTCTTTTGACGAATCGTTACAAATAAACCGACTTTTCACTAAAATTTCCTTATATCAAACGATGTTCTATATATATTATCAATATTTGTCGGCATAACTATTGTGAATACGTTGTAATTCCTTCGCTAACAATACCCAGTTGATGTGTCTCTCCAATTGTCAACTTTCAATGGTGATATTTCAGAATGGATCTTACTAAGAGTAAGGAGAATATCCAACCGCTTCGAGGTGGCAGGAATATTTTGCAATTAACGACAGCACTGCAGGCACAGTCGGATAGTGATGCACAAAAGCAGTTGGCGTTGCAAAAATCGTGAGTAAATTTGTCTTGTCAAATGTGTAAAGGAAGGGTGGTGACAGTAATGTTTTGATATTTTCAAACGTCTTTTCCCACTTTTTCCTTAATATTTCTCAATAATTATCAATTTTATGGAACAATAAACTAAAGTAGACTGTTTTGGTTGGTATCTCACCTTAAAATTCGGAACTGTAATTCGTCTTTGTCTCTTTTTGTTGTAGCACTGAAACATTTTATATTTTCTTGTTTACATCCACTGCTTTCTTCTTAATAAAAACTTTAAATGATATATATGTTAAACATATTACTAATATATATTAAAACTC
Source organism: Odontocerum albicorne (assembly GCA_949825065.1). Lineage (NCBI taxonomy): Eukaryota > Metazoa > Arthropoda > Insecta > Trichoptera > Odontoceridae > Odontocerum > Odontocerum albicorne. The sequence continues at coordinate 8,379,090 of OX463846.1, read as the reverse complement.
TTATTTAATTGTACGTTTCAATGATCAAAAGGCTAAAACAACAAACATAATGAAATGAGGACTTTCATGTCACCCTTGTTATTTAACACTTATTTATATGAGATTAAAGCGAATAATTAAAGAAAAAACATGTTTTCAAGCACCATAACCATATTTTTTCCAACTTTGATATAGATTTCTGCCTTGAATCTAGTTTAGGATATTATCATTGATTAGGTTGTAATATTGTTATCAAACATATAGACTTTTCAAAATATGTTGTTTTTACATGTTAACAGAGCTATAATCTTCCGAAAAAATGATAATCGATGTGACTTTCTAGCTTTTGGGCAGTGGTGCTTGATAATGTCATTCTCACAACCTCTATTTTTTAACTAGATCTGATTGAAGAATATTAAAAATTTAATGGTTATGTCAAAACTTGGTGTTGATATCTGTTTAATTGAATTTAACTGAAGCATTTGAAATGCTTTTCTCTTATTTTTTTCACTTCGTTCTTTTTTAATTTTCCATGTACAATATATCAGTTGGTAATTAATTAAAACTTGTTAATAGAGTTTTAATTGGGTAATTGGATTACTGAATGGTTTATAATATAACGAAGAAACATTGGCCTAACTATAAGAACACGTAACTCCACATGGGTAATTTTACAGGAGAGAGCAAAAATGTTACAGTTTGTCCTATGTAAACTTAAACATTGTTTTTAAATATATCTGATTGATAAAGACATTGTTTTTTATCAATCAGATATGTTTAAAAAACAATGTTTAAGTTTACATAAGACAAACTCTGACGTTTTTGCTCTCCTGTAAAGTTACTCATATAGAGTTACGTGTTCTTATAGTTAGGCCAACAATATATAAAACTCTATTACAACAAAACGATGCTTGGGAGATAAATGATTTTTGTTTTGAACTGCCTCACAAAAATTCTAAGAGTCCTATGAATCAAAAATAATTACCGCTATATAAATCTGCTTGTTAAAAGACTGCACCTGATTGGATCTGCTTAGTTTGATCGTTATATGAGGCTTTATTTGTCAAGGCCGTGTATCTTGAATGTGCAACACCATGTATATATAAACTTACACATATTTATAATATGAGCTTGGAGGCTTCTTTGGACTCAATGGGTTGTGGATGAGGATATACTTGATGTAGTATGTTTAATGGTTAAGGTACAAACTTGAATTGATGAAAATACTAAGTAAATTAAGGAACAATTATAAAGTAATGTATTTTACTGATGTTAATTATCAACATTATCTTCTTCTTTTCATATCAAAGGCACTATACTACTTCCACCCAGAATGTTGCCACTGGGTGTTCCACGAATCAAGTCCTTTTTAGTTCAAGACACCGGCCTCTTTGGGCATTGCAGCAAGTGCTGCATGGATTACTCATCACAGATACGAAAAGTCTATCCATTACGTAAAATTCCCCATTTTGACATGTCCTTAGTTCCTCAAATCTCTGTTCAGAGCCTACTAAGAGATTTCCATGTTCTCCAGAGCAGTTCAGTCAGATGCAATTTCGATTCATGCAATCTTTCATTGCGACTGTCAATTTCTGGGATGATGTGTTGTCTGGTGGAAGTGCATTTTTTTGTGTGTCAATCTTAACCATTTGTCCTTCAATTTATCTTTCAAATGGTCCAATAATGCCACATAATAGACCCCCATTATTGTCTTGCCCTTTTCCGAGTCAATCATGAAAATTTCTAGGGAATCCCAAAAATCAGTTGCCACCATCTTCTCAGTCAACAATATGGTCTTTATCTTCTCCGGCGTACTTTCACCAGTTGTCTATTGTTTTAATTCCATTTTGGACTGTGGTGTGTGTTGGACTGATGTTGGTGGATCCAAGTTTCATCCACAGTCATGAATCGATGCAAAAAGTCCTACAGATTGAATGACATTAAAGATTGTTGATGGCATTCATTTGTTGAATTTATCTTATCAATGGCACTTATCCAAAAATAAAGTCTTCAAAGCTGATGCTGAGTCCTCGTGAACTTCATCCAAGTGGACTTTGATCAGCACGGTGGTTAACTTCTTTAAATAAAAATGTTTTATGACGGTATGGAACTCTGTTTTTTTCATTGATGCGGCAAATGTCAATGTGATCGATTCAGATGGCTGTCAAATGTAACTACACGTTGCATCTGGCTAAAATTTTGACAGAAGTCACTTGAAGAATGACGCTTAACAGCAGTTATGTCATTTTATGAATCGTGGCGTCATCTCATGGAAAATGATCAAACTTTTCAAACTACCCTCGTTACTCATTGCCAGCAGAACGGAAGTTATTTACTATTTGAAAGCTTAAATACATACTGAATGGATGGCTTTATTCTCAGAGCATTGCTGAATCTGACAGTATTGAACGTTGCGCAATAATGGTGGGGATATTATTATCCATACATAGGTTGTTGCGTCAAAATGCAGAATTCTTAGTGTTTATGCATCATGCATATATTTGTGTGTGATTATTTTGTTTGTGACATATTGCTATAATTTTTTCATCATTTGTTTGTTTAACTTAAAAGTCTGAATATCTTTTGTTCCTTTAACTAAAGAAGTCTAAATCTTACCTGTATCTCAATTTTGTTAATTTTTTTAATGTTCTTTTAAGTGATGGGAGTATATAATTAACACACGTGATAAGCGAGTTGACTTAAAATTAGAATTCCTAGTTAGTCTACCAGCAGGTATACGGTATTTTATAAGCATAAAAATTAAATCATATATGATGGGAATCATATATGGGAGGAAAAGGAAACTATTGCCTTTGTTATTATTCTAATATATTTCCTTATCATGTAAAAAAATTTATAAATTATTGATAAGATTTGTTTACTAGCACCCTTCGAAGTGAGAACGTTTGCATAGGAAACATTTTCAGCATCACATCTTTAATGTATCAAACTCTATGCTAAATCTAATGATTATTCTGTAATAATATTTTTTTCCCACAGAGAGCATGAAGACAACATACGTAATTATGTTGGTTCAGATCCCCTAGATCTTTGGTTTATTTATATACAATGGCTTGAGCAAAGCTTCCCTAAACATGGTCACGAAGGGAACATGGACAAAGCCCTTAAGTCATGTTTAGCGGAATTTGAAAATGATCCACGTTACATTCAGGACAGGAGATTCTTAAGATTATGGATTAAATATGTAAGTGATATACTTTATTTTCTCTTATTCAATTTTCATTTCATTACATTAAAGTTCTTCATGTGCCGTGTTCTGTCCTTCTGATGTTAGCGATCACTCTGTCTTTGAACAGCTCCTCAACTATCTGGATACCCGTCCATTTAGTAATGTTGCATAATTATGACACTTGATTTTGCCCATCAATAATAATTTTAGGAAGTGGCATTTTTCTCATTACTCAGATAGGCAAACTTTCAGTATTTTATGATATTTAAGATCTCTTGTTCTAAACCTGCCAGGCGTAATACCTCAGTATTTGAGATACGATGATACTAAGAAATTCTGAGCATTCTCCAATAATCCACATTTCAAATTGCTTCCAGCTATTTTAGCATTCTGGTCTTTATGGCCTTTGTCTCAACAACATAAAGTAGATTGAACCACCATCATCGTCATCCTGTCGTGTAGCTCATGACTGATTGTCGTGACTCCCATGATAGCCTCTGATGACTCCTCTACATCCATCTCTGCAGTCCACGGCTCGAAGAGCAGTTGTTAAGGGTGGTCCACTTGCATCTCTCACTTGGTCAATCCAACACATTGGGACTCTTCCTCTTGTGTGTCGTCCTTCCAAAATTCCAGTAACTACCAGCCTCCCCAAACTGTCTCCTTGGCCACGAGCTTTGTGTCCAAAGAATCAGAGGCCTTGCTGAAGGCATATTGTCGACAATCATGGACTACATAGCACTTAATCATGCATTGCTGAAGTTTTAGATTCAAGTTATCATTGCAGAAAACTGAACTGATCTCACTTTCAGAATTCCTGCACTAGCCAATTCAATTCGACATCTAACTTCTATATATCTGTGTCAAAATCGCAAGAAATTAGACTTCCTAGATATTTGAAATAACCGCCGACTTGCTTGATAGGTTGCCTATTCAGCTGCAGAGATACACCACTAGGATACTGTCGATTTAGGAACATAAATATTTGTTTTTGAAAAATTAAAATTCAGTCCTTGCTCGACACCTGTTATGTTTATTCTATCCAGTTTTTACTTTTGAAGGTCATCCAGGCTATCTGCACTAGGATCACTATCATCGGCATATTTTATTACATTGATAAATACTCAATTTGCTTTTTATCTTCTTTGGTTCATTTTCAATGGCATTTAGCTCAGAAGAGCCTGTAATCTCTAGAACCCGCATCCCCAGATAACAGATGGGGGAATGCTCGGCAGATAAGTTGTGTAGGAGGTGAATAAAATATGGATCATTCGGTACAGTATCATCTGTACCCAGAATAGATAGATTCAGTTGCTGTGTTCCATCTTAGGAGCAGCTGAGTTTAAACCGGGGAAGGCAATGGGATACCATCTTGGTAATAAATCATTATTACATTAAAAGGAGGAATTATCAAATTGGAAAGATGTTTTCTCTAAATTGTCATTAATAATTAGCGCCTTTGAGGAGAATCTGCTCTCTTAAATGGTGCTATAAAAGTTGTCATTTTATTATTAACACTTGGACTCACTCGTGCAATTCTGTTAGCACTTATTTTTTACAATCAAAATATTTATACAATTTTAGATATTTAATTGAAACTTCTTTAATAATAAATTACCAAATCGGGATATCAATACTTCATTCAGCTAAATTGTCTCTATTATGATTAAAATAATTTATAGCAACTTCTTTTATTGTAGATTGATTATCAAAGTAACCCTTTGGAAATGTACCAGCTGCTTTACAACAAAGGTGTTGGCACAACCTGCTCGGAATTGTACAGAGCATGGGCGTGCTATTGTGAGGAAGCCAACGATTATCAGAAGGCTGACCAAGTCTACAATTTGGGATTAAAGGCCCACGCGCAGCCCTTTGATGAGTTGGAGCAAGCTCATGCGTAAGTTAATACTAATACAGTGAAACCTGTATCTTTTTGAAGGTACTTAAGTTAGGGTTTCCTAAGAAAGCGGTGTTGTTATGTAGCGGACGTTACATGCCGTGATGCTGTGGACGTACCAGAGAGCGTATTGCGGTGGAGAATGGATGTGTGTGCAAGTAGTTTGCGTCGCATCCGCCTGGTGTGCCACCAGACGGCAGAAATGAGAACCCACAACTGTCAGTTGGAAACTTCAAATCTGACAGCTCCGTGAACGAATTTATGAAGTATTATTTGGCTTTTATTTTTTTAAGGAATAATTAACATTAAGTTCTTTTAAATTTGGTTAGAATAATTAATCATTTAAACCCCCAGCAAAGCAGGAATACAACCGTATCAATATACAATATACATACATTCCTGATTTTTCAAGTGTAGTCCCGATATTATTCCACATATTATGTTTCAACTGGGCTTTCCTATAGTCTTTGCTCTTCACATTATATAAAGCTTCATTATTTCTTACAAAATCAATCAATATTTCGTCTTTTTCGCTGGTCCAATTGCATTCATTTTTTATTTTAAAACGTTCACCGCTACACGGGAAAAATCGTTCCACGACTGTTTGTTGGGCTATGACGGCCGTCATGCAAATGGCAACACAGCTATTTGACGTTACGCTCACAACCAACGCCATATGGTTTGCATAGATGTTTTGCTACGGGCGCTATATAACGATACAACCAACGCTCTCTAGGAAACCAACGCCATATGGTTTGCATAGACGTTTTGTTACGGGTGCTAACTAACGAAACCCTAGCTTTATTTAACTAAAGGATAACAATAGATGCGGTAATATAAAAAAAATAATGATATACCTATATGTTTAATATTCTAAATGAAATATTTACCCATCAATTATTGTATGAGAACAAAAAAGAGTTTTTAATTTCGAAGGCTATGCACGCTTCAAAAAACAATAGTACAAGTGGCGGATTTTCTCCATCAATATCTTCACCCTCTCCTGCTGTCTCTTTTAACCTTGTGTCCTCTCTTTATCGTCTTTGTGTTGGGTGGTGGAAAAAGCAGCGGTAACTAACGCATAGTAACAAATATTCAATTGAACATGAGCGTATTGAATGTCTTTATGTTTACTAGTACCATTATTCTAGTTTAAACCAAGCATTTATATGGTTTTCAAAATTTTGAAAAACGATCGATCAAGTAAATTAATATAAAAAGCTGAGATATTCCAAATGAATATTGTGATAAAACTGTGCATATAGGAACGATTGATGTGATCTATTTTTGCTTGTTGTTTTATTTAGTTAATTTGAGACTGGATGAAAATAAACAACACATGTGCGAAAATGATTATTCGAGAAATGATTGATTAATATTTCACCATATAAGAAAGACTTTTCATTTAACTTTTTAAAATGTGTTCCTTTTAATAAGATCTGTTGATAGATAACCTTTTAGTTTCATATCCTTCCAGAAAACTAGAGTAATTCCTTGACATTTTCTTGAGCACAATATAAGTAAAATGGCCTCAGCATGTCGATTTATCAAATGTGATCAATAATTAGGAATTAATAAATGTCCTGAATTATATAGGAATCCTGAGTTAGACCGCGCTTGAGGAGAGTTTGCTTTCTAAACGGCACTTTATAAATTGTCTATTTTTTTTTCATCAAACTCACCTTACATTCTTTTTTTTTTTAATCAGGGAAGATTATCCCTTGACTGTACTTCCTTGCACTAAAACTCATTGGAACAATTGCATTAAATACAGATTGAATCCATTCATTTGATTCTTTTGGCTATTATACACCAGTAAAATAGTCAACAAATGAACTCAAGAGCATCCTGTTGGAGAGATTTTCATTTAACAAAATTTTACTAACACATGCGTGTATGTTTGTCCAGAAATTTCCAGTTATGGTTTGCTCAGCGTTACTTCCACGATGATTCCCCAACCAAACGAAAGGCTGCCTCTGCTTTGGCGGAGACAAGACTTGCACTTACCTCACTGCGAACCATCAAGAGACGGAACATAGCAATTGTGCCATCGCAGCGAACTGGGGACAATGTGCGAAGCATCACTCCGGGGACCATGAGGCAACAGCACACGGGAACCAGCAGCCAACCACTGAGTAACATCATGGTTGATGTTTACCAGGTAGATTATTTAATGTTTGATTCTATGAATGCTCATGGTCGATCAATTACTTATTCTTAGTGACACTTTTTTTTTTGTTTAACCTGGCGAGTTTATTTCCATGTGGCAATCTCTTCCAACCAACCAGAAAGATGTTTTTATAGGCCCTAAGTGTTAACCAGACTGGAATCCTAAAACAAATCTGGGTTCCAGCAGGGATCGAACCCGCAACCTCCGGATCGGCAGACAAGGGTCTTACCACCAGGCCACGGAGGTCGTCACACTTTGGCACCTCATGGGCATTTTGATGACTTTTGGAATAAGGAACAGTTGTGTTTCTTTATTTTGCTCTTTGAAAATATGTGAAGTTATACATGAGCCACATATTAACAGTATTCATGCTTTCCGTACTTGACATCATTGGTCTGAAAGACGTGCAAGTCTAAAGTCAAATTTATAATCAGCAGGGTCATGATTTGTCTCCTTCCGGTTGGCATCACCAAAGCTGGAAACACCCAATTCCGAGGAGACCAATTTCACTATTGACATACAACTCAAACTATTAGGTAATTAAAAAAAATCATGCGGTTTTTTAGAATAAAAATTAAACACATGGAAAAAACTCTTAAAATGTTTTATTCATTAAAATAATTACCTTCACGATCTATGACCCTTTCTCAGTTTTTGATGCATATGTAAACTAATTGTTTCATCACTGACTTGAAACATTTCTGAAAGTTCTTGACACATTACTTTGAATTATTTTCAATGATATGTAAATCTTCATTATTAATAATGCAAGGTCGTCCTGAACAGTGTGAATCTTCGAGTGATTCATAACTGGAAGAAATTTTTTAAACCTTTTCTGTGCAGTATGTTATTTTACATCATCTTTTCCAAATGCCATAAATATCTTACGACATGCTTCTGCAGCTTTTAAACCTAATTTAAACTCGTAAAGCAAACGTGCTCGAATTACACTAGATTTAACTGACATTTCAAAAGGGAATCACAATTCAAAATTACAAACCAAGTCAAAGTGTACCGATTGATTAATGCATATCTGTGCTAAATGATACACATAAAAATTTGGGCTCTCAAGTCTCAACTTGATAAATGTCGCTACAGTAAACATAACCGAAAAACCGCATGGACTTTTGTGGTTACTTAATGTATCACTTATTAAGTCTAACATTAAAATTATTCACCAATTGAAATACCACACTTCCACAAAAAATTCTCAGGTCATCTTCAGTACATTGTTCAGAAATTCTAGAATCATTTGTGCTTCTTTTTCTAGGACAAACCTGGCCCATCTGGTGCCAGTTCTTACATTCCACAGCCTGAGGAGGGAGCAGTGGGGGGCGTTCCGGCTGTGCAATCCATCTTGCAGTCTTGTAATTCGGACCAGAACCAGAAGGAGGTTGGCATTTGGAACAACCCCAGTACCAAGAACTTCAAGAATACTACCGCTGCTAAGACTGTAGCCCCTCCATCGTTCATACGTGAGTCAATCATTACAAAATTAACAAAAAAAGGCATTTAAAAAAAACTTAAGAGATTCTTTGCTCTTTGGTTAATGTGTTTGATTTTTTTTTCCTAATTTTTGGGACATAATATTCCTATGACATTGATCATAATTATTCTTTAAATGAATTTAAAAAAAAAAGAAAATGAAAATGTTAGTCAACAGAAAATATTAAATAAAGTTAAAAGTCCTTCACCCGATTAAGATTTTTTTAATTCATGTTTATTCTAATATAATTATTGAAACACTGTTTAATCCACTTGAAAATATATTTAAACTGAACCAATTTCGAGTTATGTGCGACTTATCTTCAGGGTAGTTCTGAACTAATTAAATTTGAAAAATGACAGACAATAACATAAAAAAGGGGTCGGGACTGACAACATTTAGAGAGGGGGGAAGATACAGTTATTTGTATAAGTACAAAATGGCAAAACACTTAAAAGGATTAAATTTAATTGTTTGTGATAACTTTTATAAATTCCAAAGGGATAGGATTTATTTTAGGGACAATATTGTTTGAGTTTACCTCAATGCACTGAGTTGACCATTTCCAGGCTATTGAGAGCATTCAATTTCCTGGAATTATTTATTTTGTTCATATTATCCCTTGAAATGACCTGTCTGATGGCAATTGTTTGCAATTTCTTAGAAAAAGATTGGATTAGATAAGGGCTTATTATGTTCCTTAAATCCAGTAACCTACCGGTTTTTCAGATTATCAGTCAGTACATTGGAATTTAAACACACCACTACTGTCAGATGTTTCACTTATATTTTAGCACTAAATATCATGTTTTTTAGCATGTAATTTGTATATAAAGCTGGTTTAATGTGAGCTTGTAGAAATTTCTGTAAATTGGTGTGCGACATGTTTCAAATATAAAATGTTAGCCCATTTTATAATATTGTTGGTTTATTTCTCCAAGTAGATATTTTTTTCTGAGTAAGTCAATAATTTATTCTATCATATTTGGATTATAAACTATTATTATTTATGATATTTTTAATAGTATTAAAATCTTTTATCATAATTTATTTTATTCATTGCAACATTTAACAACATGTGGACCATACAATTAAACTCGGACATTGTATGATTAATTGAATGATAAGAAGAAATCATTATTGTGTCCCTATAACTATTTTGTCTATAAAAACTAAAACTTATTTTGTTTTATTACTCCATCTGGCACACTGCCTATTCTCCTTGTACTATTCACGATTCATTACTCCATCACATACCCGGCACACTGCCTATTCTTCTTGTACTTTTCACGATTCATTACTCCATCACATACCCGGCACACTGCCTATTCTCCTTGTACTATTCACGATTCATGTCAAAATTGATCTCAAAATGGCTGCCCTAATAATCATTTTGTAAAAATGTTAACATTCACATATAGTTTTATATTTATTCACTCTGGGACATGTCCATATCATCAATTCTGATATATTGAGGGGTACTGGAGGAATGAAAAAAAAGATAAAGTTATAATAATTTGATACAATACTCAAAGAAAAACACAACAATAATAATTCATGCTTTCTTGTCTTGGCTTTATGTCACAATAAGACACCAATGAGAACTTTTGAAATTAGTTGAGAGTGCATGCCCATCATTTGTCAGCAAAACAACAACTTGAAAACTATTTGTTTATCTTCGTTGGGCTGCAAACTAAGTGGTTATGCAATTTTGTTGCCAGATTCTCATTAGGAACTATCGGCTGAGTCTAGAGCGGTGCCTCTTATTTGTGTTTAATTATTAATCCACTGAGCAACAACCGTTTAGGCAAGTAAGTTATAAGGATCCACAGGACAGTTAAACTGAAACGTTTCTTAAATAATTTGGTAAAATTGATATATTTTTTAAAGTAGAATAACTAAAGATTTCGAAAGACAGAAGGGCATGATGAGAAGGTGCATAGATTTGAAAACTTACTGCTAATGATTGGATTACAAGAAAGCATTGTTTTGCTGACCGAGTTATGGAACAAATTGCCCAACAGTGTAGGGAATTATGTGACATTGAACTAGTTTAAAAACCATCTGGGCAAACTCTTATACACAAACCCATTAATGCGAGTGGTGTTTTATTTCCTTTGCATATATTTTTAATTATTTTTCTTTGATTTAACCGTAGTTTTTCTCTTTATGACAGTCAAATCTTCTTCTTCCTCTTGGTTTAGGTCGTATGCCCTGTTTGTGACGGTGGGCTGTCCTGGGATGATGACGTCCAGCTGTCCTTCCACCTGTTCGGCGGCCTTCCTGTTAATATCCCGCTGTTAGAGTTTTCAGTCTTAGCGATTCTTGCCAGTCTTATATCCTCCATGCTGTTCACATGATCCCTCCATAAGCGCCTTCTGTTTCTTCCCCACCTCACTATGTCTTCAACACTACAGACATACCTTATCGTCTCATTTCGATCTAATCTCTAAGAGTTCTGCCTGCGATGGAGCATAGGGTTCTCATTTCTGTCACTCTGAGAAGGTTTTTTGTTCTGTTGGTATCGGCTCTCACTTCTATCCCATATGTCATGATGGGGCGGACGCATGTCATATATCCTGACCTTACTTTTGGTTAGCATGTGTTTGTTTCTCCATATAGTGTCCCGCAGGCAGCCAAGCAAAGCCAGATATGAACAACATTCATGTCTGTCTATAATGATAATAATAATAATTCTGATGTGTTTTCCAGCATATGAAGATGATACTCTGAGATTGTTACCAAACCATCTCCCATACTGTCGTGAAGATTTCTCCGACTTCAAAACGCCAATTTGTGTGCCAGACCCACCAGATCCAACAAAAATTAGGAAATATAATAAAAAAGAGGTAATTATTGATGTGTCATTTTTTACTTCATGTAAATTATTGTTAATCAAAATAGGATTATATATTTTTATTAAGACTGGAAGAACCATATTGCCGTAAGAAACTGTTTTAGTAAAAAAAACAGTTGGACAAGAATAGAGCTAGAGAAAATTACCAAATTAAGTAAAGAAATAATTTCGTTGTTTATTTTTGTCTTTAAGTGTTTTGAAAATTATGTTATAAAAATAATAATAAAAGTACAATTTATTTTGAGCTCTTTAGAGAGCAAACTCTCCACAAGAGCAATCCAACTCGGGACTCAAACTCATCAATATTGACAGATTAAAAATAATAAAAAATAAATATATATAAATTGATAGTAAGGTAGTGGCTTCTGGCTATTAGATAAGATACTTCCCTGCATCTTCATATATTCAGAAAAACATATTTGGTAAGAAAATAGCAGAAAACTTGCCAAGGGAAGACTAACTACAAAGAAACCTTTGTGTATCTTCTGATGTGTGATAACACATTTGACTTTAGGTGTAGTGTAGTGAATGTGTTCGCATCAAAATGTATTACCAATTAATATTCATATTTTTAACTAATACGTATATTAATTTATTTGTTATCAGGTTTACAAAGATGGTGAAGAAGGATCGGTGGAGTTTAGTTTAGAAGAAATCAAATCACGAAAGTATTTAGCAGCTTACAAATCGTCGGCTGCTTACAAAAAAATGATGAGTGCGATCAATGAACCGTATCGAAGTACAAATACCAAACAAATGGAAGTTAATAAACAGGCGAACAATGTCTCAGCCCTCCAGACACTGGCCAACTGCGCAATAGCTTCAGAAACATTAGATAATAAGTACCAATGTAATGACCAATACACCCCACCGAATATGTTAGGAATATCTGGCGTCACACCAGTGTCCCACGTGGAATCGGCCAACGAAAGAAAAGAGCCCGAGTCGAACTATCTCAATGACCTACCCGCCGTGCCTGTAAGCTCTGAATTCAACTTAGAAAATATTATTGCTCAATCTAACTCCATACTCAATGCAGAAGATCCACATCAGAGTGTGGTGTTAGAACAGAATGAAGGTTATACTGTGGAGTACATCGATATGAGTAAACCACAGTATGATAATGCTGTAAGCAATGATGTGGCGGCTGACTACAACATGGCTGGTTCCGGAGATACTGATTATGCACCAAAGAAGAGTATTTACGCTGATTTCAATCGCAGCTTGCTGGCCAACGTCCAGGATGATTCTATGACCATAAATACAAGAGAGGTCAATAGAGAAATCAACAATGTTTTCGCTGATCCAAGTAAGTTTAAAATTCCAAAATACATAATTGAAATAATATAGATACGAGGATTGCTACTTAAGTTTTGAGACATACAAGTAAAAACAAATATTTATCATCGAAAATATCCAACGCGAACAAATCTTTTTGACGGCCAAATGTTCATGCAATATTGAATGTATGCAAGTGGAACTAATGCCCAAACATGCCTCAATCTCACGATAAGTCACATGACAATCTTGTAATATCAGTTCACGCACAGCATCGATGTTTTCTGGCACAACAACCGATTTTGGACGACCTTCACGAAATTCGTCCTAAAGCGAACTACGACCATGATTGAATTAGGAAAACCAGCGAAACACAGTGGCGCGGGATGGTGCTTCATCATCAAAAGTCGAAGCGAGTTGATCGGCACACTGTTGTTGAGTTAGTCCACGTTGAAAATCGTGAAAAATCATCGCATGAAAATTTTCACCATTTAATTCCATTTTTGGCCTAGATGAATTTTTCAAGTCACTGTAAACAACATAAATAGCACTCGTATGATAAAACTTTCTGAGCACGTATACCATTAAAAACATCAAACTTTACGATGCTGATGTCAGATTTGACATATCTACACTGGTATTGCCATATCTCAAAACTTAAGTAGCAACCCATGTATTAGATATTATTTGCAGGGAATTCTACTAATTCGATCTTACACCATACGAGTACACCGGTGTGATAGGGAGATTCGTAGTTTTGATCTAATGTAGAAATGACTGTAAAACAATCTGGATGGAGGCGTTTTGTGGCATTCCCATGTTTCTAATGGAGCTTATATACTGATCATTAGATGAAGATTTCAAAATATGCATGTCTATGCTGTTTTATAGGGAAGACAAAAAAATAACAGTTGAAAATGTATATGGTAAATCCTCGATTATCCGGGGTTGCATTAACAGGATTGTGGATTGATCGGGCAGTAGAAAAATTAGAACATTTTAAATAACTTTTTGAAATATTATTTAAAATGTAAAAATAACTTTTTATTCAACAATATAATATGCAACAGAAACTACTGAATATGTCATCAACTGAAAATTCCAGTCAATGGCATGTTTGCAAATTATTACTAGATTTATTGTTTATTATTGATGCAAGCAGGCGGGTGCATCAGGTCAAAAGATTTTTTTTCCTTTTTTTGGCGGATATCCAGGTTTTATTATGCAGGTCATTTTTCTTTCGTATAACTCTGGATAATCAAAAGTCTATTTTAGCAACATTGATGACCTCAGTAACCTAGTTGGTAAGACACTCACTTGGTGTTCAATCCCCAATGCTAACTAAAATGTTGGGTACCATCAGGAATTGAACCCGTGAGTTTCATGCATACTTCAGTGGCTTTAAACTTAAAGACTCAGATTACTGGGACCAAAGAGAATATTGTCCTAACCACACTCTTCGGATATGTTAAAGGGTTGTCGTCGTTGCTGAGCCTCGTAGTCGAGGATTCCTTTGCCACTCCAATGTCAATCTTGAGCTGCTCTTGCACGTCCATCATGTGATCTGTGAGAAAACAGCCCTATCTTTTAAAAAAATATTCTTTAGAAATATACGTGTACATAATTTGTATATAAAAAATATTAAGAGTGCATTTTAAATTAATGTGAAATGTTTCAGTTAACAACTCTATGGCCCCAGCCCCAATAGTGCCCCAGTTTGAGGCCAACCATTTTGAAATCCATGAGGACCATTCCATGACCATAGCGGCTCGGGGTAAGGCTGCCACCTGCATTGAGCCTCCTTCCGAACAAGGCACTATATTGTCTGAAAATGCGCCAGAATATGGATACAGTCATAGAAATCCTCAAAATGTATGTTTTTCAAACAATATTCTCAATCGTTTGATTTTAATTTTTGTACCCCAAAGTAGTGTTCTGGGTCCTATATTGCTCTTGATATATGTCAATCAGTTCTGTAATCTTTCTATCAGGGGTAAGATTGTTACTTTTGCGGACGACACGGTTCTTCTGTTCGAGGGCAGAACGTGGGATGATGTATTTTCAAAGACAAACGAAGAATTACGTGTAGTTCAAGAATGGATAGACTCAAATTTATTGACTCTAAATTCCCAAGAAACTAAATACATCACATTTAGCATCTCTACAAGAACTCAAGCACCTACAAATAAATACATAACACTGCACACTTGTTCACCCTTGGCTGACTGTAGTCGTGTTTCTTTGGAAAGGGTTGATAGTATCAAGTATCTTGGAGTTTTTGTTGATCAGTTTCTTCGCTGGGAGGTCCATATTAACACTTTGAGCACAAAAATCAGAAAAACTAGGATACATATTCCGTATGCATATACTTATACTTCACCTTATTTCAGTCAGCACTTTCTTACAGTATACCAGTTTGGGGCGGATGCACCTTAACACAAAAACATATTGCAGGTTTCCCAAAAATTGATTGTAAAAATAATTATAAACTTCTTGCCCGGTATCCCACAGCGGAGCTTTTCAGGGAGTATCGGGTCCTGAACATAGCCAATTTACATTTCAAATCCATTCTCTGGCACTATCATCGAGAGGAAGGGACAATGGAGACTCAGCAGAGACACATGCCACGCAAGGCAACTGATCAAATGTTCACCATCCCTAGAGTTAAAACATCTTTTGCCCGAAGGCAATATGCCTATTTAGCTCACATGACATACAATGGGGGGCCGAATTCAATGAAGGCAAAGGGAGGAAAACAATTTAGGCAGTCGATCGGAGCGTGGTTGTTATTGCGACAGGAGTTTGAGTACTTGGGCTTGCAAGAGGAATGACTTGTAGCAAAAGTTTGTCTTGAGTGTGGTATTTTTTTTGTGATTATATGCGGTATATTGTGGGATGAACGTTTTTGGTCTGTCTGGAGTGATGAAGTGTGAGGAGTTTGATTTCACGTGATGTGTACATATGTAATTGAGTGTCACTGTTTGTCAGGTTGATGAGAATGTACAACGGTATTTTATATAATAAAAAATTGGAAAGAAGTGTCTATTTATTTTTTCATGCTGTAACACATCGATCAATAAGTCCCGGGACTAACTACTAAAACAACATTTGTTTGTCAAAATTCTTCTTTATTCATCAACATAGTCTCCTTCAAGTGCGATACATTCATTCCAACGCTTTTCTAGCTTTTCTATGCCAGCCGTGTAGAACGATTTATCTTTGGTTTCAAAATAGGCGTTAGTTTCGGCAATCACTTCTTCATTGGAGCCAAATCTCTTTCCTTGGAGCATCTTTTTGAAGTCTGCGAACAGCCAACAGCTGGGGGCAAAATCTGGAGAATACGGTGGGTGCGGAAGCAATTCGAAGTTCAACTCATGCAATTTGGCCATCGACTTGTGACACGGTGCATTGTCCTGATGAAAGAGAACTTTTTTCTTCTTCATATGGGGCCGTTTTTTTGCAATTTCTGCCTTCAAACGCTCCAATAACGCTATGTAATATTCGCTATTGATGGTTTTTCCCTTTTCAAGGTGATCGATGAATATTATACCATGTGCATCCCAAAATAAGAAGACCATAACCTTCCTGGCCGACTGTTGAGTTTTTGGTCGCTTCGGACGACTTTTACCGGCTGCTCTCCACTCAGCTGACTGCCGATTTGATTCCGGAGTATAGTGGTGGATCCAAGTTTTATCCATTGTCACATACCGACGCAAAAACTCCTGTTTATTTCGCGTAAACAGTGCCAAACAGCGCTCTTAATCATCATTGCGTTGTTGTTTCTGTTCCATTGTGAGCAAACGCGGCACTCATTTCGAAAAAAGCTCTTTCATGATCAAATGTTCATGCAAAATAGTGTAAACACTACCAAATTATATATTCAGGATGTCAGCTATCTCACGTAACTTTACTTTGTGATTTTCCATCACGATTTTGAGGGTTTTTTTTATGTTTTCCGGTGTAACAGCCTCATTTGGATGACCAGAGCGTTCAGCATCATTTGTCTCTGTACGACCGCGTTTGAAATCTGCATACCACCGACAAATGGTTGTTTTCGAGGGAGCAGAGCTCAGATAACACTTTTCAAGCCATCGCTGAGTTTGAACGGTATTTTTTCCCATTAAAAAGCAATGTTTTATCAACACACAAAATTCGTTTTTTTCCATTATTTTGAAAATAACAAAAGTAGCATCACTTAAACCACTGTAACTCAATGACACAATGTCGGAATGTCATGAAAGTTTGACACGTAACTTCTAAAGGTTGGTACTAACTGAGAATGGTATGGGTTTGTTAGAGGCACTATCTGTTGGTTAGTCCCGGGACTTATTGATCGATGTGTTATGTCCTCAGTGAGATACAGGCAAAAGCCTTGTTTACTGGGGACACGACAATTGAAAAGCAACAAACCCAGATCCATTAAAATTGTGTGTCCAAATTAAATTAGATTTTTTCGCAAAATTATGTATATTTCTTGTCATGTATAAAATAAATAAATAAAACCAAAACTATATTTTCCTTCTAACTTGCATTAGGATAAATTTCATCTTCTTAGATATGACAGTAAAATATTATAGAATAATGTTCTTTGTAATTTATTTTATCAAACACTGTTTATTCAACTTTTTTGTAATGGTATAACCCTACCGGTTACAAGGCTTTCACCTCATCTGCAGGGGAGCACAAACAAGACTAAATTCTGTTCGAAAAGAAATATAACAATGTTCATATTTAAGATTTATGTATTTGTTTAAGATAAGCAGCCGTGAGATAATTTTTTTTACTTTATTTCATAAAAATAGAACAATCTAATAAACAACAGCTGATTCATGGGAAACTTTGAGTTATGTAGAAATATTCCTTAAAACTGATTTAAAGGAGTTTTAAAAGGTCCATACAATGTCTATATTGATTTCTCAACATGTGCAGTCTTAACTATTGATCATTTGTAAGAATAGTCAATTACTTGATAATTACAATTGAATAGTTTATGTTTATGAATGTTATTACTCATATATGCCATTTTAAAATAACTTAATTGAAATGTTATATTAACTCTTTGCACTCGAATGCCGCCATAGAGGCGCCATGCATGGTGTGCCGTATTACACGATGTCGCCGCTATTACGCCAAGAAAATAAAGTCTTATTTCTCAATATTTTTAATATATTGGGTTTTTCAGTTTTCAGTATTATTTAACCAAGGATCATATTAGTACAATTAATTAATGTTGAGTTACGGAATTTGTAAAATTATTGGTTGATCAATTAGTAGGAGATTATCGAGGAGATACTCGATTTCGACAACGCTCTGCTACTCTCCTTACAGAAGACCGACTTATAAATAAATTGCATATTTTACGTTCTGGAACTAAGAAGGACTGCGCAGTATGTTCCAATAGAAAAATTCCGGCTGGAAGAAAAGAAACACGATTATATTGCGAAACCTGCGAAAGTAAACCTGGACTTAACGTTGGGGATTGTTATGTAAAATACCATACAATAAAATACTTCAAATAATCAATTTTCATGTCCATTCTATTCCTTACATACCTATTTTACCAAAAAAGTTTTTTTTTTGTAAATTTAATTATATTTCAACGTAAATTTTTTTTCCTCTTAAAAAATGCTTCGAGTTGGCTGGATGCACGTAACAAAAAGCTCTCGAGTGCAAAGTGTTAATATCCAAGTAACTTTTGTTTTTATTTTACAGATGCAGCCAAAAATTACGAATTTTGACGAGACATGCTCCACGCAAATGTTCAACTTCAATATTGCTGGATCCAGCACGCCGATTTCTAACCAATTCAAAAAACCGTACACAATCGATACAACCAAGACGCCAAACATAAAAAAGTTCAATATCAATGACAGCAGCACACCAGAAAGAGGGGGGGAGAACAATTGTGAGCAAACCGGGGCCTACGCTAAAGCCAAAGAAGGTGTCGCAATGGCCGAGCAACACTATGTTGACAATAATGGACTGTCGACCATTATGGAAACTACCGAGCACAGGTTTGTCAAAAATTCTAAGATGGGTAAACCCTAAGAGCACAAGTCTTTAGTGTAAAACTGTACACTACTTCACCATTCCACTTGCTCACAATCCACTGCTTCCAATCAATCCACTCTTTGTTTTTATCATTCTATGTTTACTTATTACTTAGTTTTAAAGTTTTTATATAACCTCGAATAACGGGTTAATTAGTATTATTGCCAATTATAGATAGTTTTATACTTTGTCAAATATCAAAAGTAGGTTATTGATATTTTTAAAATCTCATTTATTGATGCGTTTTTACTCTAAATAATTACATTTTTTTTTTTCAATATTATATATAACAATATTATGATATTTTGACTTCTTTCTTAATACAACATGTATTTTTTTTGTTTGAGTTTTATTTTTCTCCCTATCTAACATGAAAGGTGGCTGGTTTTGCTTCATGTCTATATATATTTTTTTTCAAATAATACCTTTAAATCTGTAAATGACCAAAAGTTTAATTACATTTTACATAATATAATTTTTCCAATGTATATAAGAAATTTATATTTATGGATATTTAACATACTAAATTAAACAAAATTTTCTTAAATTAACTCGAGTGTATGCAGGTTTTCTATTCAATAGACGCTTTCGCGATTTTTTCAACCAATCATTGATTTACTTTTTTTTTTCACTTAAAATAATTAATGTTGTATGTATAATTTGAAAACCAGCCCCTTTTATAGGGAGTGAAAATATCTTTGTTTATTTTGTTCTTTTTAATTTTATTTAGTTTAATTGTAAACCAGCCTCTTTCATTTTTCCCAAATACCTCAAGTCCTTGTACATGGTTTCATTCATTTACCTTCAGATCATGTTGATTATTTTTTTGTTCCGATAATTTCGAAACATCAGATCACATTGAAATTTTGAAACATCAGATCACATTAATTTTGAAACATCAGACCACATTGAAATTTTGAAACATCAGATCACATTAATTTTGAAACATCAGATCATGTTGGTTATTTTTTTGTTCCGATAATTTTGAAACATTCAGATCACATTGAGTTTTTGCTTTGTTAAAATTATTTTGAGACAGAAAAAGTACAAATTAAATTACTAATAAAAAACATATTTCATAGCTGGTGGTTTTAATATAGTTTGAGAGAATAGTATTCACACTTAACGGCTCTAAGACATGGAACAACTTTGCACCATATTTATGATAGATTTTATAATACCAAAAATGCTATATACCATTGTTACAAATCTCAAAGTGCAGGTGTAAGCGTATATTTTTTATCTCTCGTGGCTATTTTTCAAGAGAGAAAGAGCGTTAACAAACTGCCTGAGGGGTAGTGGCGAATTTTAATACTCAATGTCATTTTGAATGTATTTTTATCTGATTATCGAATTTTGCACCTAAATTATTAGTTTTTTAAATAAAACTTGTATAGGATTCTGAAAAATGCCCATAAGTTCAGGCACTAATATTTTTGGACTTCTTCAATGTTGGTCGTAAACTAAAACTGTGAAATTGATTGAGAAATTGTTTCATCTTTTTTATGATTGTGTCTATGAGCAGTTTAAGTGTGATAAATTTTAAAAGCTAACAAATAAAATGTATAAAAACTAACATTTTATATTTGTATATACAGATACCTGTTAAGGATATTATTAAGATGTTTTCTCACCTACGTAGATAATTTTTTTACAGACATAACTTCATAAAAATAATGCATTGTATTTCCCATTTAATATATTTTTCGTAATGGTTCATCTAAAAAGATATTTAAATTTGATCATTTCATTCATTCATTATTATTATGCATACAGCAGCGAGAACGAATAAATGAAGTAAAATAATCGTTTTATTCTAAATTGTGAAAAATTTATTAAACCATAATAAACATATTGTTTATTAAATAATTACTTATATGTCTCTGCATTTACGGCTGTTAGACATGATCCAAAAAATACAATTTGGAAAAAAATTAAAAGAAAATAAATAAAAGTACAATTTATGTAGAATATGCACTAATATTTCATTTTTAATCCGTGATGGATAACAACGTAAAAATAATTACCTACATTTTTTTTTTATGAACCAATGAAATTGGACTGGCAAAAATATCAATTATGAAATATGACATTGTGTCTAGCGAACTTTAGACTTTTCCCGCATTTTAAGTTTTTTATGTGATCCCATTTATTTATTCAATATTTTATGTGATCCCATTTATTTATTCAATATTTTTTACAACTTAAATGCGATTTTAAAATTATTTCCCGCAATTTATGTCAAAATCATTACTGATTTTACATTACATTCAAATCGAATATTTGTACCGAATGTTGTAATTCTTCCATTGACAACTTTGATTAAAAACTTATTTTTTTAATATACATTTAATATTTGTTTTTATAAATGTATGAAGTTCTCATGGTGAGAAATCCTTATATTTTGTATAAGGTTTGACCTCATTGAATTGTGGTCAGTCCACATACTTACTTGAGGTCGATTGTTAGTTTGTTTTTGTGCCTTAAGAATGGCAACACTTCATACAATCTCTTTTTGACAATATGTCAAATCTAATCGTTAGGTTTCTTGCCTGGGTCTGTTTTGACCATTTGTTCATTCTGAAGTTTGTCCAGATAAAATATCTAATAAACAATCACCGATAAGCAAAATTGGCTATAGCAATTGATATCTGTGGTAATGAAGAATTTAAGTGAAAAAACAAATGTGAGGAGGTGGCAATGCGGAAGTAGATTCCTATCTGACTTAAGTATGCAGCAATCTAGCAGTAGGCAAGTATGCGGTCAAATGGGAATCCTGACTAAAAATGTCAGTTTACCTCCATTTGCACTTTTGATTTTTTTCGTCACTTAAAAAAATATAATGGTATATGAAAACCTAAGTTTTATACTAAATTAAGCCAGGGTTAATTTAGTATAAAACTTACAATTTCCATAGAGAAAGGTGGGCCATAGAGAAAGATTTTTAAAAGATTTCACTCTACAATTTAATATGCTGGCAAGCAATAATTTACATTGCGATGTTGAGTACTCCAAAGATGCTCTCAAGGCAACTATACACCGCTACTTTGGCAAAGGATTCTAAAAAAGTCCAATCCATGACCTGGCAGGAAGCCACAAGATGAGAATGCTAATTAGTAGATTACCGACAACAGTTGGCATCCATGAAATGCGGCGGATTCCTCTATGGACTAAGTTGGTTCTAAATTACTGTTGTGGACTATCATCTTAACCAATTTTAATACTTTCCAGTTCGAGTTATTTAAGTGCCTCATTTACCTTGTTTCCTATCGCTATGTGCCATTCGATATCTCTCTTAACTCTTCCATCATCTTAGAAAATAATGAATTATTAAATTTGAAAAACTAAACTAGCGTATTGCTTGCCAGTTATAACACCGAGAAGTCGGTTATAGAGCTAGTGTTTTATACACGGTTTGGATCAACTAGCATTATATCCAGGAAGCGGTGCATGCTTAAATTTGTAAATGTTTGTTTTGTTTTACACTTCAGTTTATGCAGTACATCCTCGTGAGGTAATTGCCATTAAAAGTTTTGTTCCAACCAACCAGAAAGATGGTTAAAGGAAATATGAAAACTAGACTAAGATCTAGACCATAAAACCTCGAATGGTAAACAAATGTTTTACCAAGTAGTCCCACCCAGGTCATCATTAATACTAATGAACATAAAAAATGTATATATTTGAGTGATCGAGTTATTCTTTTCCTTATTTTTCAATAAAAATTGGGCTTAAGATATACATTGGTTCTGGTAGCTTTAAGGTTAACATGCTTTACATTCTGGCATCACAGGTTCAATTCCCACGAGGTCCTGGACTGTTATTTGAAGCTGATTAATGAAAGTTTTAATAGTGCTCTTGAAATAATATTGTTAACTTATCTGCATATCTTCAATATGGTTTTATTTTTCATAAGAGTTTAGGGTAAGCAAAAATGAATAAAGCAGTTTTTACTTAATTAATTAAATATTTTGTTTCTCGAACAATTTCATTTCTCAAAAATAATATTTTTAACTCCACAAAGAAGAATCGAAGGACTTTTGCCTATTTAGATGTAAATTATATTTCTATCAATCCTCTACTTTTGTGGTATAATTACAAAAATCTTATTTATATTTAAAATTTGTGGTTTATAAAATTTTTAAATTAAGAATACAAAATCACATTTTATGACATGAAAAATAATTTATGCAATTTTCTTCAATTTTTTTCCTTTACATAGATGTTTCTCTTGTGTGAGTAATTCAAACAAAAGTTAAATATTTTCATTAATGTATTTTTAACACATGATTATTTAAGATTATCAACCTTAGACTTTGATAAAACTTAGATAATGTTAAGAAAAATTCTAGTTAGTATGTTTTTAAATGTGCTAATGAGGATTGTAAGCAGATTTTAAAATCCAATTGTTTCTCATTTGCAACGTATATGCTTTCAACAGATCGGGCTCAAGTTCTTCTGGAAGTTATCAAACAATGAGGAATACAATGTTTGGAAACACGAGAGAAAGTTGCGGTCCTTCGCTAGGAGTCATTAGTGAAAATTCTCATCACGAGCCCCACACCAATCATCTACCGGTGGACCCCAATACTTACGCCAGAAGACAACGCAAGCCCCCGTCTACCCACACTGCCTCTAACTATGGCGTGCCAAACGACAATAAGGTCCTTTCGGTGCCGTCACAGATGCCTCACCCTGTTAATTCTCAAGCACCTCATCAGTATCACACCATAGATCACCAGTATCATAAGACTAGTAATAATTATAATGGCTATGTTCAACAAAGAAATGTCTCGCAAGGTTACCCAAATACGCAACCAGTCAATGCAGGCTATCAACAAACACCATATCCAAATACCCATACTAATATAAACTACCAAAATTCCGCATATCCAAATAACGCAGTAGGCTACCATCAGGGTTTTCAACAGGGAATGCAGAGTCCCCAAGTGCAACCGGGCTTTCAGAGTCCTCCACATGTCATTCCTGGATTTCAGAATCAACAGCAAGCAGTTCAGAGTCCTCAACACAGTTTCAACAGTCCTCAGCATGGATACACCAGTCCTCAACAAGGATTTACCAGTCCCCAACATGGTTATTCTAGCCCGCAACATGCTTACGCAACACCGAATGCCGGTTTTCACGCACCTCAACATGTTTACCATAATCAATCTCAACAGCATCAAAGCTACGTAAGTCCTCATGTGTCCCAAGCGGGATTTCAGAGTCCTCCACACATGCAGGGATACTCCAGTCCACACCAGAATTTCCAGAGTCCACCCCAATATGCGCAGAATCCTCACGTACTACACAATTCCCAGCATTCCTACCACCAACAGTCTGTCATCAGTCATAATCAAAGTGTAGCAAATAGATCACAATACCACAATCAAAGTAACTATTCCAATGTTAATCATTCACAAAATTATGCTCCTAATCAATCTTACCATATGCAGAACTCTTATTCAAATCATGTCAAACCCCAGACTGCTAATATGTACAATAATTATCAAAATAATCAGCTGCAATCTCCTAACTATTCTGGCTACAAAACTGTTCAAAATTCTAGTTCACATACATCTCAAAACCATTACCCTCCTAATAACCAAACACCTAATCAAGTGCAACAAGAGTACCTCAATAATCCTCAGCCTACTGTGAATCATTCGCAGTATCAAATGCAAGTGCCAACTGCAACACCTCAGCCCTCTCCCAATGCTTCTCAGACAAACCTCAATCAAAATTATAACACGGATACCCAACAGAAGAGTAATTATTCCATTTCGTCTTCTATAAAAATACTCGCTAATCCGCAACAAGCACCTAAGCCTCCTTACCAAAGTCCAACATCAAAACTGAGAAGTGTGAGACACGAAGTACCTCATATTGCACTAAAATCTGCAGCATCAGCCCCCTCTCCCGCAGCTAATCCTGGCTTCTCCAACCAGTTCCTTAACTTTATATCGGCTCGGAATGAACCTAAAGATAATGCAAATACTCCTAAATTTAGTAATAGCCCTAATATATCCCAAAAAATGCATAAAAACCTTTACGTGTCCAGTCCTGAACAAGGACAAGTACCTCCTAGCACAGATTTGAATGGCTCAGAATTCTCTAAGCAAAATGCCGCAGTGCGAACGCCTGTATCCAATCAAAATAATAATACAAGCCAAAGTATATCCGATAAGCAAAAAGATCAATCCAAACGACAATTAGATTTTGAGCATCGAACAGAAATCCAAAATGAAGATAGCCGAGACTCAGTTAGCAAAACAAGTCGAAAATCATCAATTAACTCTCGTCGCTCAGAACAATCTATCGGTATGGACAATAATTATCAAATGGACGTCGATAGTGAGAGCTCTATGGACTGTCAAACTGTAACTTTTAAGTCGAACTGTTCTAATACTCAATTGACAACCCAAGAACTTCCTAAACCGGCCAATATAGAATTTCCAAAACTAATAGATCCATTTAATAGAGAATTGAATAATTCTTTAATGCAATATGTGAAATTTCCCAATAAAAATCATTACGAGGGATATTATGATGTTAAAAGCGTACCAAAAGTTCAAATTGGCAGCCTCATCACACTAGGAAATTGTAGCTACTCCGTGGAGAAGTTACTCGGAAAAGGCACATTTGGATCAGTTTACAGAGCCTTAGACTGTTCCAATAGAACTTCTGTGGCTATCAAGTATCAGAAGCCTGGAAACCCATGGGAATATTATATCTGCAAGGAGATCAGATCCCGTGTCAGTGATCCATATATGGTAAGAATTTATTTTATCAATTTATATTTTATTGTATTGTAATTTTGAACTTTTATTATAACCTGGCTGTTACCGGGTTTTTTTTATTGAACTGTTATAACCCAGCGTGTTTATTGCCATATGACAACCAATTAGAAAGGTGTTCAACAAGCCTCAATTGTGAAAACCAGACTGAAATCCTTTTTTGTTTTTAAAAATCTCGGTTCCAAAAGGAATCAAATTGCAACCTCTGCATTGGAAGACAGGTATCTTATCAAATAAATAAATAAAAATAAATCAACTAGATCATGAGGTATAATCATTTATATGAAACTGATAATATGGAAATGCCATGTTAATATATAGATGATATAGTTATCTTTCTCTCTGTCTTGTCATCATCCTCATGGATGAGGGTCGTGATCTTCATGATGAAGTCTGCACAATATTTTTCCAGCCATTTCTATCTGGCCGATTCCTCGCATATAATGGAGTTGGTAATGTCCTTGATCTGGTCGGTTCAGTGCAAGGGGCATGGCTTTGGTACATTGCCCAGCATGACAGTCTTTTCGAAGCTTGTATAATACCCTTTGTTGACTGATTATAGAGACAAGGTTTATGTCGAGTTCCAGTAATATAGATTTGTTTGTTCTCCTTTGCAACAACACATCTCGCAAATATAGTTATAATATAGTGATAAAACTCTTAATATAGAAATACTATGAAAAATCAGAGAAATCATAGGAATTGTATGAAAAGGTGATTTGTTTAATATTAGTGGGTTCGAGTCAGAGCGTCCTTGAGGAGAGTTCGCTCTCTTAATGGTGTTTTATAAAATTGACCTTGAATTGAAAAAGTGATAGGAAAATCTGGTGCTGTCTCCTCTTTGACTACCCTGACAGGGAGACAGCGTGAAGATTTATAGGTGATATAGAAATATTAAAATGACACCCGAGATCATGCATTTGTTCTAGAAGTTCACTTATATATTCACTTTTTGACATCATCAAAATTTTCATCAATTCTGATGATACAAATTGTGCTGATTGATATAGTTATTTTGGCTATCAAATGCAGCTACAAAAAGTTTAAGTTGTATGTATAATGTTACCTATTTTTGAAAAAAAAAAATTTACATCATATACTCGTACTTTAACTATGATTGGTTTTTTAAGATCAATTATGACCTCTTCATTAAACCCAATTTAGAATTATCATTATTCACCGTTGTTTTATAAACTAACTCCATTAGCCTTATTATCCTACACCAGTTGCACTATAGCCAATGTCAGTAGTATGACGAGTGTCTATTTTGTGATATACTGTTAAGCTCCCATTCTTCTTGAAAAATGTTAATAGATTTGATTTGCTGTCTTCAAATTTTTCATGAACCCAATAATAACTGAAATGTATGATAATTGTGATAGTAAAACATTATCTTTATCTAACAACCTCTTCATTCTGTCAAGAACGCAGGGAATCCACAAAACGTCTATGTTCAGGTTGACCTGCGTCTTGGTACTCCACATCTTCTCACATAAGCTTAATACTATGAATCATCTTATCAAAACACCAGTGGATGGTGTAAGATGAGGATCCGATTTCTCGAGACCCTAATAAGCAAGCAAATAACGCAGCTCTTAGCCACCAGGCGGTATTCTCAATGTGTGACATTACCACCTGCAGCGCCTCACCAGTTACTTGGTGATTATAGGCTACTGCTGAGTTCAAAGATGAACCATCTCATTTGTTTTAGTGGCTCCTAAAGTTACTTAATAAATTGAAAGTAAAAAATATTTTTGTTATACTTAGACAATGAAACAGCATTATACAAAATATAAGTCATATATTTATTCTTATTTTTAGCTTTACGGTTACATGGATATCAATGTAGCGTTCTTCAGTGATAATGCCAGTATATTTGTGTCGGAACTCTCCAAGTATGGATCTCTCCTAGATGTGGTGAAAAAAGTGAGCCAAGCCACTGCCAAATGCGTCAACGAACTGATTGTGATGCTCTTGGCAAGTGAAATGCTTTCCATTGTCCACCACTTGCACAAAGCAGAAATCATCCATGCAGATATTAAACCGGACAATTTCTTATTGATGGAAATGTAAGTGACACTCTTCATCATTCTCTCTCCTTTGAAAAATGGCCCTAAACTATTTCATTTGAAGGAGTATAAGCCTATGTTAGCTGTGTCCACTCCATAGAACATCATTAATGTAGATTCACGTAGATTATGTATTACTTTTTGGCCGATCAAAAGTGTTTTGAGGGGAGGGTAAAACATCTTGTCTCAAAGTAATGTTCTATGGAGTTAAACTATTTGTATTTTACAACGAAAATTAAAGACAGGGACATAATCATTATCATCTAACAACATAAAATCAATTATACTTAAGTCCGTGTGTAATAATAGGTGTTGTCATAGTTATGGTTTAAAAGTTTATATTAATGATGTCATAATTAGAACAATTTTATTTTTCAAATATTTGATACTGTCACTTCTTAATATGATTATAAGACATAAAATAACAATTAATGTACTTATTTTATATGATTTTATGAATGTCTGTAATTAGTACATGTTATTTTGTTTAAATTTACAGTCCTCAAACAGAATCTCGTAACCCCTCGCTGCAGCTAATAGACTTGGGATGTGCAATAGACATGTCTTTGTATCCTGAAGGAACTACATTCCAAAAAGTGAGTTTTATATACATACTAGTTGCAACCCGTGAAATATTCACGGAGGTAAAACAAATTCTACATTTATGAAAATATATATTCATAAATGTAAAATTTGTTTATATATATCATTTATACATCGTCCCCTTTTACACCGGTTCAAAAATTGTTAGCTAGCTATTTAGTTTCGATCTGTTCATTTATCACGGACCCACTGAGATTCAAATTTCGAATTACTTTCGGAGAGAATCCAAGTATTCCTCTCTCGCTCTCTTGTATTCAAAATTCAATTCTCGTATTCTTTCTTTGGCGACAACCATCGTATGGGTGTTGGCCTATTTATACTATTGGGAGTACAAATTAGTTCGGTCCGTATCCAAAATATGGCTCTGGCTGTTATGAATGGTTCATAGTGACAGCCGATTTTGGCGGTTTCAGAGAGGTTAGACATCTGCCAATAATATTCAGTTTACATCACTTTGAGTTTCATGCAAAAACCTTGTTTTGTACAGTGTTGAAAATGCCGAATTTTGTGTTAACCAAGCAGCATTTGCGGGAGGTTTTAATTTTCTGCTTTAATTGGAAGAAAAGTGCTGCTGAAGCCCATCGAATGCTTGTTGAAGTTTATGGTGACGCTGCTCCGACTGATAAATCATGTAGGGAATGGTTTCGACGTTTCAAGGATGGAGATTTCAGCGTCGAAGACAAGCCTCGCTCTGGACAGCCAAAAAAATTCGAGGACAAAGAATTAGAGGCATTACTCGAAGAAGATCAGAGTCAAATGCAAGAGGAGCTTGCAGAATCATTGGGAGTGACTCAACAAGCCATTTCCATACGATTGAGAGCTATGGGAATGATTCAAAAACAAGGAAATTGGGTGCCTTATGAACTGAAACCGAGAGACGTTGAAAGGCGATTTTTCACTTGCGAGCAGCTGATTCAAAGGCATCAAAGAAAAGGTTTTTTGCATCGGATTGTAACTGGAGATGAAAAGTGGATATTCTACAACAACCCCAAGAAGAAAAAATACTACGCTAAGCCCGGTCAATCGTTGCCATCGACCTCAACATCAACACCAAAACCGATCATACATGGTTCGAAGATCATGCTCTGTATCTGGTGGGACCAAAGGGGTGTGGTTTACTATGAGGTGCTGAAACCTGGCGATTCCATTACGGGCGATCGGTATCGGCTACAATTAATTCGTTTGAGCCGTGCATTGCGAGAAAAACGGCCGGAATACGAGCAAAGACATGATAAAGTTATTCTTCTTCATGACAATGCTCAGCCTCATATCGCAAAAGTCGTAAAAAAATATTTGGGAACGCTCAAATGGGATGTTTTACCGCACCCGCCGTATTCACCGGACATTGCTCCTTCTGATTACTGGTTGTTCCGAAGGATGCAGCACGATTTGGCAGGTCACCGGTTCACTTCTTTCGTAGAAACCGAAAATTGGCTCCAAACTTGGATCGCCTCAAAAGACGAATCATTGAGATGGAATTCGAAAATTGCCTGAGATATGGGAAAAAGTAGTAGCCAGTGATGGACAATACTTTAATTGATCTGTTCATTCATTTTGTTTAGAAGTAAATGCATTTTTGAACACAAAAAAACAGACCGAACTAATTTGTACACCCAATGTGATATTTTTTTATATATCAATCAATTACAATGAAGTGTTAAATAAATAAATAAATTAACGGAAAGTTAAAGAGATATTGAACGGTGTATTGCAAAAGGAAATAATGTTAAGAGGCACTAAAATACTGTAATTTGTTTAGTAAAACACTTGTTTCCACTCAACATAACTGTATAACCCTACGGTTTTAAGGTTTTCACCTCATCTTAAGGGAGCACAAACAAAACTGTATTATATTTGTACTAGTACCGACATATCAATTGCGTCAGAGAGTGAAAATTCAAGTTGGGGATTCATTCAAAATTTAAGGTGGAGGGATACAAAAGGTAACTTGGACAAGCTTTGACTTTGTGAATGCATGTATTCACCAGATGTTCATCCCATTGCGATTAAGTGGAAAAACAGTGCTTTACTAAACAAATTACAATGTCTTTAATCTGCCACAGTGTTAACGCATTAACTATAAATAATATATGCACTAAAGAACTTTATCAAGATCTGCCAAACCATATCAAGAGCTGCCAAACTGATGGTTCACAACAGCATATTAACGCAATATTGATGTATTTGAGTGAAATGTAGAAGAATATGTGGTGTGTTGGTGTATGACAATAAGAAATCTAATTATTAAGAATAAATGTGAGCTAAAAGGCTTGCTGTATCATTCTAGTTATTTTTTATTTGGAATATATCATAAACATTATTTTGAAAAATGTTTTCCTTTTACGTTTAACTTGCATCAGATTGACCAATTCTACATTTAGATAGTGATTTGTATTGACATCTTATGTAAAAAGGTATAATTGTACGGCACAGGTACAAAGAACTGTAACAATAGGTGGATGGCTGCTGCACGATACTCTGAGAATTCAGCTCACATTGAAAAGTCGTAGATCAGTGAAAGGTAGAAGAGATTCCTCTTAGGCAGGTAATAGATGGTCTCAAGTAAAAGGCAGTAGACAGAGTGAACTGAGAATGTTTATTTTTGACGCCTCTTATGTGCGGCCGATTGCTCATCGCAAGCACCTGTTTTCGCCGGTGCATGCCGTCATAACTCGCGAAATGTCACAATTTTTGTAAGTTTTGCGCATGCAGAGGCTGGCCGACTTTCGATACAGTCTCGTGATGGCCACGCATAAGTTACATTTCTGTTACGGTCGCGACACAGCACGGACCTCAACAAACATAAATTTTACATATAAAATCGAAAAATACCAAATAACATCAAAATATAACTACAAATTTATACATAAAAAACAAACAAGAAAACAAATGCATTGTATATTTTATGGCGACGCATACGTCCGATACAATAATTGTAGTAGTTCATTTGATACAGTGAGTTTATCGAATTTACAATTACTTCATCTGAATTTATTTAGTGATGCATACTAGTAAATTGAATAACAATGTGATATTCTAATACAAAAGCTGTCATTCATCTTCACTACATCATCCCTGACAAAGTGGTCATTCATCTTCACTACAAATGTACAGGGGAGATTGGTACAGTTATATTCATTGTCCCTTTCACGGAGGACAAAATTTAAGCAACTTCCTAGGCGGGTCTTACATGAGCCACTAAGTTTTATATTCCACATAAAAGTAGGTGATTTAATATTACACAGTAGAGCAAAATAAATTATCTATTTATTTATTTACAGGTGATAATGACGGAAGACTTCACCTGTACGGAGATGCGTGAAGGCAAGCCGTGGACATACCAGACAGACTTGTACTGTCTAGCGGGCACCATCTTCCTTGTACTCATGGGCCGGTACATGAAGACAGTGGAGTGCGGAGGTAGATGGAATGTGGAGAAAAAATGGCCAAGGTAAGAAACAGAAACCATTCAAAATCGTATTGCCACACATGATGCTTTATAATAATAGATGACGCCGAAGATAAACTGTACATATTAACTTTCTATAAAATTTTACATTGCTGGTTTGCACTAATTGGCTTGAACATTGTTAATGTATTAAGTTTTAACAGTAAATATTTGATTATTTCCTACAAAAAAAAAACAGCTACCCTAAAGCAATGGCAACTCAGTCTCCCTCGAAGAACCCCCCTAGGGAAGTCACAATAATACTTGATGAAGACAACTGAAAGGAGTCAAATAAATACTTTAGAAATTGAAATCCAAAGGAAATATGGTTAAATCAAGTGAATTATATTTTCAAAGTCAGAAATCCTATGAGGTGTATGTATGTAGAATAGGCGAAAGATGTGTTGCGATAGAAAAGTCTGGCGCTCTCTTCTCTCGGCGTACCCTGACAGGGATATGTGTTGGATGTTTTTCTAAGTTTTGTGATTGTATAATGATGAGAAATATATATGGCAAATTGTATATTTATAAAAGGTTCCTTTTTGTAATCATTTTAAAAGAATTATATAGAACATGAAATGGTGTTTTTAATATTTTTGTCAATTGAACAGCATTCCTTTTGAATATATTTGAACAAGTATGTTTTTCAATATTCAGATATATGAATTATCTTAGTAAATTTGAAAAGAACCCCGAACACTGATCTTAAACAAAACATTAAAATGACAATTTTATTTTGTAGATATATGAAGGCTGCAATTTGGGATAAGCTCTTCATCACATTGTTGAATATAAAGGATTGTTCCAGCATTCCCGATCTCATGTCGCTAAAGGATATGTTGGACGAACACCTTCGGACCGACGGGAGGAACTTGCTTAGTAACAATCTAACGAAGCTTGCAAATGTACTTAAATCTAGATAAATGTGGCTTAAACTCCAGACAATATTTTTAGATAAAAAAAAGTATGTGTATATCATCTTTCAAGCTTATCTAAAAATGATGTCGTACGAAATTATTTATTTCACCTTTAGGCAAACATGGATCGTCTCTAGGTTATTGTGATCCAAGGTGTGATGACGGCGACTCACCTAGGTTGAAACGTAATTTGACTACTTTAGTGGATTTCGATAATAATATATTGTGCAACGTGTAAATTAATACTATTTCTCAGCTGATAATATCAATCAGTCCAACGTATTATGTATCATCTGCATGTTTCAAGATCTTGAGGTAATAACTGATGGTTAATAATAATCTACCATCACTTATAAAAAATAATTTTAAACAATGTACCATCTACATCTCATACCATAAATTTATTTCTCACTTTTGATATTTTAGTGTATTGTATAAATTCATTGTATAATTTCATTGCAAACCTGGCGGGCTACCAACCAGAAAAATGTTAAAGGTGTAAACCAGGCTGGAAACCTATTTGGAAAAAATTAGGGTACCAACAGGAATTGAACTCGCATCCCCCAGGTTCGAAGACAGGCATCATACCAACTAGGCCACAGAGGTCATCTCCAATGATAAAGATTCAAACTTGTGATAGACCATGTATACATGTAAAAGGGATCCAATCCTTTGTTGTACGGCGTGCTTTGACTTATGATGCTGAGGTTTTCGCTTCGCAAACATTGGTGAAGTTGACTACAAACTAGCCCGTAAGATGAAAACTGCAATATTTTTTAAATGTCCGTATCGTAAGCCAAACCACGCATTACGACACTCCAAAAGACCTTAGACAACTGATATGAAGAATTGCAAAAGCCTCATATATTGTCACTTTGTATGGAATGATTTTTTTTAATATGAAGTTTAACACATTTTACTGACTTAATATTTTTGTACATATAAGAATGAATCGTAGAATGTTTGTCTGCCACTGTGATGTAGTGGTAGAATGTAAATCTGCTTTCTGAGGGTTTGGGTTCAATTGCCAATGGTCACAAAAAAGAGCATGTATTCTAGTTTTTTTTTTACATTGAGATCTTTTTAACATCCAAGTTGGTTATAAAATTCTTGTACATGGAAATAAGCTCACCGTATTGTACGGTATACAACAATAGTGTAATACAATCATCATCATCATCGGCCTACATTCATCCACTACAGGATATAGGCCTCCAAGTTATTTCCAAGAAATCGTGTCCTTTGCACATTGCTGCCACGTAACCGTTTCTTGCTTACGTATTTCGTCCGCCCAGCGTGCCTTCAGTCTTCTTACAGGCCTAGTTCTTCCTATTGGGTACCACTGGATTACTTCATACGTCCAACGATGGTCTGTTGTTCGGGCAATGTGCCCAGCCGACTTCCACTTCAGTCTTTTTATGACCTCTATAATATCATCAAATTTTGTTTGGGCGTGTATCCACCCATTGCCTTTGCGGTCTCTTGTATAACCTAGCATGCACCTCTCCATGCTGCGTTGTGTTGTCTGGAGCTTTTGTTTCATTCGCACAGAAAACGTCCATGTTTCACATCCATGTATTAGTACTGGTAAGATGCATTGGTTAAATACCTCCTGTTTGAGATAGGTTTGGAGATTGCTCTTAAAAATATAGTTCAGTCCTCCAAAGGAACTCCAAGCTAGTTTTGCTCTTCTATTTATTTCATTCCGGTTACAATCCTCAAATGAAATGAATTTGAGGAGTGTTATACAATACAATGAGATATTTTTATTAGATTTATTTATTTATTTAAACCAAACTCATGTTTTGTGGGTTTTTAGACCCTTTTGCATATATAGTATATGTTTATATTATACATTGGACTAATTGATCTAAAAATATAGTTTGCTATGAGCTGTAAATTTATATTTTGATGTAATAAATTGGACACGAAATAATCCATTTATGGTAATAATTGTTAAAAATGATATGTATAAATTGATTTTTTTGCTACTTTATTTTTTTTTTAGAATTATTGCAGTTATATTTTTGTTCAAAAAACAAAACTATATATCACAAGTATGCCGTGGCTATAATACTAGTCAAATCATCATCACATATTGTTAAATCTTGAAATGTTTTTAATACTGCGTCTCAAACTGCATCTGTCTGTTAAATGAAGCATATGAAAAATCTTTGCTAAAAATGCATTAAAAATTTAAATAAATCCTGTCTGAATTTTTAACCGATTATTACTTTTTTCCCAAATTTGCTTAGTTACATATTAAGAACTAAATATCTCCAAGGGTGCTTGCTTAAGTAACTTAAGAAGTCTGATTACCGGTTTGTAACTACTGGTATTTCTTTTAAATGTGTATTTTTGTAATAGCTTTTGAAAATGATTAAATAAATAAATTTGATACTTGTTTCAAAAAGTTAATCTACAACAAGAACAAAGTTCATTTTTACAAAATTATTATCATTAAAATTAACAAAAAGCAAGTATCAAAATGGTTTCTAATTTTTTTTATCCTGATCTGTTCCATAAATCAAACAAACATGTCAAAATTGTACCTTGCATTTTTTTGGCAAAAAAAATATTTACTGTGTAATAGTATCTATATAATACAGGATCTCCCAACCTTTTATGGATCAACAGCCCCTTGGATCATTCTAGGTCAAAATCCTATTAGATATTTTTGGTTCTTGCAATGTGAAAAAGGTAATAAAAATATTTCATGAATATGAAAATTTTGATTTATTTATTATGTTACGAAACCTTAGATTTTATTTCTATTTTTTCACAAATTTATTCCTAGGGAGGCAATATTACCCCTGTTGGGTATCGTTGATCTGTCTGCTTAAAGTTGGAGTGGATAAAAATTTTAAAATATCGCTTTTCAAATTATCTCGAGAACCAAGCTTAAAATAACTGACTATAAGGTTGCAGAACGGAAA
Source organism: Odontocerum albicorne (assembly GCA_949825065.1). Taxonomy (NCBI): domain Eukaryota; kingdom Metazoa; phylum Arthropoda; class Insecta; order Trichoptera; family Odontoceridae; genus Odontocerum; species Odontocerum albicorne. The sequence goes on along the minus strand of OX463846.1, from coordinate 8,343,412 downwards.
AAAATAATCATCAAAAAGGTTATTCATATGCTTCAAATTCAGGGTGATAAAAAGATTACATAAAATGTTGTTATTTTATAACTATTTTAAGTATCGAAAATTTTATAACATCTGTTAAAATGTTATAAAAACAAAGACTATATTTTAAGACAGGAAACGTCACAAAGCCACAAACATCAATATTTTTAATAATGGTAAGTGTCAGAGAAATGAAATTCTAAAGTCAACATTCGCATATTACTCATGTTTTCAGAATCGTTCCTCAGTGTAGTGTCCCCTGTGCATGAAAACCTAAAATACCTCGACAATGTTTGTTTTAAGAATTTATTTATGTACCTTCATTAAAATTAAGCATACCTGCAATGAAAACTCTTTTTTGAAAATTTCACCTCTTTTTTTTCTGTGTAAACTAATAATAAAAGTGTAAATGTAGCTGTGTCTATATAATAATTTTCGAATTTCACAATTTTTTCAACATAATAGTGATTTAAGACTTCTCGCATAACATGCATAGATTGCTGCTGTTCTATTAACCCTGAGAGCGCTACGAGAAAAAAATATAATTGTCTATCTAGTGCTGAGATATATTTACGATTCGGACGTTCGTGATAAATATTTATTTTAAACAACAAAAAAACAAATATTTTTACAACATAAATATATTTTAGAATATGTACCCTTGTATTCTAACCCTTATACGTGCGCTGCTCAACATACACAGACTTAAAAAGAGCCGCACAGGACAGGGGGGAATGGAGGAGAAGAGTTCAAATTGCTGCAAACCAGTCTTAGGACTGCAACCACGGAGAGAGAGTATTCTAAATGAATGATATTCATTTAGAATACAAGGGTAGAACAAATTTCTTCCACTGCTATAGCAGTGCGCCGATCTCTCAGGGTTAAGAACCCGCATAAGTGGAAAGTTCGTGCAACTACATACATGCTGAAACTTGCTTGTTAAGACCTGTTGTCATATTTCTTTAGACAAGTCGGTTGTAACTTTAATTTTAAAGTGTACGTTTCCTCGGAAAATAATGCAACACTTACATTATACGACCGTTGGACCAACATGTACGAATGGTTGATAGGTAGAAAATAAAACAACACATTATAATAAATGGATAAGTGTTTGCTTAAAAAAATATTATGGTAACCAATTTTTTTAGCGTTTTTTTATTGCCTAGTTAAATCTCAATGCTCCCTACTGCCCTTGGGGCAAACAACGCCCCCCCCAGCACCCACTTTGGGAAACTGGTTTACAGCATTCATGAACCATCGTTCTTAGTGACAATTATCAATGACAATAATGGTAATCTATTACTTTTTGTATTAAGTAGGGAATATATTTTATTTAATCATTTCGTTCTTTAATTCAATAACTCTAGTCACTTAGTTGAAACACTAAAGCAGACTATGGATAAATTATACTTAGAGGTAAATTGAGCTCACTTTTGGATTCAGCACCTCAAGAAAACATAAATTTAGCATCTCTCAAGCATCCTTTCTTACTATCTTACGTCTTTTTAAGTTACTAATAATTTTGGGTTCACCATAAGCAATCTTCATTGCTGTGTGTTTTCATACATTCATACAGTTGACACATACAGTTTTTAAATATTGGAATTATTATAGTAATGTGAATAAAAATATATTGTCATGATTAACCTTTTTACGGCGATGGCTCGAGTATCTTTCATGTGTCCCACAGGCGGCGGTGTGTTACGTCAATAAATTTATATTGTATCTACATAAAAATATGACTCCCCATTATCCCGAATCTGATTACTGTGGAACTGTGCGCCGATGCATTTTTTAGCTGACACTATACACACGTAATATTATCCAAATCAAAGCTATAAATAAAGTGCGACAATATAAGAAGCAATAATCGAAGAAAACAATAATCCATAAACAATGAAAAAGGCAATTAATTCAATACACGTACTTAAAAAAAATATCGACGCTCAATACGTCATATTGATCGGGAGAAATCGTCATTAGAAACATGACCTTCAGGACACCCGAACGTGTGGCGCTAACATTTAAAATGCTTTAAATTTCGACGGCCTCGAATCAGTCTGTTTAAATCCTTCTTATGGATCAAGTACTTGAAGTTTTGATGATTTTAAAAGAGATGTCACTAGAGGACACGTTTTGTCTTATATTCAGGTTAAAATTTTTAAAGATTTAATTTTGACCGAGATATCGACACGCAAAGTTAGTGGCCACTTAAAAGGCCGCTCGCCAGGACGGCACGTATTATGTATGGGCCATTTAAGTGGTCCGTAGCCGTGAAACAGTTAATATGAAGTCAGATCAGAAAAACTTTTGATATATTAAAATAAAAACATCTTCACAGTACTTCTTTTAAAAAATAATCTTGTTTTAAAAAACACATCTTTTAAAAAATAATAAATATTCTTTTCATTTTTCCATGCAAGATATTTTTTTATAAGATAAATATGCAATGCTTAATACAATTAAACATGACCAATGATGATAAAATATGCAGATGTCTCCATAATTGCATACATCACACACATTGCATATGTGAAAGCTGCCCAGCATATAATTTACGCTTTGAGGAAGTCATCAGCCACTCTCAAACATAAATACAGTGGTACCTCGGGTTACGAACTTAATTCGTTCTTTGATTCCGTTCGCAAACCGAAAATCATTTTCTTGGGATCCATAATGAGGGTTAATTTAATGCAAAATATATTTTATATATACTGTATATTATATATATATAAATAAAATAAAAATTGTATCAAGAACAACGAACGCAACGACAAACAATGTTTACAACGCGTGCACCTGAGAACAACAATTGTGTAATGTGCCGTTACAACTAATTCGTGAGCCGAGGCATTGTACGCAGGTCGAGTCAAAATTTGTTCAGAAATTGTGTTCATAAGCCGATTTGTTCGTGACCCGAGGTTTGACTGTAACAGTTTCCTGTCTTTACATATACATATAGTCTTTGATAAAAATTCATTTTTATAAAATAAAGTTTTAATTGGCAATATATTTGGGTTTTCCCACCTGGGTAAAATCAGTACTAGTGTTTTGTTAATTATGTTCAATTTTTCTTATAGTGGTTATAGAAATTAGTATAAATAAAATCTTCAGGCAGACTCTGAAAAAGCTGTTAGCACACTTCAGTCTAATTATTTCGATAAATTTTTCGTGGATATTTGACTGATATTTTGTATATTGGAGATAAAGAATTGTAACCAGTATTTGGACAAATTCATGCGTGAGCATAAAAAAATTACTTTTATCATAGTTCTAAAAGATTTGTATCAAAAAAATAGAACTAATTATAATCATGTTAACATTTATAAGAATTTTTAGAACAATTTTATTTTTATTTGTTTTTTGACTGCTGTAAAATAATCCAAATATTGGTTACAATTTTGTTGATTTGCTTGGAATTTATGCATAGATCAAACTTATATATTGTTGCCTTTATGTAATACCTTTGTGCATCTTACTAAAAATTTTGACAGAAGTGACAAAAAAAATTCATTTAAGGACAAATTAATGCCGCCATCAGTCATTAAATTGGTAGATGCTAAATTTTTACAGAGGGATTCAAGTTCTATTTCTGATGGCCCTTTTAAAATAGGCAATAAGCTCGCCAGATTTTACTGTATACAATGGAAGTGTTATACTAAAGCCCAAGTTAATATTACTCTCCAGTTAAAATTTTGAAAAATTCAAATAGAAGTTGTTATAATAACAGCTATGATATTTAAGTACTAATAAGGTGTAAGAAGTATTCAGATCGCCTCTGAAATTTTTACAAATTAAAATAAGCATTGTTTTCATAAAAAAATTACAGATCTTTATGAGGGTTCTAGCCAAACATCAGCTAAAAACTTCGAAATTATTAACTTGAAAAAGGAATCGAATTTTAAAATTTTTATCACAAAACTATTCATATTTTGAATTTTACCTAATTATTAATCTTTTAAATTTCATTTCGCAAAAGCGTAAATTTATAGTTTAGGCATATTTTGTTACATATTTTATTAAACAACTTCTGTTTTACTTTGAAGATTTGAAATTTTTAACTGAGCAAGTTTGGCTAAATTCTCGGATAGTGATATAAATGGATTTTTCAAATGAAATTAGGATTAGTCAAGTAAAAAAAAATAGACAATTATTAGTGCAAAATGTTAACTAATTCGTGATAGCAAAATCAAACCCCAAATATGACTGAAAACTATTTTGCGGGAAAGTTATAATTACAAAAAATATTTGTATTGAACCTGAAAAAATTAAATTTGAATTGAAAAATATTTTAAATCTTCACTTATATAAAATATTTTTAATTCTTTATCCACTGCCACTGAAGAGATTTTTTTTCGCATGAAATGTTTTTGGTAGTAATCTTTCGAATTGAATCAATTTAAATTTGAAAAACAAATAACACGAATCAAACATTATTTGACTTATAATATAAGTATTAATTTTTTTGATACATATCCATTTTCAATAACAGAGGTAATGCTTCACCAAATGCCTCATCTGCGAAAATATTTCTACCAACGGGATTGAATAAACCCACAATATATAGAGTTAAATATTTGGCGCAATGTCTTCTCATTGATCATATAAATTTTTGTTACAATTCAAGATATTTTGAGTATACTTCTGAGAATTTGTTTAAAAGCTCGTATGTATTTGGTTCGGTAAGGTCACCTTATATAATTATCATTATTCGTTTTATATTGTTTGTAAAACAAACATTTCAATTGTCGAAAGTATAAGAATTCTTGCATACAACATTTTTCAACGCTGTGGTAATAGATTTTTCAAGAAATGTGCTTTTTGATTAAGACTGCATTTTGTAATATTATTTCAGACAATATGCATCAAGCCCTTTCATGTATTTTTAAAAACATAAAAATCATTCTCAACTTTATTTAATGTTTCAAGGATTTTTATATAACAATAATAATTAATCACTTGTCGCAAAAAATTAAAAAAACTATTTACTGATTTTTTTTGTATTAACATTTTAGCCTTTATATGATTACATGGTTCTCACATTTAGATGAAATGTTATTTTGTTTTAAAAATGCGTTTAGAGATAATCGATAGTTGCAAATATGGTGGTGATAAAACACATGTATAATAAAAAATAACGAGATCATGATATTGTATTTTTCTATAATAAAAACATAACTGTTTCACCACCTTATCCAGGAGACACAGGGATTGTCCTTGTGGACAATCGGTGCGAGGATTGCTGTATTTATTCATGTGGACATTGTAAGATATTTTTATGATTGTATAGTGAATAGTGTAATAATTGAGCAGTGGTTTAATTTGTAATAAATTATCTTTTCTTCATGCAAACTTTTTTTAATTTTATTCCTTAAATAAATCCATCACCTTTTTGGTAGTGCATCCATCCCAATCTAGTCTGGAAAATATCCCAATATGTTTTTTTAGTCTTGTAAAATGTTATGGGTACTAAAAGACTTACTATATGTACTAATTAGAGTAATGATAAGTAACATATCGTCCTAAAAACCCTCTGTGATCTGGATAACACATTTCATTTAAATAGTCTTTCAAGTGAGACATCTAAAATGATGAATTGTTTGTTTTATGAACAGTTTGATACATTTATTTTAATATCCCATAAATATGCATATAAATAAATAAATATAGGTTTATTGATTGCAACATAGTATGCACCCGCAAAGGGACTCATTTATTACTTGCAATATTTTGTTTTAGGTGTAGGTAAGTTATGGATTGATAATTGGAAAGTTTAAATATTCTGGAATCGTAGTCTCGCGACCATATTTCATTGACAAGTGGAAGACTGTGGGCCAACCTAGATTGACTAGTTTTCTGGTATCCCTATGTTCTTGGTGGAACATATAGGGTGATGAAATATGAATAAATTTGTATGCTAAGTGCGTTTTCAGCTGAACTGAGGGTAGAAGTTATGGGGGATTTATAGAAAATTGATCACTTGTTAAAAGTTCTATTATTCTCATTAGCTTTTTATCCAGTTTTATATGAAAAAAACATTAGTCTCCCTTGAACTGAAGGGAAATCCAATGTATGGATGATGCAATTTACATTCAAAGCAATATTCACAATTATAGCAATTGATAGCACATAGACTCAAAATAAATTCAGTGTAAATATAGAATAAAGTAAGCATATGTGATATTTAAAAAACTGTATAGGATATCTCCGTGGACCTTCACTTGATTGCTCCAAAGTAATCTATTCTTTGAAATATTCCCTAATTTGCAGGACAAAGTACCCACTAGATTTTAAACAAGATGTGTTATGTTAAAAAAACAGATTGTTGATAGTGTCGACCATGTGAGTACCACAGCACAAGATGTAGAATATTCATCTGTCAAGCAGTTAAAGAAAATATATTTCTCAATTCCAATGCTTCTGCGAATTGGCAGTAATGTTTTATCGGATAGTTCCGGTTTCTGCTCTTTATTTCCACAAACTTATTTGTACCTTATTCAAGTAAAGTATCTAAGTGTTGTGCAAATATTTTATCCTATTGCTTACCTCATACACTTTGATTTTTATTTGTACAATCATACATCAAAATAAACTAAGTAAAATAAATGTGAATCAGATTTCTTTGATATGGTAAGTTAGAAGCATCTGAGATCCACTTCTCTTTCTAACAATAACATAAGTATTAAAAAAAAATGAAGTGTTAAATCATAAGAGTGACAAAGGCAATTGAGAGTAATATTCTAACAAGTTAATGAAATTATAATTAATTTGTTTAGTAATTTGAGTAAGAATCGGGATGGTTTCTTTTAAAATTACAGGAAAACGGAATAATAATATATTTAATGGTTATTAAAACATTTATTATAAAAAATAAATTTTACATTTATTCAATTCCTAACCTTTGTTTCTTTCTTTTGTGATATTCTTGAAGATTATCAAACTTCCTTTTATATAAAACTGATATACGGCAACTATCGATACTCTGCAACCATTGTACCTTATCACTTGTGTCATATTTTTCCAACACTTCACAAAATTTCATTTCACAATTTGGATTCAAATGCCAATCTTGAATCTTCATTTTTTCACCTTTCAAATAAACATATAACTTCCACTCATTTATAACAAAACCCATTGGTTTATCTTCGAGACTTATTTTATGCAAGAAATCAGATTTAACCGATTTACCAATCGTAGTAATTTTAAATATCAATACAGCATTAATCATATGAACAGACACGGCTAAGAGAGAAGAATTATTGTCTATTATACAAGTCGACATATGATTAACTGGTAAACAGTCTATGTCAACATCGTCTCTTTTCATCTTTTCTTTGAAATTATTTAATATTTCATGATTTTCAATGACAAGCGCCGTAAGGTGTTCTTGAATTGATATAGAACAAATCTCCTTGCCGCATAAATATTCCCATATTTTCACAGTTCCATCTCCTGAAGCACTAAGTAAGTATTTAACATTATGTGGTAGAAAACTTAATGACGTAACAAACTCCTTGTGTCCCACACAAAAAGCTTCGATATTGTAAGTTCCAGGATAATTTGAAACTTTTATTTTTTCATCACGATCACAAGTGATAATAAATTTACTATTTGGAGTCATTAAAATATCTGTCAATAAACTGAGATGACCTAATATTTTATTTCCAACATCATTAGTATTTTTGGTGACGTAAATTATTGTATCGCCTGTTTTATCAGCAACTAAAATGAGTTCCGAATCAAATGAAAAAGTAACTTTACTCGCTGCTCTCGGTAGATTGTGTTTGGTAAATAAATCGAATTCAGGAACTGAATAAATGAAAAGTTGCTTGAATGATGTGAGCACAGCAAAGAAATCTCCATTTTTTGAGAAAACAATATCTTGAATCGAGTCGGTAACCCGAACGTTACATACATTACTTTCAATATTTTGTTTCACGTTAGGGTCACGGATCGGTACTTGAAAGGTCTTAAATATTCTGGAATCGTCGTCTCGCCACCGTATTTCATCGTCAAGTGCAACAGCCAGAAAATTTTGACTTAAGGCTATGAGAGCCATGATGGGTTCAACATTTAACTGTCTCTTAGTAATGATTCTTCGATTTATATTTGTGGAAACATATACCAGAGATATGTTATGTTAATTCAAATATAAATATATACTTCTTTTAAAACAATGGCTGTGAATTCCCATAAATGCAGTATACTTTTATATCGAATAGACACACGCGGTAAATTGACAGATGTCAAATATTAGCCCATAGAGTGCCTTCTTCTTGAATAATATAAGTGAAGGAGTATACGCCAGTGTCAAGTGATGTCCAAATTATAGAAACTCGTTCGGTTCATATAAACGATTTATCGATATATTTGAGTTACCGTATCCGCCCAAGACCATTATTTAATATAAGAACATCGTATATCTAGGCTGTCTCACAAATGACAGTAATAACTGAACGAAAAGGTTGCATTACAAATGTTACGATAAGCTGTTTTTGTTAAAAATCAAATTCTACTTTCTATTGAAACATCATATACAAGTGTATTCCTTCGTGTCTTCAAAACACATGAAACCAGCAACGAATCCTTATCGGGAGACGTTTATGAGTGCACTCAACATTTAAGGCTATTTTGTATGGACACGGGAGCCGTGTTCGACGCAATGAACGTGTTCAAGAAAATATAAAAGAATCATAGCATTACTGTTAAGTTTCCCTACATGGTATAGAAGAAAAGACGTTGATAGAATCAGAAAGGCGGTTAATCAATATGTTTGCGATGTGGTTTTTGTGATATTTTCTGCATATGCCATGGATACGCACTAATTCTTCCATTATGGTGGAATTACTAATTGAAAAGAAAATCTCTTTCACATGCATGCTACGCATAATGTAGTGTTTAGACTCATCTATGATTCATAGCATGATAGTCTGGAGTAGCTACTCTATCTTGGGGGCACATATGAGGGTATTAGATAAACGAGAACTCATTAAATATATGGATCTTGTGAAGGGTTTTGGCATCGATTTTTAAAGGACGCTTGTAAAATGACTGCCTATTGTTCTGGATGGTGAGAGTGTGTTAAAATAAGATGTTTATCCCACCATGATCATTATCCTCAGACAAGAGGTGTAGATAAAAAAGAAGAATTTATTTGTTAGTAATGTATTTGTTTAAAAAATATTAAATTTTGTAAATATTCCTCACATTACAGTAAAACAGTTTCGAATATTTTAAATTTGATGAATAAATTGATTTGTAAAAAAATATATGATATTCTTCTTAAATATGACAAATAAATAGATTTCTTAAAACAACTAATAATATACCTCTTGAAACCACGATTCTGTCTTAAAAATATTTTATATATCATTTATAGTTAAGGCATTAAAATAATGGAGGTTTACAATAAAAATGTTTTACTTGTCATAAAACAAAGCATTTTATATATTTAAAAGAACAAAATATTATTAGTTTAACGATGTTTTAAATTAACAGCCCTACATTAAAAATAATAAAGAAGTCCCTAATTACCAAAAGATAAATGAATAAGATTCAAACACACCTCCATAGACAAATCCATTCATAATTATAAAAAAGTAAAAGAAAATGTATAATTGTTTTTATTTGTATACTAAATATTTTTATCTTTGCTACTGATTCACATTCTAGTTTTCGAATCTTGATACATGAAACGAGTTCTTTATTCGGGAAAATTGACAACAGCAGGAGAAAATAATCTTTTGTGCTCCCACACTAGGGATGGCAAATATCCTATTTTGAATGTTTTAAATTAGTTCAAATATTCGCTCGCAATAGCCATTCATTTTCCACAAGTAATATTTTTTAGGAAAATTTTTCTTATATTAATTCTAGTTAAAATGGAAATAAATAAAATAATATAACTTTAAATTATAAGCAAAAAAATATTCGAGAGAACACAATTTTCTGGGCAGCTAGACAATTTAAATATTCCATGCGATTTTCCAAAGAGCTATATATATCTTTTAAGAACGCGTTTCTCTTTAGGTATTCTATTCACAACCAATACCAACTTCCAAAAAATCTACAAGTTTTCAACCAATTAAATAAGAAAATGGATGATGTTCAACAGATAAATAATTAAAAATATAGCATCACGTAGAGTGGACATCACTTTTGAAACCAGCTTTGATAACATGATTTTAAAAGTACATATTTTCATACGTGTGAAGTACTCGTCCAGATACAATTCAACACGAAATTAAAATATAATTTAACATTTAAATGATTTCTATTTGGAAGAAGATGCATATTGTATACATGTCCTGCTTCATTTTGTCCACTGATAAAGTACTGCACTAGTATCTGCAGCCGTTAATACTGACATAACATAATATATTGTGTGGAAAAATATAGTAAGGAATGAAAATATAAAAATCTTGTAATAAGCAATGTTAAAACGTGTGCTAATTTAGTGAGATGGCATATTTAATGCAAGAAACGTTATTTTTTAATACATTTTCATAAATTAACGTCACCTAGTACCATATAATGCTAGCGATAAATTGTTTTGTTCTGAATCAGTGGACTTGAAATTTAAATAAACTTATATAAAGTTTTGATGACTGAAATTTCCGTTCTTTATATACAATAACTACAATATTTAATTACAAAACAGGAAAATTTTTTTTTTTCCAAAAATGCTTACTTTATAAAATTGAAATATTTGATTTTTGTAGCAAAAGAAATATGTATATACTTTCATCCTTTAAAAAATGAGAAATGTATATTTATTTTATTTAACGTTAACTTAAAATGAATTAAAATAATTAACTATGACTACACCGTAATAAAAAAGGTTCCTCTGAGCTTTTTTTATATCTTTTCGGTTGGTTAGAAGAAACTGCAATTAATAATAGATTGCCAGGTTGTATTGTACACAATATACTTGTACAAGATGAAAGATATATATGATAAAGGAATTTCAAATTCTAAATCATCGATTGGGAGGTCTTTTATAAAAAATATGATTTTTATAATAAAAATATTAGTTTTGTTTTGATTTAATCAAGGAAAAAATATACTTTATGTAATTGAGAGATTATATTTTTAATGGTGTGGGACTTTGAAATATTCTAACCAAACTCTCATTGATATTGAAAATACCTTAAATATAAAAATTGATATTGAATTTTCGATTCTAGTTTAAAAAAAACAATACGTCAAATTGATACACGAATTTCCTAGTTCTTTAAACAGACTGGTATCTATTGAATAGGTAGATCGCGACTGACCAATCTGTATTCCAGCAGTTCGCCAGCCATATTTGTTATTGTCGTCGGTTGGGAGTTCACGGGCACGAAATCGGATAGGAGAGGCGGATTCCCTAGCTAATGAGAGAGAAACCATCCGAAATCGTCTTCTTACACTTACCCCATGATATTTAGCAAGTTCTCGCTCGATAATGACGGTTGTCCGCTAGCCAAACAGGGTGTCATACATAAAAGTCGATAAGGCTCTAGAGCGGAATAGTGACCTGTATATATTTGTTATATTGCTGAAAGTGGCGGGCGCTGCGAGGAATAATGGCAGGGCAGGGAGAGGAGCGGTGCCGGCTGACATGGAAGATGCTGTACTGGAGTGGGAAGAAGCGGGAGGGGACCCGTCGAGCTTCGACGACTCGGACAGGTTTGAGGAGGACTCTTTGTGCAGCTGGAGTTCCGAGCCCGAGAGCCTGTCCAACAACTGGAGGGGCTGGAAACGTCCCCCGGGGCCCCAGGGCTCCTGCGGTCCTGGAAATTCCAAGAGGCTTTCGGAAGGTAACACTCTCTCCTTTGTTCAACAGTATTGTTTACCAATATTCGTCATACTCCTTTCGCTTTTTATCACGTTTCTATTATAATTCAAAGTCATTACAACTTGTTATATCACATTCAACATTAATTTAATTCATTTTCCCTCAATTTAGTAAAATTTGCCAATGTTTATGATAGTCTTTGTTTACCAATACTCTGCTTATCATTAAGTCTTGGTGCCTTGTTTTTACCAATATTTATTCTAATCTCAAGCAATATATGATTTGAAATGTATTTTCAATGATATTTTGTAATTTGATCAAAATTTTATACAGTTTATCAGAATCCTTTGTTTAATCAGTTAAAAGTAAATGTAAGTTAGTTCAAAAGTTAGTTAGTTCAGGTGACCAGGTGTTCAACTTGAAGTGAGACATTCCTATATATAATGTACTGATCTTAAAATACTTAAAAAACCCTTTTTTCTGATTGGTTTCATGTCATTATTTTGAGATACAAAAACAAAATGGGTGCCAAGTTGAAAAAAATAATCTCATAATATTTTTATAACCAGATCAAAATAGAGATTTGAAGACATTTAAACAAACAATATAAAAAAAATAAACTGTTCAATACAGTTTTTTCAAATTGTCTTATTACCATCAAAAGTATTCATCCAATTGTTAATCTTTAAATAAATTGTCATAAAATATTATGAAATGAAAAATATTTGTTACCAAAAATTTGTCATTTTCAAAATTGGGTTGAATCTGGTTTGGACACCAAAAAAAGTATTTCAAAAATATCAATTTTGTCACAAAGGCATATTCATTTTATGGATCTTTAATTAGATATAATCAAATAAAAGTATTAAGAACTTTCAAGAATATAAGGAAAAAGATATTTTGAATCCTGGTTAATTTTCGAAGTATGGTTACCTTATATTTCAACCACATTTTTAATCTACTAGATCCATATATTTTTTATTTCATAAAATATAGTTATAAATTAATTTTAAACAATTTGTTTGAACCTTGTCATGAGATCCTTTGTTAGTTAGTTAAGGGTGAATGTCCTTTGCAAGCTGGTTAGTTCAGCTGAGCAGGTGTTACCTTTGCTGGAAAACAATTATATTTGCCCTGGATGCTTTATAATTACCACTCTCTCTTTATACTTGTACTTTTTTATTTCAAGAAACATATTTTTATGTACTGATTAACAACTTTAAAGTTTATAATAACAACAGCTGATCAATGCACATGGCCATTTTGTGATAATACATTCATACTACCTACTATATATTATATTATGTTTATGTAGAACACATGTTCCTAACTATTCATTTTAAATATCCTTTCAAACAATTTTATTGTTTTCTTTTTGTTTCACTAAACCCATTTAAATTTTTATAGTTGTAATGTACTTTTTATACAATTTTGAGTTAATGATAGATAACCTTAAATCGGTAAGAGTTTTCTAGAAGAAAGTCCAATATCGAGTTTAAATTATGTACTAATATTATTTTATTCAATTAAGGTTGATTAAGGAAATAAAACATCTCTTTTATTTATAGATTTTTTTATTGTGAAAAAGTAGACATATTTTTTAGTCAAATTTTTTCTTTTAATCTTGTTTGTAAGATGAATATACATATATCTGACACACAAATTTATACAAATTAATGAACAAAGACAAACGAAACAAATATAAAGCACAAATTTGAGTGGAAAGTATGATTGGATCAAGTGAATGGTGTTTTGAAAGAAATAGCGTAATCAGAGAAATCACAGGGGCTGTAAGAGAAAGTGTATGGATGTAGAAGAGGCGAAGGATGTGTGTCGAGAAAGGAAAGTGGGGCACTCTCTCCTCTACCTACCCTGACAGGGAGACGATATGATGGTTTTTATGTAATTTTGATACTTTGGCCCAAATTCATAGTCTAACCTTAAAATTTCGTAATTTGTATTCGAGTTTGATCTCATATACTCCAAACTTTAAAGTAAGGGAATGAAACCACGTGAGTCCCTTATTTAAGGAAGCTACGACATATTTGAATGAAATTAATACTTATTTCTTTAGTAAAAAATAATTAAGATTTAATATTTAGTGTTAAGGTCAGATTATAAATTTGGGCCATAGTATATATTATGCTTTTCGACTTCGGTTTCAATAATTGAGAATTTAAGTCTTAGTATTATGAAATGTTGGAATAGAAAACCAATTGTTTGAATGATATAAAAGTGTTGAACGTAATGTGTAATGAACGCTTTTTTCTATACATCTGTAAATATTCAAATCTCATCTGTTATTACTCGAGCTTATTGTGTTTGGCCTATTGCATTCTCGTTGCTATTTCACAAAGCTCCTTAAGGTCCTTAAAAAATCCATGTATCTAGTTCTTATTTCTTCTGGCCTTATCTCGTTTTGGGTTGGCCCTTTTTGTTCGAAGTTGCCATGTCTTGTGATCATGAATTGTCGAATGCTTTATTTTATTGACATCTTGATCTATTTGGATCAGCTATATAAAAAATGGCCTCCTTTCCCTTTTTACCACTATCAATTTTACAGAATATTTTTTTCCCATAATTAATTGCTTTGTCAATTTGCTCTGGTTCACCTTTAACTTCGGGATTGACTGCTAAAATGAGTTCCATATCATCCATTCACAATTAACTGTCCTACCACTTTACTAAGGTCAGATATTTATTTGCGGCATCAATGGTCTGGTGAATATTAACAGCAAATAGATAACTTGTTTGACATCTCAAGAGCATTTTGTTTTTGATTATATAAAAGACAATTTATAGGCACAAATAAATAAATTTAGATGGAATGATTCCTGGAAATACTGTAATCGTATAACAGCATGTACTGTCTTTTAAGCTGTGTACTTTCACTAGCTTGATACATCAGTATCACTCCAAATCCCATTATAGAATGATAATCCATAATAAAGACATGTATGCGGAAAAAAGAAAAATATAACTTATCAAACCAAGTTTAAAATTTTTCCATGTAATTTTTTTTGGTTATTTTGTCTTTTAGTATGCACATTGTTTATTCACGAATAAAAATCTTTAATGCTTCTATTTTTTAGTTCATTTTTATCTTTTTTAATTTCTTTATGTGTACAAGAGTTCTATGTGCATTGATTTGAGTTAGCAAATGAATAAATACATTTGTGAACCGTACAATAGAATGATTGAAATGTATTATATTAAAACATAATATCATCATGATAAGTGCGGTTTTTCAAAGTACGATGTTTTTTTATACGTATTAACCGTACTATGTAAGGTATTGCTGTACATGTTTGAAGTCTGAATGCCAACAATACATATTAAGCCTACATAAAAATTGCTGCTGGTAATGCTATCTAAAATGTTTGGGCAGGTATATAGATGATAACATTCATACAAACCATCACACCATATCCATAGGAAGAAAGGAAGACCTCAACACCTTCCTATTAATACATTCTTGGCCTCGTTCACACTAAATTTTGTCATATGTGTTTTTCTGTTTCTCATATTTATCTTTACCTCAGTCAAAATTTAGCTAAAAATATCCTTCCATTCTTTGCTCAGCATTTACTTACGACCTCCATTGCCAAGTTGGTAATACGCTTGTCTTCTAACCTGGGGATTGCGGGTTTGATTCCCGTTGAAACCCAGATTTTTCAAAAATGAATTTCATTCAAGTTTTTTGACTTAATACCTCTTTTACGTCTTTGTAGTTGGTTGGAAGAGATCGCCACATGGCAATAAGCCCGCCAGGTTGTACTGTATACAATGAAAGTGTAAATGCAATAAAATATATTGTTTTACACTTTTGTTGTACAATACAACCTAGTGAGCTTATTACCATGTGGCAAATTCTCTCAACCAACTAGAGCGATGTAAAAGACACTAAGTGAAAAACATACAAGAATCCTGTTTAAATTCCTGGAATCAAACCCACAACCCCCGGGTTGGAAGACAGGTGTTTAGCCAACTGAGCTAGGGAGCTGTAACCAGCTTGACTTGTATTACAATACAATAAATATTATTTACAAAACGGCTAAAAAAGTTGTTTCCGATTGTATTATTTCTCTTCATCGTTGTATCTTTTCTCTTCTCGTTAGTCATGACGATCAGGGTTACATCTCTGCTAAAATACTCCTCCAAACCAGTCTGCTCTCTTTTGAGTTATGAAATCCTAGTTGAGAGGCAGTCTGTCTTTAGACAGACGATTCTCATCCGTCAATTTGCAACCATGCAAGAAATCATCCTCTATTCCAGATACCAACGTATATAACCAATATGACGGCTAAACACTCAGTGACGCGCTGTTTAGAGATATTGAACCAATTGAATGATGCATTTGATGTATTGTCGGCGCTGCCTAGAACTATGAGAAAAATCCTTCCTAGTGTTTTTCCATATGAATAAAAAAATTAGATTCACATTATGTAACAGGCGAAATCCTGTTTTTATTAGTTCTAATAGCCCTAAAAATATATAACTTTGTCTTTTATATAATTTAACTTCTATCTTAAATTTGATATTTTTTTCAGACATCTTATCAGAGCTAACTTTTCATTGCTCTAGGTTAATTATTTTAACTTGGCCTTACTCCTTATGTAATCTTGTTTGGGACTTGATAATATACAATTTTTTTACTATTTATAAATTGACATGATACCACGACCTTCTGGTTAGTAGATTGTTAATTTAATATCTAAATCAAATGTGATAAGCACAGATATAGCCCACCTTATCTCCCAATTTCCATTGGGATATTATCTGATGAGCAAACCCTTTTTAGCTATAACTGGGTCGATAACACTTGATAAATAAGTATGCTTAATTACCTTTTATATATTGCTTGCGTTAATGCAATACTGTGGGGAGTAAATTTTATAGAAACATATTTTTTTTGCCTATTTTTATTTCAGCTTAACATTTTGATTGCTGAGTAATTTGTTTTGAAATTGCAGCAGTGCTAGAAAAATTACCCATATTTAAATTTCTTAAAAAGTAGTAAAAGGAGGTATATACCATTACAAAACCTATTGATTCCCATAGACCACTATGGACTTACTTGTTTTTTAATCCATACATACATACCATCACGCTGTCTCCCTATCGTGGTAGGCAGAGAGTAGAGAGTGCCAGGCGTTCCTCTTCTACATCCGTACACCTCATACAGCTACTGCGATGTATCTAACTTTTTACATTTCCTTTCAAAATACTATACTCTTGGTCTTACCATACTTTTCCTTGGCCTTCCTCTACCACGCCGTCGACTCAAATTTGCGCTGTGTATTTGTTTTGTTAGTGTTCATTCATTCATTTTAAATTCCCAAACCATCTCACAGTGCTCTTCATCTTACTTAGCACATTAGCCTTGGTTCACATTCATCCCTTATCACTTCAATACGTATTCTGTCATACATTCTCACCCTATGTGTTCTTCTATGTGTATGCATTTCTACAGCATTTATTCAGCTCTTTTAAGTCATCTTCCATGTCCATGTCTCACTCCAATATTTGCAATAGAACAACAGTGATGAACGTTTTGAGCACCCAGCAAAAGGTTACATATAACATCTATAGGTGAATGTGCATTAATTAGTGTATTTAAATTAAAGAAAAATTTCAATGACGGACAAATTGCCACGTGGCAATCTCTACCAACCAACTAGTAAGGTGTGAAGATGGCCATCAGTGAAAACCAAACTGAAACCCTTTTCATAAAAATTGGATACCAACAGAAATCAAACCCACAACCTCTTAGTGGGAGGCAGGCGTCTTACCAACTAGGCCACGGACTTCATAAGCTTTTGATAAATTTAGATGACAATGCCTGTCTTCTAACTTAGGGGCTACGGGTTCGATTTCTGTTAAACCCCTTTTTTTTTCCAGTCTGGTTCTCACTTTAGGTCTCCTTAACATCTTGGTTGGTTGGAAGTGATTGATTGTTTTAGTGTATAAAACAAAAGTTAATAGAAAACAACGACGTCTGAAGTGCAATGAAAACCGGGATGTCCATGATAACAAGTCTACAATCCGTATTGCTTCTTATGTTTATCACTGGTAATGCTATTTTGGCAGATATCTGGATTATTAAAACTGATTAACACATTGATCGCCAATAGGATTTTCGTAAAATGTCCAAAAAATGTTTTTACGTTTTTAGGTTTTTAATTTAATATACCCTACCTATCACATTCATGAGTATATCTTTTAGAACCATGAAGATATCCTAAAGCCATATCGTAGTAAGATAGAAAAGGGCCATGTCGGCCAAGTTTAATAGTAGTTTAATACAGAGCGCGTAGCCGACGGACAGAATGACACTCTGAAGTTAGGTATGCCGTGTCAGCCACCGGTGGCCGACACGGCTCAATTGGAATACCTCGGTGTCGGCCACCAGTGGCTGACACGGCGATCAACGTGTTAATGGAGTATGATAATATAATAGGTGTAATGTGGTTAGTTTTGATAACCCCTTGGTAGTTTTTGACACTTTTAGCCCCTGTTTACAGAGAAACAAATTAATATTGGTTTTTATGATGGAACAATTGAATTTTTTTAGTTTTTCTCACCCACAAAATCTAGAAACAACTCGATGAACTCCTTGACTTAACTTATTGTGATTCACAATAGTTTTTATTTACTTATTATATGATAGTAGCAAAATGTATGGCAAAAAATAAAAATAGTATTTTGTGCATTTGTGGACTTGTAAAAACCACACGACGCGATAAGAGACAAGCTACGGAGAATTTCGAAAAAATATGATGTTCAGCGTAAACTAATACATGGTATTGCGTCATTATACACCGAAAGTAGAGCATGTATCAGAAGTGAATCTTACCTTGACTGAAAGGTTTAATATTTCGAAAGGCGTAAAGCAAGGATGCATTATGTCACCCTGGTTGTTCTATAATTATATAGATTTATGTGTGAAGGAATTACAGAGGTCAATTGGTGGCATATGAATTTCCAATGGGAATATATGCAGATGACATGGTAGTGTTGGCGGAGAGTGAAGATAAATTGCAGAGTTTGAGAATGAGAGATGCGAAGAGAATCATCTGAGAATGAATGTTGCAAAGTCCAAAGTAATGCAAAGGCACTAAAACATGTATACTCGAACTAGACTTAAAGTGAATGGGACACTAAAATATGTATACTCAAACTGGATAATATCAAAATCTGTTAAGATGGTAGTCCACAATAGTATGTTAGTGCCAACTTGGATGTATGGGAGTGAAACTTGGACATGGAAAAATACTGAGAGGAGCCAATTAAATGCTGTAAAAATGCATGCATTGAAAAGCATACATGGAAGTATAAGAAATTAAGTGAAAAGAAATAAATGTGAACTCAAGGTGTGTTGTTAAGAAGATGAAGAAGAGTACTTTGAGATGGTTTGGGCATGTGGAATGAATGAATGAAGAAAGTCGAACAAAACAGAAATACAGTGCAAATTTGAGTGGAAGGCGTGTGAGAGGAAGACCAAGGAAAGTATGGTTGGATCAAGTGAATGATATTCTAAAAGAAGCGTAGAAACTCAGAGAAATCGTAGAAGTTGTATGAGAAGGTATATGGATATAGAAGAGGCTAAAGATGTGTGTGTCGAGGTAGGAAAGTATGGTACAAGGTCCTCTCTGACTATTCCGACAGGGAAATGGCGTGATGGTATGATAAACTTGTCTGGCAATTTGGGTTGGGTGTACCTGGTTGTAATAAATAGCTGATGTTGGAAAATCTCAAATACAGTTATCAATACTATAAAATACAAAAAAGGGTCAGGTAAAATGCTTAGTGCTTGAATGGAATGAATAAAGTTTTGCTAAAAGCAAGCTTTTTGCTTAAATCTATACCTAACACATCCTTCAATAAGTCCCGGGACTAACCAACAGATGGCGCCTCTAATAACAAATCCATACCATTCTCAGTCAGTACCAACCTTTAGAAGTTACGTGTCAAACTTTCATGACATTCCGACATTGTGTCATTGAGTTACAGTGGTTTTAGTGATGCTACTTTTGCTATTTTCAAAACAATGGAAAAAACCGAATTTCGTGTGTTGATAAAACATTGCTTTTTAATGGGAAAAAATACCGTTCAAACTCAGCAATGGCTTGAAAAGTGTTATCCGGACTCTGCTCCGTCGAAAACAACCATTTGTCGGTGGTATGCTGATTTCAAACGCGGTCGTACAGACACAAATGATGCTGAACGCTCTGGTCGTCCAAATGAGGCTGTTACACCAGAAAACATAAAAAAAACCCTCAAAATCGTGATGGAAAATCGCAAAGTAAAGTTGGGTGAGATAGCTGACATCCTGAAGATATCATTTGGTAGTGTTTACACCAGTGTTCCCCAACCAGTGGTCCGCGGTCCGGTGCCGGGCCGCAAAGACTTTCCGCAGGGCCGCAAACAGTAAGCCAAATTTCAAGAAATTCGCCATGCAAAAATATTAAATATATGATTTTTATCCATGTCCTTAATAAAATCGAAACAAAGGAATATACTGGACGTGAATGCAGCACTTCGTCTGTCAGAGACAGCACTGCAGCCAAGAATATCCAGTATATTAGCAAAGATCAACAGCAGGTTTAGCATTAGTTTGTTGCAAAAACCCCATGGTTTTTGTTCAATTTTAATTGTATCTGACAATGTTACAATTAAAATTGTTTAACTGTTATATGTATATTTGTCAATTATAGTTACATATGTCCATCTGTCACAATATAAGATTAAAAAAATATTAAATAAAAAAACCATTTTTATTTCAGTATTAGTGGTCCGCGAAATTTTTTTTCTTTTTTTACCGGTCCACAGGTCTCAAAAGGTTGGGGAACACTGGTTTACACTATTTTGCATGAACATTTGGTCATGAAAAAGCTTTTTTCGAAATGGGTGCCACGTTTGCTCACAATGGAACAGAAACAACGCATCGATGATTCAGAGCGCTGTTGGGCACTGTTTATGCAAAATAAACAGGAGTTTTTGCGTCGGTATGGGACAATGGATGAAACTTGAATCCACCACTATACTCCGGAATCAAATCGGCAGCCACCTGAGTGGAGAGCAGCCGGTGAAAGTCGCCTGAAGTGACCAAAAACTCAACAGTCGGCCGGGAAGGTTATGGCCTCCGTATTTTGGGATGCGCATGGTATAATATTCATCAATCTCCTTGAAAAGGGAAAAACCATCAATAGCGAATATTACATAGCGTTATTGGAGCGTTTGAAGGCAGATATTGCAAAAAAACGGCCCCATATGAATAAGAAAAAAGTTCTCTTTCATCAGGACAATGCACCGTATCACAAGTCGATGGTAACGATGGCCAAATTGCATGAGTTGTACTTCGAATTGCTTCTGCACCCACCGTATTCTCCAGATTTGGCCCCCAGCGACTATTGGCTGTTTGCAGACCTCAAAAAGATGCTCCAGGAAAAGAGATTTGGCTCCAATGAAGAAGTGATTGCCGAAACTAATGCCTATTTTGAAACCAAAGATAAATCGTTCTACACGGCTGGCATAGAAAAGTTAGGAAAGCGTTGGAATTAATGTATCGCTCTTGAAGGAGACTATGTTGATGAATAAAGAAGAATTTTGGCAAACAAATGTTGTTTTAGTAGTTAGTCCCGGGACTTATTGATCAATGTGTTATGTAGAAACCTTTTGTTATGTACACCATACTTAACAGTTTTTTTAACATTATTTTACTTGGAAACTTTCTCAAATCGTTGTAGTATTTAGCAGGCATTTCATTCATTCTTTTTGAATAATTTTACTATAGGGGTTTCTCAGAACTGAAAATAAGTGTTTGAAAAAAATATCTTACTACAGGTAGAGCCTGCATGTAAGATTAGCTTTGAAGGAGTGCCATGACTCATTTTTACTTTGATTTTTGAATAGCATGCTACTTAAGATTGAAATGTAGCTGTAACAGTGTTTTTATTTTTTCAATATAGCTTTAACAACACTGCTGAGAATTAGGAAAGTCGTTAAGGATTCGGAGAATACTTAACTGGGACCTTATCTAATTTTTTTTTTGATTTGGCGTATACCTAATTTATCAAAAGGGTTTAACCATCAACTTAACAAATTAATTTCCAGCATATTGTCTTTCCGTAACCTCTTTTTCTTGGATGATAGAGTTGTTGATGGCCTTGCAGTTCATGGGATATGGAATATCCACTGTCAACACCACACTCGAAGGCATCTATAATTTTTGTTTTGTTCTTTTTCATCATCCATATTTTCACTCCATATGGAGAATACTAGAGACTTAGACGAATTTTGGTTCAGTTAATCCATATCTTCTTGCAATTCTAATTTGTCTTTGGATCTCTGCTTCACATCCTCCATTCTTCGAAATGAGAGCACCTAGGTAGATAGACTCGTTGACCTCTTCGTAATCCTTTAACGAATTACTATTTATCACTTCACGATAAGGACTTTCGATAAGGTATTATTAAATATACCCCTTTAAATATAAAAAAAAAACAAATGTATTATTTATTATTATTATTTAATGCTGTCATGCAAATACATTTGGCAGATCTTTTAGTTTAAAGCAATTTTTTTCAATCAACCAGCTGTTGTTTCATAATAAATATTACAAATATACGGCGCAATACAAAAAAAAATCAGTATAAAGAGTAAATATGTACAAATACATTCACATCATCACATTATTTCCTTGTCAGGGTAGGCAGACAGGACAGAGTGCAAGACTTTCTTATTTAGACACATGTCCTTCACTTCTACATCCATACGCCTTCTGATACAGCTCTTACGATTTCTCTGAATTTTTACATTTACGTATTAGTAAATATTCATATTTCACATTTGAATTCAGTCTTAAGAAAATAGATTCTATATTTCCGCAAATATCTTAAAACAACTCCAATGTTGGTTCGATCTTTTTTGTATTTATATGTCAATATATTTCAAGTTTTGTATTGAATTTGCCATAGATATTTCTCAACACAAATAAATGTTTTCACAGAACTCAATACTAAAAAGGAGTATGGATGTGCAATTTATATACTCATATGTATATTAATTATATGCAAATTAAAACTGGTTTTACGCAACATATATTTGTGTGAATAAAAAATGAATGCTCTTTAGCTTTCTACTGTGACTTTTGATATTATAAATGTTTTTGAATAAATTTTTCTCTTTTTAAATGTGACTATAATATTTCAATGAATTAGACATACTGATCTCAGACTGCATTGAAATATTAAAATTTGAATGACTATAAATTTAATTTAAGATTGATCGTTACATTTTTGAAGTTTAATCAGTTGAAACATAAATTATCGAAAATCGTTTTTTAATTACATTTATTATATTAACTCTTATTATAGCATTTTTTGGCTTTAATGTGTTGTCACAAATCACCCCAGTGTGGGTGGATTATCTGTTAAA
The DNA here is from genome assembly GCA_949825065.1 of Odontocerum albicorne. Taxonomy (NCBI): domain Eukaryota; kingdom Metazoa; phylum Arthropoda; class Insecta; order Trichoptera; family Odontoceridae; genus Odontocerum; species Odontocerum albicorne. The sequence continues at coordinate 8,320,176 of OX463846.1, read as the reverse complement.
CAAAAAACTGCATTATAAACTTGCTATAGTTCGGAAATTCTAGGATGAGTCCTGTGACAGCTCACAAATTGGCCCCAATACAACCTTATGTAATGTATTTACCTAAATAACTTGCTATTTATTAGAATTGATGCTTATATTAAAGTTGATAAAATAATTAAAATTACTGAACATCGTTACAAGGTTGTATTGGGGCAAATTTATGAGCTGTTACAGGACTCATCCTAGAATTTCTGAACTATAAATAATGTAAACAAAAAAGATATGTACGCTGTATGGCGACGATGCAGTAAATGATTGAGTGTCAAATGTGGTTTAAAACAAACTGTAATGGTGATATGACACTCGAAGATGGTGTGTATTCTGGAAAGCTGATTACAACTGATGACACAAGAGATTGCCGAGTACTGAAAATATCGAAAACCATTATCCACGAGCATTTAGTGCAATTTTGTGTTAGAGAATTTGACCCAAAAATACGATATTATACTTTCCAGATATCCTATTATTTATGAATTAACGTGTTCCTCGCGGGAAGCACAAACGCCCGTGATCTGATCTGTAGCATTCCTTTGTGTATTTTACGTAATGTTTAGTTTATCTCCTTTATTTAATGAGTCTCCTTAAGAGTAATGACTATTATTTATTATCAGAAAATTACTTGAATGTCATGTTTACTTGGTGGTGTAATCAAATATCAGTGGTTCTAAACAAAATACGCGTTTAAACTTAGAAATTAAAAAATGCCGAAATTGTGCTGTGCACAGGATTCGTGGAATTTGATTTTTAACACGGTGTACAGGTTAATGTAATAGTCTATCTTTCCAATACCTGTGTGTCTCATTGTGTTTTAAAGGAAATTTAAATATTACTTCTGATGTTCTTTTCATTAAAAAAATAGAAGCCAAGAAGAAATGTATGAAGTATATTTCAAAATTAAAGTGATAACTGAAAGTGTTAAATCATTAGAAGTGTTATTTCATATATTATTGTAACGTTATTGTATATGTGTATGTACAATATTTAAATAAAATTTCTGAAAATTTATTTTTCAGATAAATCTGCAGTATTATCGTTGACGGAATTAGCCGCACGTTGCGTCGCATCTCATATACCATTTGAGTTAGTGGAGCAAGTATTCCCCCCCGTCCCAGAGCAGTTACAGTTGCGTATAGCGTTCTGGAGTTTCGCTGATAATGAAGAAGATATCAGACTTTACTCGTGTCTGGCTAACGGCTCGGCGGATGAGTTCCAGAGAGGGGAACATCTCTTCAGAAATAACGCAGTCAAGGATCCTCTGCAGATTGGGTTCCACTTGTCGGCCAGTGTCGTTATGCCTGAACCGAGAGACGTTTTCAATGTCGCCGTCACATTTGACCGCCGCAGAATATCATCATGCAACTGCACCTGCCAGTCCACTGCCTATTGGTGTTCACATATCGTTGCCGTTTGTCTTCACCGCATTCACATGGTAAGTTTATATTTTGATCTGTCTAAATTACGTCATTCTATTTTATTTTACTACAATACGTAAATTTCAAATAAATGTTACATTTACAAGGTGTATTAGAAGTAACCACGGACTCTTCAAATATAGAAAAAGTTTTTTTGTTAAAAAAACTTGAGTTCGACGTAATTAATTTTCAATTATTAGATTTTTCATTAAATTTATCTGTAATAATATTACCCTAGGCGAAATAAGTGGTGTACACTGTATTACCAGTAAGAAAAAAACCCCAACGTAATGTTTGTATTGAATCTAATGGAATCATATGTATTATATGTCAATTATTCTACCAAATGTATCAAAATAAAAACAAATTGTATAATTGTAGGCCGCAGAGTAACCAGGGAGGGGGAGCCCCTAGTTAATGAATAATTTCGACCACTTAAATAATTATGAACGTGTGTACAAAGGCTTTTAATCCGGACCAAAATGCAGTTCATACTCCAAAGTCCTTATTTATCAGATATATATAAAAGAATTAACGTTTAAGGGTAGATGATATATGAATAACGTACAGTAGAGTCTGGGAAGCTTATTGCCATATGACAATTTCTTCTCAACAACCAGTAAAATGTTAAAAGATCTTTTGTGAAAAACCAGACTGGGATCTTTTTCTTTTTTTCAATTTTCTACGACAATCAAACATGAAACTGCAGTCTTAAGTGGAATATTCTGTCAAGTAGTCCATGGTGGTCGTCAGGAAGGTCACAGCAAGTACTACAAATATGAATTGTACGACATTTTGTTTTTTATTCTAATCTGTCAATACTAAGTGTTGTATTGCAACAGCATGTATACTTTTTCCCAAGTCATACGTACATTTTAGCAAATGTCTGATATAAAATTGTTTCCTTAAATACTGCAGAAAGTTTTAAATACTTCCGTGGCCTGGTGGTAAGACGTTTGTCTGCTGAACCGGAGGTTGCGGGTTCAATCGCCGCTAGAACCCAGATTAAAAAAAAAAGGGATTCTAGTCTGGTTTTCACTTAGGGCCCATTAAAACATCTTTCTGGTTGGTTGGAAGAGATTGCCACGTGGCAATTAACTTACCAGGTTAAATAAAATACAAAATTCCTTAAATACTGCAGGATGCAGAAAAAAAAACAAATTAAAATGGTTTGTTTTGTTTTAATTTGTAATCTTTGTCGTTCAGCCGTCCCAGGTGACACTACGAGCGCCCGTTTCGGAATCGCTGCAACGCCTCCAGAGGGACCAGCTCCAGAAGTTTGCCCAGTATCTTATCTCGGCTCTACCGCAGCAAATCTTGCCCACAGCACAGCGACTTCTAGATGAGCTGCTGTCTGCGCAGCCCACAGCCATCAACACAGTCTGCGGAGCACCGGACCCTACTGCCGGAGCCTCAGCCACAGACCAGACCTGGTGGTATCTGGACGAAAGGACACTGCATGACAACATCAACAAAATACTCATCAAGTTTTGTGTGCCTGCTCCCATTGTTTTCAGGTAATGTTTTTTCTATTGTACTGAAAAACAAACTCTTTGGTAATCTATTTTTATTGTATTTTAACTCTTTAATGCCAATACATCTGGCGGATTTATTGTTTTGTTGTAATTCCTTCCAATTTACTAGCTTTTATAATATACTGTTTTCAGAATCTATGTCTGTGTTTACAGTGTGGTGCAGTAGTTTTCAAACTTTTCATTTTGCGGCATCCTAAAATAAAATTTATCATTTAGTTGGATGAGTGAGCATGTTGTTTGTTCATTAGACTGATAATGAATATGTTTTGAGACAAATTGTACTACTTTTTTTTCTTAAATAAAGATAATGAAGTATTGAAAGATTATGGAGTGAATGATAATAAAAAAAGGACATTGTAATTTATTTTATCAAACATTGTTTTTTCCACTTTTTTGTAACGGTATAACCCTATCGGTTTCAAGGCTTTCACCTCATCTTCAGGGGAGCACAGACAAGACTAAATTCTGTTCGAACTGACACCGATATACACGCTTCAACGGTTGGGGACATTCGGGTTGCGTTGAAGCGTGTATATCGCTGCCAGATCGAATAGAAGTTTGATAAAATAAATTACAATGTCTTTAAAACAGTGTTTGATAAAATAAATTACAATGTCTTTAAACCTCCACAATGTTAATGCCTTAACTATAAACAATATATAAAAAAATAAACAAAATATAAAAAAAGTTTATATAACACCGTTTAGAGAGCAGAGTCTCCTCAAAGGCGTTCTAACTCGGGAATCGAACTCACTCTTAGTAACAAAACAAAGGGTTGTATTCAAGCGTTTCCTAAAGCTGCACACGCCACCTATATCATTAACACTTGGAGACAGACCATTCCACTCCACGAAACTAGCAACGGCAAAAACCACTCAGAGGCAGACCATTTCACTCCACGAAACTAGCAATGGCAAAAGCCACTCAGAGGCGGACCATTTCACTGCACGAAACTAATAACGGCAAAAGCCACTCAGAGGCATCATTTCACTCTATGAAACTAGCAATTGCAAAAGCCCTGTCATAATATCCCACTAAATTAATAAGTACAATTGCTTCACTATATGAAGACAGTAACGTAACACATCGATCATTAAGTCCCGGGACTAACTACTAAAACAACATTTGTTTGCCAAAGTTCTTCTTTATTCATCAAAATAGTCTCCTTCAAGAGCGATACATTCATTTCAACGCTTTCCTAACTTCTCTATGCCAGCCATGTAGAACGATTTATCTTTGGTTTCAAAAAAGGCGTTAGTTTCGGCAATCGCTTCTTCATTGGAGCCAATTCTCTTTCCCTGGAGCATCTTTTTGAGGTCTGCGAACAGCCAATAGTCGCTAGGGGCCAAATCTGGAGAATACGGTGGGTGCGGAAGCATTTCGAAGTTCAACTCATGCAATTTGGCCATCGTTACCATCGACTTGTGACACGGTGAATTGTCCTGATGAAAGTGAACTTTTTTCTTCTTCATATGGGGCTGTTTTTTTGCAATTTCTACCTTCAAATGCTCCAATAACGCTATGTAATATTTGCTATTGATGGTTTTTCCCTTTTCAAGGTGATCGATGAATATTATACCATGCGCATCCCAAAATAAGGAGGCCATAACCTTCCCGGCCGACTGTTGAGTTTTTGATCGCTTCGGACGATTTTTACCAGTTGCTTTCCACTCAGCTGACTGCCGATTTGATTCCGGAGTATAGTGGTGGATGCAAGTTTCATCCATTGTCACATACCGACGCAAAAACACCTTTTTATTTCGCGTAAATAGTGTCAAACAGCGCTTTCAATCATCGATGCGTGGTTTTTTTTCCATTGTGAGCAAACGCGGCACCCATTTGGAAAACAGCTTTTTAATGACCAAATGTTCATGCAAAATAGTGTAAACACTACCAAATTATATCTTCAGGATGTCAGCTATCTCACGCAACTTTACCTTTGCGATTTTCCATCACGATTTTGAGGGTTTTTTTTAATGTTTTCTGGTATAACAGCCTCATTTGGACGACCAGAGCGTTCAGCATCATTTGTGTCTATACGACCGCGTTTGAAATCAGCATACCACCGACAAATGGTTGTTTTCGACGGAGCAGAGCCCGGATAACATTTTTCAAGACATCGCGAGTTTTAACGGTATTTTTTCCATTAAAAAGCAATGTTTTATCAACACACGAAATTCGGTTTTTTCCATTGTTTTGAAAATAGCAAAAGTAGCATCACTAAAACTACTGTAACTCAATGACACAATGTCGGAATGTCATGAAAGTTTAACACGTAACTAAAGGTTGGTTCGAACTGAGAATGGTATGGATTTGTTATTAGAGGCGCCATCTGTTGGTTAGTCCCGGGACTTATTGATCGATGTGTTATGTGTTGAACTTAGTGAGTACTTTGAAATGACTAAAAGTGGAAAATAAGGGTGTGTAATGTCATCTTGGTTGTTTGATTTATATATTTAGTTTCTTGTGTGAATAAATGGACATGTGTACTTCTATATGCTGATGATATGTTTATGTTTTTTCAAAATGAAAGTGATCAAGAGATATGATAAGTGAGCTATGAGACATGCTTAGTAAAACGTTTGAAAATGAATGTATCAAAATTATTATGGTAATAGAAAGAAGTGTGGTAAAAAGTGTGTGCGATGATTAGTGCACCACGCTACAATAAAATAAATACATGTTGATTCCAGTGACGTGAATTACTTGAGCACCACAGCCCCTCCCGCCGCAGCCGAGTGGTCTTCTCTCTTGCGGCCGCTGCGGGGCCGTGAACCCGAGGGCATGTGGAATCTGTTAGCCATCGTGCGGGAGATGTTTAAGCGGGGCGACCGCAATGCCGTGCCCCTGCTGCAGATCATCACTGACGAGTGCATGGCCTGCGAACAGGTATACCTCACTTAGTGTATTTAGAAATGAATACACTTTTTATTTTCAGTACAGTAATCCCTCGTTATCTGCGGTTTTGATTATACGCATTTGTAAAATTACCAAAAAAGGTTTTATTAAATTTCAGAGCTCAAGATATGAATAGCTTACTGGAGCTTTATCGGGTAACTTGCAGAGCTTGAAAAGAATAAGAGACCAATGTCCATTGCCTTGTTAGTCCACCTGCATATCTCGGGTTTAGTCTGCGATACATGTTTTCTTTAAATATGTTTTAAAATTAAATGTTTATTTCATATGATAAATAATTTTGTCGTTCTGTCTATCTTTTACAAAAAAATAATTAAAAAATCTGCTATTGTTATGTAAGTTGGGACTGTTTGTGTACTATACCTTTGTTTTTGTTTGGACATTATTAGTCTTTATCTGCGGCCTGTTGGCACATCGTAATCGGCGCGGATATTGAGGTATCACTGTAGTAGAAAAGTCTGGCACGTGGTGAGATTTGCTGTCCATTGAGTGGTTCATAATATGAACACTATACTTACCATTGTTGTTTGATGATTTGTTATTTATTTTATTCTTCTTTAATTTTTGTAAAATCCCAAGGAGTTAGAATCACTACATATCTAATGATGGTTGGCTGGAAGAAATTGCTGCATAGCAATAAACCTACGATGGGAAACCATGTACATAAAGGGATAAATAAATAATTATGGGACTAGAAGAAAGTGATTCTAAATGAATTAGGAACCGAATTAAAGGACAAAAAGACAAATTGTCTCTTAAACGAATAAGCCTGGTTTTTTAAACTTCAAATTGTTTCCAGATCCTCGTATGGTGGTACAACACAAAGGTGTCTTTGGGTTCGCTGAGTGGTTCAGGAGGAGGCGGCGTAGGCCGTTCTGGCGGGGGTGGAGGTGGCGGTGGCGCAGGAGGGAACTCACATGCGTCGCAGCATGCATGCTCCTCACTGTGCGACGAGCTTGTGTCATTGTGGCGCCTCGCTGCTCTCAACCCCGCACTCGCGCCTTCCGAGAGAGATGTGTTTCACGCACAGTTCACGCACTGGCATCTCAAGATACTGGACAAGGTGACATTTGTTTATTTTATAAATCTCATATTTTTAGTGTTTCTTTGTTTGTTAATTGAATTTACTCCCCCTCAGTTGAGAAAGACATCATTTCTACAGTGTTAACCCTATAACTCAGAAATATTCAAGTTTAACTAGCTTTGTTAAAGGTACTTTGAAAAAATAACTGAAAACATGGAAACACTACTATACAGTTACACTTGAGCAAAGTGCACTACTTTTACTGCATTATTTAACAACTCAGTTTAGCAGAAGTAGGTTTTATTAGTAGTAATTTATAATAATAAAAGGACAATTTATAAAGTGCCGTTTAGAAAGCACTCTCCTCAAGGGTGCTCTAATTCGAACACACTATTATTGAGAGATTAAAAATATTACAGAAATGTACATAAGTTGAATGTAAGAATATGAAGGTGGTGGTTCTTCAAAGTTATGCCATTGCCCAATTGAATGTTTGACAGTAAAACTCAAGAGCTAACCAACAAGAGATAATGAGAAAGGATATGGAAGTGATGATATAAGAGGAATGCTAGGTATGTATGTGGTCAGGTGTCAGTGTAAATGAACGGGCTAGGCAAGGTCTGGGAGCTTTAGTATCCAAGCTTTTGTGGGAATTTATGGGAGTATGTATGACTTTCCAAGTTCATGTGATGTGGATGAGAATGGAAATAGGCGTTGTATCTTTTACTTGTGATATAGTGTGCCCTAGTCAATAAAGATAAATACAATGAGGAATTTTGTAACAGTTTGAGTAAGGTTTTGGAGCGGAAATGATAAGTCTTAAGTATGTTTGTTGAAAGACGGACTACTGATAATGGGAAACGAATGTTTGAAAAATTATCTTGCTTGTTATGTTTATGTGTAAATTTTTTGACTATAAGATAAATCATTTGTTTACATGGCAAATAGAAAATAAACAATGTGTGATTGACTTTGTGTATGTATGAATTTTTCACTTCATAATTCTAGTTAACCTGTACACCGCGTTAAAAATCAAATTCCACGAATCCTTTGCGCGGCACAATTTCGGCGTTTTTTAATTTCTAAGTTTTTTTTTTTTTTTTTTTTTTTTTATTATTACACATGACAAGAAATATACACAATTTGAGAAAAAACAACAGGTAATTTGATTTGGACATATAATTTTAATGGATCTGGGTTTGTTGCCTTTCATTTGTCGTATCCCCAGTAAACTAGGCTTTTGCCTGTATCTCACTGAGGACATCTAGCATGAAAAAATAAATCGATACTTCTTTCCGATTTTTGATAACACAAAAAGCCCCGTTGCACGCTCTCATCAACCTGACAAACAGTGACACTCAACTACAACTGGAAACACCCTGCGAAACTCAACTCCTCACACATTATCGCTCCAGAAAGACCAAAAATATTCATCCCACAATATACTGCACACAATCATAAGAATAAAAATCAAAACAAATTCAAAACAAAAAAAAGAAAAACACACAGAAACACAAATACAATAACAACCAAAATTAGTTTAAACGCGTATTTTGTTTAGAACCACTGATATTTGATTACACCACCAAGTAAACATAACATTCAAGTAATTTTCTGATATTAAATAATAGTCATTACTCTTAAGGAGACTCATTAAATAAAGGAGATTAACTAAACATTACGTAAAATACACAAAGGAATGCTACAGATCAGATCACAGGCGTTTGTGCTTCCCGTGAGGAACACGTTAAGAGGTGCCGATCGATATTGGTTCTGATTACTACTTGAATGGTTGGTGACTGGAATGAACTTGATGACCATAAACTCAATTTGTCATATTTCAAATGGAATTTTAATTTTTCATCAGGTATCCAAGTCTAGGGCATCTCACTCAAGCGTAATGACCAGCGGTCGTGGCAGTGGCTCGGTCACCAGTCGGGGCACACCTGCGGGTGGCTCAGTGCCCGGGGGTAGCGCTCCCACACCTCCTGCCGGTTCGGATGCCTTTCCTGGATTCCGTCCCGCACTGGAGGCCTGCTTCATGGACTGGGATGACTATCCCGTGCCAGGAGTCACATACAGTGGGGACACGAGCCCAGCCTTTCGATGCCCCTTCACATGTTTCAGACACCACGATGGGAACAAAGATGGAAATGTTACACAGGTTAGATGAACATTTTTATATTTATGATTAAAATAAATATTAAATAACATCTGTTGTTTTTGGTTTGATTTTTGATGAGTTAAATATATTTTACAGTTTGAAAAGTTTTAAATTTTATATGAATTCAATGAACATTTCTGTACTGAACAGTTTCCAAGTTTGGTCTCAAAAGTGGGAACACTAAAGAGTCAATGAATTGCTCACATTTAAGGTATTGTGGAACCTCAATAAAAAGTTTTGGCATGGGATAAAACTGAACAGAGACAAATGAGAAGTCTATTTCCAATATTGGAATGAAGAAGCATATTGTAATATTTCCTGTTAAATCATACCAGAGTTGTAATATTTCCTGTTAAATCATACCACTGTTTTATCCTTAAATTGTTGGTATCCAACCCAGTTGGACAAGTGGCATAGACAAGGCAACAAATTATCTTTAGACTGTGTTGTTGGCCTGAGAAAATGATTGATATTACTTCTTGGGCTTACAATGCAATTTTTCAGTCTTTTTCAAACGCTTTGTCTAGATATATTTTTTGCCTTTTCTGTGTCGTTTGGTAAACCTCGTTGGGTCTTCAGTAGGACCCTTCAATCCACCTTTATCTAAGAAAGTGAACTTATATGTATTGTATTAATACTTACTTTGTATACATTATAGTTTTTGACATTTTTTTTAATGAAAATCATTTTACCTACTAATTTGCTGGGTCATCAATCTATAAGAGCTCAAATAATACTACATACATAACACATCGATCAATAATTCCCTGGACTAACTACTAAAACAACATTTGTTTTCCAAAATTCTTTATTCATCAACATAGTCTCCTTCAAGAGCGATACATTCATTCCAACGCTTTCCTAACTTTTCTATGCCAGCCGTGTAGAATGATTTATCTTTGGTTTCAAAATAGGCGTTAGTTTCGGCAATCACTTCTTCATTGGAGCCAAATTTCTTTTCCGGGAGCATCTTTTTGAGGTCTGCGAACAGCCAATAGTCGCTGGGGGCCAAATCTGGAGAATACGGTGGGTGCGGAAGCAATTCGAAGTTCAACTCATGCAATTTGGCCATCGTTACCATCGACTTGTGACACGGTGCATTGTCCTGAAGAAAGAGAACTTTTTTCTTCATATGGGGCTGTTTTTTTGCAATTTCTGCCTTCAAACGCTCCAATAACACTATGTAATATTCGCTATTGATGGTTTTTCCCTTTTCAAGGTGATCGATGAATATTATACCATGCGCATCCCAAAATACGGGGGCCATAACCTTCCCGGCCGACTGTTGAGTTTTAGGTCGCTTCGGACGATTTTCATCAGCTGCTTTCCACTCAGCTGACTGCCGATTTGATTCCGTAGTATAGTGGTGGATCCAAGTTTCATCCATTGTCACATACCGACGCAAAAACTCCTGTTTATTTCGCGTAAATAGTGATAAACAGCGCTTTCAATCATCGATGCGTTGTTTTTTCTGTTCCATTATGAGCAAACGCGGCACCCATTTCGAAAAAAGCTTTTTCATGACCAAATGTTCATGGAAAATAGTGTATACACTACCAAATTATATCTTCAGGATGTCAGTTATCTCACACAACTTTACTTTGCGATTTTTCACTTATTGATCGATGTGTTACCATCGTGCCATTTCCTTGTCAGGAGTGGACATATCACTAGATTTTCCTATCTTGACTCACATCCTTCGCCTCTTCTACATCCATATACCTCAAACTCATATGATTTCTATGACTTGCTAAGTTTCCTTCTTTCTAAATATCTTGATCCAACCATACTTTTCTTGGTCTTTCACTACCACCCCTTCCACTCACATTGCACTTTATATTTGTTTTGTACAATAAATCAAATGATAGTTCTATTACACTAATTACAAATATGGTACATACTACGCTTGAAAATGAATAATGTATATTATGTTCTGTTCAGGTGAACTCGTCCAAACCAGTGCTGAACAATGAGCTGGGGCTGACATACCGGTTGTCGGCGGCGCACTCGCAACGCTCGCGACCCCGCGCACGCCAAATGTTGCCCCCCCAACAAAAGGTCATACGGAGGCTCATGCTCTTCTGCTCAGACGTAAGCCTGCATCCGATACTCTAGTCATATGTAAATAGCCTGATTGAACCATGTACAATAAAATAATGAATAGGATGATTTTTTGGAATTTTATGCTATTTTATGACCAAGTGTCACTTGCTGTCGGTGATGAAATAAACTCCAAAAAAAAAAGTTATGACAAAAGACCACTGACAGGAGACAATATGGTTGCCGTGTCAATTAGTGATGTGACGCTGCGTTACTAGTACACGTTACTAGTGATGTGACGCTACAATGAAGAGCGACGACCTCCGTGGCCTGGTGGTAAGACACTTGTCTGCCGATCTGGAGGTTGCGGGTTCGATCCCCGCTGGAACCCAGATTTTTTTAAATAGGATTCCAGTCTGGTTAACACCTAGGGCCTATAAAAAAAACATCTTTCTGGTTGGTTGGAAGAGATTGCCACATATCAATAAACTCGCCAGGTTAAAAAAAACAAAAAAAGGTTGGTGATGAATGTCTATGAGTAAGGGAGTAATTACATCATTCAAAATTGAATTATTTTTAAGACTTCCCACAATTCCCACAATATTTAAACAAAAACCCCTCTTTCTCGACTCGACAAAATTCTATTTTAGCTGTTATTGTGATGCTTAGTATACATAGTTGATTTGGAACACACGTGAAGAATGACAAGTTAAGATGTACAAATCAACAAAAAAAAGTTCCTTTTAGTTAGACAAATTAGGCTGGATTCCCAATTTCACTTTGATCAACCAATGATCAATAACATATAACCTAATGATTTGATTTAATTGTCAGAAGTTTTTATTTATAAAGGTTGTCAACAGAGTTAGCCCACAGCTTGTTCAAAACATGCCTGCGGATTGAGTGCGATTAAGAGGGAATCCGACCTTATGCAACTGTTTCTCTTGTCTATATGCATAGCATACAAAAAAAAAACTCATTTTGCTTTCCATAAACCGATTTTAGATTTTTGTGCTTGTTTGAAAAGCCTTCATTGTAACATCAACTATTGCCACCAATGATTATATTTGTCTTAATGAGTTGCTAACCGTGCTAACGTACATGTTTTTTTCAGGAAATGGACCAACGTATGCGCGCAAATCAAAATTGTGGAGATGGAAACCGCTCTAGTGTATCTAGTGAAGGTTTTTGTGAAAACGATGACGATATTTTAAACGACTCTCTGATTGGTGTTCCTGGATTTTCAAGAAATGGTGACACAGACTCGCAGGAGGGTGGAAGCGATTCAAATTCTAGTTCAGGTGGAAATAATCTTGGAGGGAATTCTAGTTCTGGAAATAGAAGTGGAGAATCCAGTCAAGAAAGCAGTGATTGCATGAAACATATTAATTACAATATATCTATAAGCAACAATCATCCGAATTCTGGACAGTCTATTAGTAATACACGGTCACATTTAGTGACCATCATGCAGAAATGCTCAATAAATGTTCCAAATATCCCCTGTGTTTCTGGCGAATCAGAAATATTAAGAAGGTCTTCAAAAGATGAAAGCATCTCTAGTTCTGAATCTCAACAGTCTGGGGATGAATGCAACATGTATTATTATGATGGGAAACAAAGTAGCAGTGGTAGGTCCAATAATGAAAAAGACAAGTATTATGATTGGAGCGGAGGACAGAGTATGGATGAAAAAAATAACGCATCTGAGTCTTGCTTAAAAATGCAGTCAGATTCATGGGAGATTCTTTTCGCTCGAGCTGAAGGATTATACGCTCATGGTCACAGTGCTGAAGCCAGAAGACTCGGTGTAAGACTTGCTAGAGAACTCTTAGCAAGACCTCCAGAGCTTGTGGGAAGAGTGGAACAAATGGTTGGCAATGCGTCTATACCACCGCGAAGAAAAGGAAGGAGGCACCACAGCCAAATGAATCCTACATCACATCGTCTAAGCGTATTGGCATCTGCAACACTCGCTCGATGCGCATTCCTTTGCACGGTTCTTGCTGAAACAGCGGACCATTCATCTCTGGCTTTTCGAGTTGGTCTATTTGGGCTGGAAATGGCTCGACCACCGGCCAGCACGAAGCCTTTGGAAGTGAAACTTGCCAATCAAGAAGCGGAACTGATGTCCCTGCTCAAGAGGATTCCTCCTGGACCAGAGGAGCTAAGCTTGCTGCGCCTGCGAGCCATGCAACTGAGAGATGGAATCCTGAGGTCCAGAGGCCCAGCACTGCTGCCAATTACCCTAGCAACATTTGTGTTTGACGCTTTAGTTGTACCATGTGTTGTTGGCAAAGAAAGGAAAATGGTGAGCATTTGATGAAAATACTTTCTTATTATTATTCAAAACATTAATTAGGTTAGGTTTTTTATTATTAAAACATTAGGTTAGGTTTGATGTAAATATGCTCAGCTTTTGGATATTTCAATGCAATTATACCAACATTGCTTTTTTTATTTTTGGAATATTTAACTTTTGTGATGAATGAAGCTCTCATTATTTATATATTTTTTAAATATCGTTATAATGTACAGTGTATGATAAAATAATTATAAATTTTGGCTCAGAGTTGTCAAATCTAATGAATGGCTGGAGCTATGACTTGTTGGATTGTTTATGTGTATTTATATATGACTTGCAGGTGTAAGTTAGTTGTCTCAAAACAGATAATGAGCCAAGTGGTCAGGTGATATATGTCATTGTCTTGTGCTAAAGATATGTATTGTAAAATCTCAAGTATTGGGTGTTAACATAAGTTGTGTCCGTTTTTTTCCAAATGAAGAAAACAAGGGGGCACAACAAAAAAATTACAACAAATTAGTCAATAATGTATTCTCCTTCATTATTTACACCTTCTTGCCAACGTTCTACAAGTTTTTCAATGCCTGGGTGATAAAAACCATCCGGTCTTGACTCGAGGAATTCGTCCAACCATGTCCGCAATTCGACGTCATTATTGAATGAAACGCCACGCAAATTGTTCGAAAGCGACCAGAAAAGGTGTAAACCGATGGCGCGAGGTCTGGAGAATATGAAGGGTGCAGCAGGACTGCCCAACCAAGCGTTTGAATGGCATTTTTCATAATGTTGGCGATATGAGGGCGGGCTTTATCGTGTTGCAGAATAACGCCATATTACCGATTCGGCCTTTTTTGTTGAATTGCAGTGGTGAGCCAGAATGTATAGCTCCGCGTTGACTGTCTGATTATTATTATTATTATTATTATTACACATGACAAGAAATATACACAATTTGAGAAAAAACAACGGGTAATTTGATTTGGACATATAATTTTAATGGATCTGGGTTTGTTGCCTTTCATTTTTCGTATCCCCAGTAAACTAGGCTTTTGCCTGTATCTCACTGAGGATTGCGTTCAAGTATCTCGTAGTGGATGACACCTTGTCAATCCCACCAGATGCAAATCGTCTTGCGCGGATGCAAACCTTGTTTCGCTCTGGGCATTGCTTGTTGACCATAACTCACCCATTCTTTCCGTTTCTTCATATTCACATAAATGCACCATTTTTCATTACCAGTAATGATGCGGTAAAGGAACCTTTGCTTGTGGCCATGCGTAGCTCGATGACGCGCGAGCAAACCAGCAGAAATTGTCGAACGTTGATTTTTGTTTTCACTCAAAATATGTGGAACCCAAGCACCGAACTTCTGGACTTTTTCCATTGATTTAATATGGTGGTATAGTCATGTGACTACAATTCATCTGCTCAGCCAATTCTATGGTGATTTGAAAGGGATCTTCATGAATAATATGGTTTACGCGGTCCTCATCGAAGTCCACTGGTCGTCCGGAACGCTCCATGTCTTTCAGGTTGAAATTACCATCTTTGAAACGCAAAAACCATCGACGAGCTGTCCTTTCATTCAAAGCATCTTTACCGTACACTTCACGAATATCGAGCAGCTTTATTCCCTCGATTGAACGCGAACAGAAGGAGGTGTCGAAAATGCTCATTTTCGTCTACTTGACATTCCATTTTTAAGTCTTGTAATCATATAAAATAATATATGTAATGTAAAAGCACACACAATATCTTGTAGAGCAGAAAATCTTCTTTCGAATGACGTATAACGTTTACCATTTTGTTTTACTTTTGGTGCTCATTTATAAATTTGGAAAAAAACGGACACAACTTATGTTAACACCTAATATAATATGCAGAATTTTTACTCATCTTAGCCCGTTAAAACGCAGGTAATTTTTAACATTGAACAAGCGCACGTACAGCTATGTGACGTTGCTGTTACTAAGCTGATGAATGATGCTGTCTGTCAGTGTAAACACTACCAAATGATATCTTCAGGATGTCGGCTATGTCACGCAACTTTACTTTGCGATTTTCCATCACGATTTTGAGTTTTTTTTTTTATGTTTTCTGGTGTAACAACCTCATTTGGACGACCAGAGCGTTCAGCATCATTTGTGTCTATACGCCACGTTTTAAATCAGCGTACCACCGACAAATGGTTGTTTTTGACGGAGCAGAGCCCGGATAACACTTTTCAAGCCATCGCTGAGTTTGAACGGTATTTTTTCCCATTAAAAAGAAATGTTTTATCACCACACGAAATTCGGTTTATTCCATTGTTTTGAAAATAGCAAAAGTAGCGTCACTAAAACCTCTGTAACTCAATGACACAATGTCGTGAAAGTTTGACACGTAACTTCTAAAGGTTGTTACTAACTGAGAATGGTATGGATTTGTTATTAGAGGCGCCATCTGTTGGTTAGTCCCGGGACTTATTGATCGATGTGTTGATACACGACTGTACATTATATTTGAGATTTGGTAAATTATAGTAAACATTGAAATAAATAATTAACATTTTATGTGATTGAATAGGCATCAAGAATGATTTTCAGCCGACCTACGGATGACTGATGTATGTGTATGTTTTGGTATATTGTGTGGAAATGTTGCGTATTTGATGTGTTTTTAACTTTAATATGGGTTTACTGTTCATGTATTTGACTGTTTTTTTTTATAAATTACACAATACACATTGTTTATATTTGAGTTGGTAGAATTTTACATAGTCCTATCACTTCCAGCTTTTCACAACTAACGGCCGCAGTCCATCCGATGAAATGCTGGGCTTTGAAGCGGCGGTGGCGGCACTGGGCCTTAAGGCTAACGTGTCAGAGGCAGAACACCCGTTGTTGTGTGAGGGGGCTCGTAGGCAGCGCGGGGACCTGGCTCTAATGCTTCTCAGCCATTACAAGAACGATCCTGAAAAGCTGGCTTGCATAATGAACAAGGTAAAGTGGTTTCATATACATATAGTTATTTTTCAAAAACTTACCTGAGTGAATTTAAAACTTGCAATAAAAATAAATATTATATAAATGTCAAAAGAATTTCTATGCTCTTTGAGTTCTACATAATCACTATTGTTTTTATGTGGTTAATCAGAGACAGGGGCCTTTGAATATTATATCATGGCTTTTCTTAATCAGCTCTTAAATTTATCAATCTGTCATATCATGCTCTATGGACCCTCTTTTAACGGAATTTTGCTAGTACCGAATGGACAAAAAAATCGACATTCGCTTTACGGACAAAATTCAATGTACGAAATATTTTAAAATTGGAATTCAAATAAAAATCACGAAATAGACCCTTAAGTGACATGGAAGACAAAATAAAATTTTCTCAAAAATTAACATTGCTGATTACTCAATGCTTTTTCACATTTTTTCATTCTCAATACGTGGCCTAACCACCTCCAGCGTTTCACCTTTATCGTCAAGGTTATCCTCTTAACACCTCTTAAAAAGTATCATTACAGAAGAGTCATGAAAGTTTTTACATTTTTATACTTTTGAAACTCCAGAAGTCAGTTCCATGCATCCATGGAGTTTTACACTCTAAAAAAGCCATTAACGTGTTCCTCGCGGGAAGCACAAACGCCTGTGATCTGATCTGTAGCATTCCTTTGTGTATTTTACGTAATGTTTAGTTTATCTCCTTTATTTAATGAGTCTGCTTAAGAGTAATGACTATTATTTATTATCAGAAAATTACTTGAATGTCATGTTTACTTGGTGGTGTAATCAAATATCAGTGGCTCTAAACAAAATACGCGTTTAAACTTAGAAATTAAAAAACGCCGAAATTGTGCCGCGCACAGGATTCGTGGAATTTGATTTTTAACGCGGTGTACAGGTTAATATAGCTGTGCCTGTTTTATTTCAACAAGGCAGTTTTTGTTCTAAAACCTTAGCTACCATGCCTATTCACTTCATCGAGATTGAGCTTTTTTTTACTCTTCTAATTATTGTGTTGCTTTACTCCGAACAGTTGCTGGATCGGGAAATCCACCGGCTTGTGAAGTCCCCCATTATGAGTGTGTACTACACGGGGAACCCTCCCATGAGGGGAACCTGCCCCCCGCCGACCTGCATGCCCGAGATGCCAGTGTATCAGGTAAGTCTGTAATGCTGTATCCTAACTCAATCCAATTAAAATGTGGGATAACATTATTATATACATAAACTGCAAAGTAAATACTCAAGTTTAGGTGAGATTAAGGGTTGAAAATGAAATATATTTATTTATTGAACACTTTTATGTTTATATCTCTGTTATATTTATTTGCTTTGAAGTAATTTCTTGCTATCACATGATTTTCTCAATTGGTTATTATCAATATCCATGAAACTTCCATTCATGCTACTTATAAAATACATATATATATATACGTACCAGCATGCCTTTTTCCTGTCGGTCTAGACAGAGAGGAGAGTGTCAGACTTTTTTGTCCTGATACACTTCTTTCGCCTCTTTTACATATATACAACTCTTACAATTTCCCTGACTTTTTACATTTCTTTCTTTCAAAATATCATTTACTTATCCGACTATACTTTCCTTGGTCTTCCTCTTTCACACTTTTCACTTACATTTGCACTGTATACCATATTTTACGGACTATAAGACGCTACGGACTATAAGATGCACCTTAATTTTTAGGCAATTTAAAAAAAAAAAAAACATTTTTACCATTTTTATTATTAGATTGCAAAGCCAGACTAAAAAAAATTCTTAGTTTATAAAACCGAACTGACCTTTAAAATCCCTGAAAATCGTCATCTGAACTTTCTTCTTCTTCTTCCTCTTCATCGTCATCATTATCCTCTTCATATATAAGATGGTCTTCACTGCCATCGAGAGCGTTACTTATGCCGCACTTCTTGAAAGATTTAACAATAATATCTTCTCTCACTCTAGACCACGACTGTTTGTTTTATCCACTGACACACTTGTTTGATTGTAGGTCGTTTTAAAGCTCCCTTTGGCGTGAATTCATGTTGGGTTTCATCCATCATCCATTTGTTCCATTCCTCTCAAATATAGGTTTCCCGCGGCATCGAATATATGGTCATTTTTAAGACTGGCGGGAATTTTAAATCAAACACGACATTTTTATATTAAGTTCGAGTATAAGACGCACCTGAATTTTGGAGGCAATTTTTTGAAGAAAAAAGTGCGTCTTATAGTCCGTAAAATACGGTACTTGTTTCGTAGTATTTCTTAATTCGTTCATTCTACTTGACCTACTTGTAAACTATCACAGTGTTCTTGATCTTACTTAATATGTCAGCCTGAAGTTCACATTCATCCCTAATCTATTCATTCCGTATTATGTATTATCAGTGCATGTATTTATTTCTACAGCATTTACGTTTATATTAATGAACAAATGTGTGCCTAGATGCAGGAGCAATGTTACGGTGGGGGCATGTCTCCCGGGCCGGTGGGCTGCGAGTGGGGCAGTCGTCCCCAGAGTTCCACCAGCGCAGAGCTGGAGGGTTTGGCCCCGATGCCACCCCCTCCGCACCCACCCCACCCACCTCCTCAACCATCACCTCACCAGCAGCCAAGTGCTCCTCGTCCCAAAGATTCACACCTCGCCAGGTGAGAAAAATAAAGTCTAACTTCTAATATCATGCATAGGACACGGTCCTTTTAAGTTGATTGGATGTGTAAAGTGAGGACAGATATGTGTGAAGTAAATTATTTCACTGCAGTTGACAAATTTTAATGAAGATAATTTTAATTCATTAAGATGGTTAGATTATATTATCAGACTTCCAATCTATCAACAATTGCTAAATGATTGTAAGAAATCAATAAAAATTGCAGAACTCACTCAACACGGTGTACATCACAGATGTGCATATTTCAAATTTCATCACAGATGTGCATTTTCAAATTTCAAATAATGTAAATTTCAAAATGATAAATACTGCCGAACTTGGTTGTTACGGACACGTATATAAGGAGATCACTGCTATTATGAACAAAACTCTATAATGATTTTGATTTATGTGTATTCTCATATAATTGCTCACTGTTAAAACGAGCACATTTCACTTTGGAAACTGCAAACTTTCTTGATTGCTTGGGTTGCCGAAAAAACTATTCTTAGAATAGATAACAATGAAAGTGTTCACTCAGCTTGTATGAATGCAGCATCGAATTATGGGTCGTTTTATGACAAGCTTGGAGATGTGAAGGTGCCAAATAATAGTGCATTCACATACTTATTGTAATTTATACGGTGGTATTACTCCAATTATAGACTATTCTGTATTAACTAAACCTTCAATTTATTCAGGAATTACAATAGTTTTGAAACAATAATCTATTGTATTTATACCGCTTTATTGTCCTTTTAAAGAAAAAAAAAACCCAGTTAGATACAAACCATTCCGTTGCAAACATTTCTGATTACAAACGGAAGTGTTCAATAGAATGCGGTACCAAAAATGTCAAAGTTTGGAAAAAGCTTTTTTGCTACTTAGTGCGGTTATTGTGTATGACATTAAGTGCTCCATTTACATTGTTCTCTGTCGTTGCCTTTCTTTTAATGTCACTTTCAACCCACCCCCATCGGATATAAGTATACTGCCCAGATAACAGAACTCATTAAACTGTTCCAGAGATCTTTTTTGCAAGGCATCATCATTAACGATTTGAAATGCGATTGAGTGAAGGAATTTAGTAATCGGCTTAGGATATATTTTAACTTGGAAAATGATTTCTCACAGGATACGTGAATTGACGAAAGGGTCAACAAATATTTACTTACAATATATAAATTTAGTCGTTCCTCTCTTGCTCATTATAACCAAGTTGATTTATCATTGTTAAAAATATAAAATTAAAAATGATTTAAAAAATCCATGTATGGAGAAGAGTATTAAACAAGAGGAAGACTAATTATTATGATTTGTCTTTAAACGGAGTTTTTGGTAAGAGTAAATTGAAATCGTAACAGCTTAAAGAAAAACACTTTTTCTTTCAGATTTAAGGGGAAACGAGCTTACCCGTCGATCCCTAACCAGCCCTCAGAGGCTAGTGCACACTTCATGTTCGAGTTGGCCAAGTCTGTGTTAAGCAAGGCCGGAGGGTCTAGCAGTACAAGTTTGTTCACTCAGGTAAGTACTATCTTCAAAATAAGTAATCTGCAAGGTTAATCGAATCCATAAAAAATTTCCACTAAAAATATATATTGGGTGTTAACATAAGTTGTGTCCGTTTTTTCCAAATTTAAAAATGAGCACCAAAAGTAAAACAAAATGGTAAAGGTTTATACGTTATTCGAAAGAAAATTTTCTGCTCTACAAGATATTGTGTTTGCTTTTACGTTACATATATTATTTTATATGATTACAAACCTTCAACATGGAATGTCAAGTGATTTAAGATGGCGGTATACAGTCATGTGACTACAATTCATCTGTTCAGCCTATTCTACGGTGGTTTGAAGGGGATCTTCATGTATAATATGGTTTAAGCAGTCCTCATCGAAGTCCATTGGTCGTCTGGAACGCTCCATGTCTTTCAGGTCGAAATTACCGTCTTTGAAATGCAAAAACCATCGACGAGCTGTCTTTTCATTCATATCATCTTCGCCGTACACTTCGCAAATATCGCGAGCAGCTTTGGCAGCTTTATTCCCTCGATTGAACGCAAACAGAAGGAGGTGTCGAAAATGCTCACTTTCATCTGCCTGACATTCCATTTTGAAGGCTTGTAATCAAATAAATAAATAATATATGTAACGTAAAAACAAATACAGCATCTTGTAGAGCAGAAAATTTTCTTTCCAATAAGGTATAACCTTTACCATTTTGTTTTACTTTTGCTGCTCATTTTTAAATTTGAAAAAAAAAACGGACACAACTTAAGTTAACACCTAATAACATTTTAGTACCAACTTTCATTTATGGAAGTGTAATGAGCCAAATAAATGCTGTAGAAATGCTTATATGTATGTATAACGTATGATAATGTATGACTGAATACAAAATTAAGTGATTAGGGATGAATGTTGAATTAAGGCTGATGTGTTGAGTAAAATGAAGAAGAGCACTCTTAGATAGTTTAGTTACATGGAATGAATAAATGAAGAAATACTAACAAAACAAAATATACAGCACAAATGTGAGTGGAAGACGTGGTAGAGAAAGACCATGGAAAGTATGATTGGATCAAGTGAATGATATTTTGAAAGAAGGAAAAGTAAGAAGTAAGAGAAATCATATGAGCTAAATGTGAAGTATGGATGCGGAAGATGCGAATACGTGTTGAGATAGGAAAGTCTTGTGCTCTGTCCTCTGCCTACCCCAGCAGGGAAGTGGTGTGATGGTATGTATGTAAAAAATTAACAGTGGAAGCCATATCAATACCAAGAGGGATATTTTTTCCATCATTAGGGTGACTGTACATGG
The DNA here is from genome assembly GCA_949825065.1 of Odontocerum albicorne. NCBI lineage: Eukaryota > Metazoa > Arthropoda > Insecta > Trichoptera > Odontoceridae > Odontocerum > Odontocerum albicorne. Next base: position 8,298,276 of record OX463846.1, on the reverse strand, counting down.
AACATGTAAAACAGGACCAATTTTCACATACTTGAATCAGAGACACAGCCATTGCCATATTTTTTAGACCAAATATCTCTCATCTATTGGGTTGATGCAAAAGTAATGATCGTTTTTTACATATACAATTAAACATTTTTTTTTAGATTTGTAATATTTATTTAATCAATTTTATAATTTCCATCAGTTCTTATAACCTTCTCCCATCTTTCTATCAACTTATTAATACCATTAGTGTAAAATTCCGTGGATTTTGATGCGAAAAATGTAGTAAGGGATGTTTTTACCTGCTCTATTGTATCAAATTTTTTATCATTTAAAATTTTTTGCAGCGATCGTAATAAATGAAAATCGGAAGGAGCAAGATCTGGACAATACGGTGGATGCTTGATAACATCCCAATTCAACTCATTTAGCTTGTATTGGGTCATCAAAGTCACGCGTTGTCGGGATGAAACACTACCCCTTTTCTGTTTACCAATTCTGGTCTATCCTTTTGAAGGGCGATGTTCAATTTGGATAATTGCTGACAATATCGTTCTGTTGTAATTGTCTGATTGCGTTCCAAGAGTTCAAAATACACAATACCCTTACAATTCCACCAAACACAAAGCATTACTTTTTTTGATGGATTTCGGCCTTCGAAGTTGTTAATGGGGCTTGTCCAGGTATAGCCCAATGTCTTTTTCTTGTCACGTTGTACACGACCCATTTCTCATCTCCTGTTACCAAACGATGCAAAAAAGGTTCATGTTTTTGTCTCGCACTCAAAGCAAAGCACGTTGAAACATGATCCAATAAATTGGCAGCCGACAATTGATGAGGTATCCAAACGTTGTACCGCGAAACCATCCCCATACGCTTCAAATGTCTTAATACGGTTGTTTGGTTGACTCCCATCATCGACGCGATCTCCCTGGTGGTTAGACGTGGATTTGTGTCAATTATGACTTTTAACTTGTTGTCATCAGACTTCAATGGCCGCCCGGTACGTGGTTTATCAAATAGTGAAAAATCCTCAGATCGGAATTTTGTAAACCATCTTCGTACCTGTCGAACTTTGATGACATCTGCTCCATACACGTCGCAAATGTTTTTGGTTGCCACACTCGCGGTATTGTCTTTACGGAATTCATAAAGTAAACAATGACGTAAATGCACTTTATCGACCGACATTTTGAAAAAATACAAGGGCTTTTCACTGTACTCTGGCCAGGCCAAAACTGAATAGAAAGTAGAGGGAAAGCATCCTTTATACAATGGAATCATTTAAAAGAAGATACTATTCATCATTTCTTACCTGGGATTTTTTTTACCTGGGATCATAAAAAACGATCATTACTTTTGCATCAACCCAATACATTTCAATAGAAGATCTCTCAAATAGTGCAAACTTGACAATTCTATTTAGTAGTACCTCTATTTCTTGAGTAAACCATGTCTTTAGCCTTTCTGAACCTCTAATCTCTCGAGGTTTGTCATAGCTCTTATGTCATTGGTGATCCAAGGTTGGAACATAGGTTGGGGCTCTGTACCATTTTTCAACTGTAGCTGTTTCACTTCTCCATCCATTGTTGAGATTTTAATAATTTGTGGATGGTGTTCAGGCTGCAGTGGCTTCAGCGGGAGGGGGTCGCGAACACCACCTGCCGCACCGAGGCTTGCACATGGCTGCCTTCCAACTGGGACTGTATGCGCTGGGTCTGCACAACTGTGTTAGCGCCAACTGGCTCTCCAGGACCTACTCCTCGCACGTCAGCTGGATCACTGGTAATATAACAATTTTTATTGATATTTATTAAATATCAAGTGCAGAATAAATAAAAAAATCTTCTGGAAAACATAAGTATGAAGTGCAAAGATACATCAGATTATTTATTAAATATCTAGTGCAGAATAAATAAAAAAATCTTCTGGAAAACGTAAGTATGAAGTGCAAAGATACATCAGATTATTTGTACTACAGTACAACCTCATTAATTCTAAATTCAAAGAGCCAAAAAATCAAATCAAATTATTTGAAACCCGTTAATTTGGAATTCGAAAACACATCTCAAAATTTTTAAGGTCAAAATGTAAAAAAATTCAAAAATATTATTTATTTGTCATAATTCTCTGAAATATCTCAAATTCCTTCATCTATCTGCTTAACCACTTGATAGTTTTGCCCGAGCGGGACTCGGGCACGAAGTTTCTTTTTATACTGACGAGCCCGAGCCTCGTTCGGGCAAATCTTGTTTCGACTGGTTGGGAGTGTTCCTCCCGAGCGTCGTTTGGGCAGATTTTGTTTCAACTTTTTTCCGAACTGAATATATTTTCGTATAGAATTTATTAGTTCACAGTTTGTTATTGTGTTACGTCGCGTGTTAAAAATCCAACTGTTAAGTGGTTAAATACGCATTCTGTCTCAGAATTTTTGAAAATAATTATAGTCCTATTTCGCTAATAATAGTCATCTCAAAGGTGTTGACACGATTAATCATCACAGGATCATCACATCACAAAGTGTTCTGATGTAAAATTTAACATTCTGACTCGATGCTTCTTAGTGCTGGATCAAGTTGAAGGACTAGAAATATATAAATTCTAAACAATTGATATCTTCCAGGTCAAGCAATGGACATAGGTGCGCCGGCTATCTCTTTCCTGATCGACACATGGGAGGGGCATTTGACACCCCCTGAGGCAGCAAGCATCGCCGATCGTGCTTCACAAGGGTGCGAACCCGCACTTGTGCGTGCAGCCGCTGAGCTGGCGCTGTCCTGCCTACCCCATGCCCATGCGCTCAATCACAATGAGATCCAGCGTGCTGTGCTGCAGTGCAAGGAGCAGAGTGATCACATGCTCGAAAGGGCATGCCTCACTGTGGAGAATGCCGCAAAAGGTATGGCATTTTTTAAAATTTCACTTATTTTATGTCAGAATTGTTACAATGTGTGTAAATTCTAATTTTTCAGCTTAAAATTTGATCATGTCAAATGCAACTTCGGTAATCACTGTTTGTCCAATCCTGAGCTATAGCTGTAATATGTAAAGTTCCCCCTATATCTCAGGAAAATCTCCTTTCAAGATTATTTCGAGTTGTTACCACTCCAACCATTTTATGAAATTCCTTGATATAGGCTCCTTGACTTATTGTCACCCTTTCAAATGCCAGTCGGTTGCAGACAAAGAAAAAAACTTTAAACTATTGATGATAAAATAATATTTACGGTACTCTTGATTAACCTTTTTCTAAATTTTACTGGATTTGAAAAGTGAATCAATTGAGTCATATTCCTTCATCGTTACTTTCAATGGTCATGTAACTCTCTAAGAGTTCCAGCTTCCTCGATAACACTTTTTAATTTTGGACAATCCATTGCTTTTTTCCTTCAATAGTGTGTGTCTTGCGAATACATTATCCAGAAATCGCCGTCTTGGTCTGCTGATTGGTTTGTATCCTGACGGTCTATCCACAAAGATGGCTTTGACAGTTTGTCAATCTTATGCATGACACATGGTTTTATATGGATTACTTGATTAGTCTTGAAAACCAGTCTGAATTATCTCTATCATCTTCATCAATTGTTACATGGTCTTTTATTGCAAAAGCATATAAAAAACATAACTTATAATCAAATTTCTCAAGTTTCAACTGTTAAGCTGCCCTGTCCGAGACGTAAAACAATAGATATTCTTATTTGATAAGATTTATCATCTTTGTGCAAATACAACATTTGTGCAGCCAGTGCTCATGCATCAACAAGATATTAAGTTTTTGTAAGGAGGTCACAAAGCTAAAAAAGTTGAGAAACAATATTATATAGCATTCTTGAATAATCAAATTTCATTAGAATTCATGTTACGTAATTACGAAGCCCCAGTATGTTAAATTCACATGAAAAAAACAGTTATAGCCACCGGACTTCTTGCATGCTCACCATTGTGAGATTAAGTGTAAGACTTTCTTTTAATGTATGAATCAATTAATAACTTGCGAACTTTCAGGCGGAGGCGTCTACCCTGAGGTGCTGTTTACAGTAGCCAAGTACTGGTATGAGCTGTTTTTACGACACGGTCCGCCAGGTGAGGTGGATCGTGACACAGAACCTGAGCCAGAGCCGACCATGATGCAGCAAACCATGGCGACAATTGCACCATTGCCTATTACACCCCTCACACCCCTCAGCATGGCATCCTACGGCTTTGCCTACCAGCCGTTTCATATCCAGTTCCACAGGCCGCCTCCACTGCCTCCGCCACCTCATCATCTTCAGGTAAGTTTTCTTTTGACAGAATCGAGTTAAAAACTTCCGTGGAGATTTCTATTTTGTCTTGTTTCAGTTCATTTTTGGACAAAAGAGCAACAGTTTTTTTGACGTGGCATCCACAAATTGCCCGAGTGATGGGAAAAATGTGTAGCTAGCGATGGGCAATACTTTGAATAAAATATTTTTTACCGTTTTCATACAATAAATGTGTATTTTCTATAAAAAAAATCCGGTTTCATATTAACAGACCTGACATGTATATGAATTTTATTATATTATACTTTCGTTGTGAATCCTTTTTTCAAAAAATCTGGATTCCAACAGGAATCAAATCCGCAAATTCAGAGCTGTTTTTTCCTGGGGGACATGCGTCGTACCAACTTGGTCACTGAGGTCGTATTCATTTGAGTTCTCCTGGGGGACATGCGTCGTACCAACTTGGTCACTGAGGTCGTATTCATTTGAGTTTTCCTGGGGGACATGGTCGTACCAACTTGGTCACTGAGGTCGTATTCATTTGAGTTTTCCTGGGGGACATGCGTCGTACCAACTTGGTCACTGAGGTCGTATTCATTTGAGTTTTCCTGGGGGACATGCGTCGTACCAACTTGGTCACTGAGGTCGTATTCATTTGAGTTTTCCTGGGGGACATGCGTCGTACCAACTTGGTCACTGAGGTCGTATTCATTTGAGTTTTCCTGGGGGACATGGTCGTACCAACTTGGTCACTGAGGTCGTATTCATTTGAGTTTTCCTGGGGGACATGCGTCGTACCAACTTGGTCACAGGTCGTATTCATTTGAGTTTTCCTGGGGGACATGCGTCGTACCAACTTGGTCACTGAGGTCGTATTCATTTGAGTTTTCCTGGGGGACATGCGTCGTACCAACTTGGTCACTGAGGTCGTATTCATTTGAGTTTTCCTGGGGGACATGCGTCGTACCAACTTGGTCACTGAGGTCGTATTCATTTGAGTTTTCCTGGGGGACATGCGTCGTACCAACTTGGTCACTGAGGTCGTATTCATTTGAGTTTTCCTGGGGGACATGCGTCGTACCAACTTCGTCACTGAGGTCGTATTCATTTGAGTTTTCAATATATTTAATCTTTTCTTTTTAATTAACATAACTAGTATTTCAATAATTTAAACAACCCTTATAATATTTATTTATATTGCTCCAATAAATATTTTATCATACATTTTTAGACATTTAATTTATGGAATCAGTTTAGTTTTACTAACTTGAAAAATGGGACCAATGTGGGATAGGACATAAGATATTTTTCTTGCTTATTTGTATATTAAATGGCAATTGACATTTCAGCAGGTGTACGGCTACGCTCCTATGCCGGGCCCAGTGGGCCCGGTGCAATACTGGGTAGCTGCACCCGTGCGTGCTGCTCCACCCCCACCCCAGCAGCAACAGCAACTGCAGCAGCAGCAACTGCAACAACAACAACTTCAGCAACAACAACTTCAGCAACAGCAACTGCAACAACAACAACTGCAGCAGCAATCGCAGCAGCCACAACTGCAGCCACAACTACAGCCACAACTGCAGCCGCAACTGCAGCCGCTACTGCAGCCGCAACTGCAGCCGCAACTGCAGCCGCAACTGCAGCCACAACTACAACCACAACTGCAGCCACAGTTGCAGCCACAACAACTGCAGCTAGCACCCTTGCCACTGCAACAAGTGCCACTGCAGCAGATGCCACTGCAGCAGATGCCATTGCAGCAGGTTCCACCACCACAGGTGGTGCCACCCCCGCTAGCTGGTATGCAGCCAATGCAGCCGATGCAGCCAGGTCTGCAGCAGCAGCAACAGCAGCGTGCACCCCCGCCTCAACGTCATCAGCATCCACAGCAGCTGCGAGCGTTGCTCTCTGCGTACAGGGTCGGCATGCTGGCGCTCGAGGCTCAAGCCAGACGCGTACACGATGATAGACCACAAAATAAATACAGCAGGTTTGATATTTATTCACTACTTTTTCTTTCACCATTTCCAATGTTTTAGAATGGAGATTTTAAGGAGACCAGTTTAACCAATTTGTTTCTTCCAGAGAAAAATAGCAAATATCTTTTGGATGGAGAAACTTTTGTTTGATGTATCTGACAATTATTTAAAACATTGTGAGTTGAAATAAATAATAGGTTTATTGAAAACAAAATATTATGTAAATATATATCCTAAAATTAAACATACGAGGCGTATCCAGAAAGTAAGTGTACTGAGGCTCTCACGACCGGATGGATTTTATTTTCGACATGTTGGCTACACTTCCGTGTAGTCTGACCCTTCCCCTCCACAACGAGACCGGTTCGAGGTCAGTACGTTGAGAAGTGTCGACGCGACAACACGTTTCGTGAAAAATGTCAATCCAATCTGCCGCCAAGTGCGAAATAAATAATGCCGGGCAAGAGTTTTTGAGGCGCTGCAAACTCCATGGAGATGAATTTCTCCACTCCATCGTTACTGGAGATGAAACTTGGGTTGCACACTACACGCCTGAAACCAAAAGGCAGTCTCAACAGTGGCGTCACACCTCTTCACCCTCCGCCAAAAAGTTCAAAACCACTATTTCAGCCAAGAAAATCATGGCATCCGTGTTTTGGGACTGTCAAGGCATAATTTTAATTGAATATATGCCTCAAGGGGAGACCATCCACTCTGCAAGATACTGTGAGACCCTAAAAAAAATGCGGAGGGTGATTCAGAACAAGAGGAGAGGCATGCTGACAAAGGGAGTCAGCCTGCTGCACGACAATGACAGACGGAACTGCTCGCCTCGTTTAAATGGGATGTCCTGGACCATCCCGCGCATTCCCTTGACCTAGCACCTTCAGATTACTATCTCTTTACCTCCCTGAAGCTGCTCATGGGTGGAAAAAGGTTTTCAACCGACGATGAGGTAAAGGAGGAGGTGGATAAGTGGACGGAGGGGTCGGCGGGAAACTACTTCGAGGAAGGCATCAAAAAGTTGATACCCCGCTTCACCACCTGCATTGAGAGGAATGGCGACTATGTCGAAAAATAGCTTACATATTAGGGGGACCGGAAAGAAATCAAAAAAAAAGTAATACATTTAAAAATTTTATTTAAAAAAAATACAAAAAGAAATTAATCAATGAAATAGTTTCCATCGTTTTCCAAGACCTTTCTCCATCTATCAGGCAGCTTTTCAATTCCATTTTTGTAAAAAAAAAATGGTTTTTCCTTAAAAAACTTTTCGATATGATTTTTTACTTCATCAATATTTTTGAATGTTTTATCGCGGAGGGAGTGTTCCAATGATCTGAAAAGGTGATAATCTGAGGGGGCTATGTCAGGGGAATAGGGGGGGTGAGGTAAAAGTTCCAGTCCAAGTTGCATTATTTTATTCTGGGTGATTATCGCAGTATGTGGCCGCGCGTTATCCTGTTGAAGCATCCTGGGTTGGTTATTGACCAAAAGTGGACGTTTTTTTCTTAGTTCCTCTTTCATTCTCTCCAGTTGTTGACAATAAAGAGCTGCATTAATTGTTTCTCCTGGTTTCAATAGTTCATAGTGAACAACACCTTCGATATCCCACCATACACAGAGGAGAACCTTTTTTAGAGTCAACGTTGGTTTTGGTGTAGGAACAGCCGACTGGCCCCGAGAAACCATTGTTTTTTTCGTGTGGGATTATTGTACAAGACCCATTTCTCGTCGCAAGTTATTATTCTTCGAAGAAATGGGTCCACTTTATACCTGGACAAAAGGGACGTGCATATCGTTATTCGCTGCTCGAGCGCAGCTGGCGTCAACACGTGCGGAACCCAAACTCCTTGTTTATGAATTTTTCCAATGCGACTAAGATGTTCCTGCACTGTTGACCATGGACAATCGAGTTTAATTGATAATTCAGCTATTGTTTGACGAGGGTCAGATTCAACCAATGACGTCAGCGCATCATCATCCAATTTTGTTGGTCTTCCAGTTTTAGGGGCGTTCTTCAGGTCCCTATCATTATTTTTAAATTTTTTTATCCATCTAGACATTTATTGAGTCTTAATACGTCTCCATATGTAGCAGTAATTGTTTCTGTCACTTCTTTCGCCTTCAATCCCCGGTCAAATAAAAACAACATACAGTGGCGTAAATGTTCTTCGTCAATAGTCGGCCTTGACATTCTTCACAAACGACGGAAAAAATAATCTTTGCAAAAATAATGAATTTACAACCCTCACAAACTACTAGCACCAAAAAGCACGTGTTTTCTCTTTTGTGTCTCGACGCAGACTGACCTTAAAGTGGTACTCCCAAAAATTTTGATTTCTTTCCGGTCCCCCTAATATGTACTACGGTAACCACGTAATTTTTTTGTTTAAATAAAAAAAATTGTAACCTACAAAAATTCAGTACACTTAGTTTGGATATGCCTCGTATATAAAGACAATGGAAAAAGGAACTATAATTGAGAGAGAAGCTATCCAACAGTTTGGGCTCATCTCATAACTCCCAATTGAAATACATCCCTACTAATATGAGGGTGAGCCTGGATGCGAGGACGTCAGATGTTTTTCAGCTCACACTCAACTGTCCCTGTGATCACCACCTTCTCTAGACTTGCATAATTTTTTCTAGCAATGTGCCCGAAGTATATTAAGATTATTTTTTTGCATGTTGTCGAAAGTCTTTTGGTAATCTCGTATTCTTGGATGATAGAGGCTTGCGGTTTATGGTATACAGAGCATCCACCTCCCAACATACGTCGAAGGCATCTATCATGTTTCTTTCCTTCTTTCTCATCATCCATATTTCCACACCATAATCTTCTTAACTAGACGGATTTTGGTTCTTCTGAGCCCTATTAATCCACATCTTTATCAGACTATTTCTTGCTGATTTTTTCATTCCAATTTGTCTTCGAATTTCTGCTTCACATCCTCCATTCCTCGAAATAAGATCACCTATGTAGATAAACTCGATGACCTCTTTGTAATGTCTGCAGAACGGCAGTATACACATGGAGCAGAATGGTTCTTTATATAAAAGTTTTCAGGAAAACTTGTCTTTTTAGCTCTGTAAAAATCTTGAGATTTCCGTGGTCCATATAGAACTTGATTGTGTGTGTGACGTATTGAGAATACTTTTTCGCCCCGTAGACCACTTGGCGATTTTTTGTTTTCCGTAGACCCTCTGCTTGCCTAGTATTGAATTTTCCTAAACTTATTAACTTCAAATGTGTTTTTGACAGCTAACACAGTGCCGTTCACCTTGATAAGGTTTTTTGTAGAGTGGACAATTGTAAAAAAAGATTAACATGTACAATTTTTATTCATACCTTTATTGAAAAGACACAAAATGCAAGTAAAAATTTGGCTTTGGAACGAAACGAATCAAAACCTAGTCAAATTCTTACATAAAATTAATACACAAATAATACTGTTAATGAGAGGGATGAACCTGATGCTCTGATAGCAATGATTCAATATTTGGCTTCAAATTAGTGAGGAATAGTTTTAAATCTCCACATTCAATGATTTGCATTAGATTTCTTTATATAAGTATTTTCTATGTCTAATATAAGTATTATGTACACGCCATCCGTATTAGGTGTAATGAAACATTTACGGAAGGCCTAAATATTGATGATGATCTGCTTAAATGGGATCTGCTTATGTGGACCCCCATTTACATCTCGTGCACCCCCAATTTCTTTTCTCGCTGACATAGACCCCCTGCAAGTTGAAATTGACCCTTGGGGGTCCATATAGACCACTTTGGGAATCTTTGATCTAGATAAAAGGGTCAGGTTGCAGCTTAAGAAATTTATAGCGTACGTGGTGAAGTAAATTTCATAATTTATAAATCAAGTGTTTATTTTTTTTTTTTTGGAAACAGCAATAAAATAAACAGAACAAGACTTCATTTCAGGACTCCACCATACGGGGAAAATGTTAAGTGGCTGCTGCGTGTTTCAAAGAAGTTGGGTAGCCAGTACCTGCACCAGTTCTGCGTGTGCGCTGTCAACTCTGTGGTCAGCCCCTTCGTGCTGTACGATTTGGCTATGGAAGCGGCCCACTATCTGGCAAGGAGCAACCAAGCAGTGCTCATGCAGACACTACGCGGCCCTCTCGCGCCCCTTGTGCAGAAATGTCAACAGATGTAAGTATTTCAATATTTTTTTATTTTGTTTCTTATGTAAGACATTAGGGATTGTGCCTTTCCACCTTTTAGGTAGTGTACAGATCAGTTCAGGGTCTGTGTCTTCATTCACAGTACTTAAAATTCTGAGCGCTTTGTCTTTGCTGTTTTCACTTAATTTAGAAGTTGAATATTGAGATATCTATCCTGTCACGTTGCTCATAACTGAGGATCCTGACTCCCGTGATAGCCTCCGACGATTCCTCTCCATTGATCCCTGTGTCCGTGTCCATAGGCTGTAAGGCTAAAAAGGTTGTCAAACAATGTTCTATATATTCCATCAGGAACATAGAGATGCCATAAACCTCCTCCATCCAGGTTAGCCATAGCTAAATACTCCACATTCTCCCATGTTAGGCCGAGACTGAATTTCCTTATAATACCATTGCATAGTGTAGAATGGATGCCCGATTTGTCGAGTTCTTTGGGGGCAGTAAAACCACAGTTTGACCAGGTACCAGGCATCTTTAATATGCGACCTAACCACCTCCAGTGTGTCACCTTTATTATGTTTATAGGCAGTTGTTTCCAAATGGTAGAAATGACTCCTCAAAAAAGGCCTTTACGTTTACCACATTTGTTTTTTCAGTGCCTTAAAATGTAAAAATTCAAGGTATATGATGTGAAAACTGTGATTTGGAATGTAAAGGTATGCATGCGATGTGTAATTTTTATGCTATGCTGTAATGAGTTTTTTGATATAAGGAAATAGTAAATTTGATGAAATTCATAAATAACCTTAATAAAAATGTACATGCAATCGGACGACAGCAGATCATCAAACTGGTGACCTGTAAACTGGATGACTAAGCACTTATTTTGTTTACTAAAAACTTTTTTCTTCTGAAGATAATGGTATGACCCTATTGGTTTCAAGGTTTTTATTTTATCAGTGGAGCACAAACAAGACTATGGCTTTAAAAAAATTACAATGTCTTTTAGTAATTTCGATAAAAACTCCAACTTTTTAATGAACGTATTGAACGTCACATTTTGAAAATTACAGAGCAAGGACCTAAACTGATATAAAATCTATGGTTTATATTATACCAATTGACTAACGCTATTAAGTTTGGTGGTGTTTCCCCGCGTCTAAACCGACACGAAAATATGTTAATTGGAGGTTTTCAGGAATGATATCGATGTTTAGTGGTTGTATCTGTCAAATATTGAAAAAGCTTGTTTATGTACTTATCTTGTGTAGCAAAATTTATCTATAGTAGCATTTTATCTCTTAAAATATTTAACTCAATATAAATTTAATTTGGATCAACCGTGTTTTTCAATCATCCAGGCTCGAGTGTCCCCCAATTACCACGGATATTCGGCGCTCGACTGTACTTATTTTATTGTTATTCTGACATTCCAGGTACATCCAGTGCATGCATCAGATGTTGTACCACCTCACGGCTTCAGACTACGAGGAGTTTGCTAATGTGGTGGTCTCGGCCCGCACCGCGCTGCAGCTCACGCCTGAAGGGACAGCTCAGTTTAAGGACTGGCTGCAGTGTATCAGGAGGTATACTTCTTCATACTAGTTGATTCCATTTAAGTTAGCGCTAGCTGGCAGCAATTCATTTTATTGATACATGCGAGTATCATGTCTACTAAAATGTATTTTTTCTCATTCTTTGTGTTAAAATTTGATCTATTCTCAATCATCATACATACAAATGCTTTGTATATTTTTAAATTATTAAGTTTTGATTTGTTTGATCAATTCTCAATCATCATACATACAAATGCTTTTTTATATTTTTAAATTATTAAGTTTTGATTTGTTTAATATTAACTATGAAATTTGGCAGCAAATTATCTTGATGATATATTTAAAGCTTATTTATATTTTAGTTCTTACGTTAACTTGGGGAATTTAAAAAAAATGACATTGAATGTAAATTTAGTTTTTTATTCTTTAGAGAGTGCTCTTTAAACAGTGCTGTATACATTTTCCTTTTATTATTGGAGAATTTAAGAACTTTTCTTAGTTGATGGTGTATCTGAATATATTTTACTATTTTTAAACATTTAAGAAGAATATAACTTTGCACAAAATTTATGTGAACATAATTATATTTAAAATTAATCATTACAATTCTACTTTTGCCATAAAAAAAATGATAAATTATGTACAAAAAATATAATTTTTCCAGTTTTTAAACAATTTCCCCCCTGGAGTTATGTCCAAGTAACACTATATTTGTTAATATCTTTTGAGTTAATTTTTTGGGTTGTGTAGTTTTTGGTTAGGATCCATTTCTCAGAAATCAGTTTTATGATGTTATTATTTAGTAACATCATGAAATATGCATCCTATTTTTTTATTGAAATGGACTGTGAAGGTATGCTCTTAAACACATATAAAAAAATTATATTATTTTATTGTGGAGTAAGCTTTTCTGTTAAATTCACATTTTGTAGCATGTTTTTCATAGGAATATTGATAAATAATTTTTTTTTTTGTATTTGTAGCCAATTTTCCCATATAGTTGATGTTCACTTGTCCAATTCAACCTTCTCCGGGGATGTTTTATCTATATACATTTATTTCTGACTATATATGGTCTTAATATTTTTTTCAGATCTAAATCCTGCCAAAAAGATCTCTGGACGCAAATAAACGCCGCTCTTCAGGCCAACGGAAAATGACAAAGGTGTTCAGAGGCGAGCGGCAGTGCAGCGAGCCTCTCCCCCCCGTCCCCCTCGGAGTGCGAGGCATCCTCTCCCGACCAGGAGACCGTGCCCTCGCGCTGTCTATACTACAATGACATCCTTCAACCTGTCAGAGTAGTCCAAGACTGCCCCACGTTTGTCTTTCCTCAGTTCAACGTGCCGCCACCACCTTTTGTGCCCCAAGAAATTCAAGAGCCAAACTTTCGAGAACCGCCTCCAGCTAGGGAAGATTTCGTGCCGGCCAACTTACAAGAGGTCCAAGAGAGGCAAGAAAACAACGCGGCTATGGGAAGTGACGAAAGTCTCGGATCTCGAGATGCTTGGAGAACCGCCCGGAGGCCCGGTACTTGGCGTGGCAGGGGCGGACGCTTCCTGCATGTGAGGAACACTTGACTGTGCAAAAGATCAATATTCGGTTTGCACCCTTCTGCATGATGCAGTGTGTGGAGTAAATTTCTGTCGCATTGCAGCGTGCACTTGTGCCCGGAGAGTAACAACACCATTAACATCCCTTGACCGACTCATGTTTTCAGTATGTTAATGTGTGCGTCACATAGTCAGTTTTATAATAAATTCATTTTAGGTTATGTTAGATGTATCGACATATTATTTATGTTCTATTTAGTTATTTACAAGCGACGCAATGAGTATGTGTTCATTTCAGAATACTCTTTAGTTATATTTTAATAAACCGTGTTGGGTGGCGTGGAATTAACATTCTAGACAAATTGGTTTAGTCATTTTATATTTTTCCTCGTGTCTGACTGTCGATTAGTTTGATTCACGCCCGGAGCCTTAAGTATCGGAGGAGACAACTGAAATTGATTTATCTTTAGATGTTGATCAGATTTGCGGCCAATATGCCACTTGTGTATGTATATCACAGTATTTTTGAAAAATGTACATGAAAAATATATTGTATACTAGAGTTTGTTAATTCTTTAAGACCTTTAAAGCTGCCTTCCAACATAAAAAGAATGTAGTTTTTAATCTATATTTACCGCGATAGCTGATAGCTCTAACTCGAGGTGTTATGATCATCGGTTATTTTAATGTTTTCTTCAATTTCAGACTGTTGGTAATAAAGAAAGTGGAAGATACAATATCAATTTCGTTGTGTTTAAACCAGTATCAGTATGTAGTTTGGAATCTCTCAGCTTAAGATTATTTGATAAGGTTATGTACATCGCGTATGATCTCTTTGTATCAGTTTCTTCATTCTTACGTTTTTAAGATGAAACTGCGAACAATTGTAATTTTAGTTTCTGAAGACACAGTATTGTAGTTTTTGTTGTGTACATATCACCACTTACATCCGAGCTGATCACATTGTTTTAGAGACGTCATCGATAATGCAATTTGATTGTGAGGCTCGTCAGGATGATTATTCTTATAGTTAAGGTTTTATTGAATGATTGTGACAACGATTCACAAATTTCTATCATAAATGAGAGGAATAAGAGCTGACTACATTTTATTTCAAGTAGGTTTAAGGTATATTTAGGCTTAGCATATTTTCATAATTGGCAGATATTTTAAAGATAAATTAGAGTATATATCGGGTCCGTCAGAAGTTGGCGATGAGCTGTTTGTTCAGCCACTTCAGCCACCTCTCTCTTGTGACAAGTCCCCAGGATTCAGCTCATTGGACCACGTAGACAGCATCAATGCCACTCCATGTTTTGGAAATAGTGCCTCGAATATTTGAACATTCATTATCGATTCAAGTATATTGTTAGCAGTGACATCAAGGATCCCCATTGTGCAACCCGAATAGTTCAGGTGTAATAGTTCTGTTTGACTGCATCCATTAGACTGGTCCTTATTTGCTTTTATAATTTTTTCTTTCATCTCAATATTCGTTCCTTAGTTCGTTCTCAATAAAACATGAAATATTAATCATTTGATTTGGAAGTATTTTTAACATGTCAGTGGTTTTGAATTTGTTTTTTTTTTAACTTCAAAACATTTCGCTGAGAAAGAAGACATAAGAAGTTAAAAAATTAACTTTTAACACGTTGACTGCCGATTACGCGTTTGTACGTAATGAAAGGAGAGCGCTGGGTGCCGATCACGCACTTACGCGAATATCAGTATGTCACTTCTATTGGTCAGTCTGCCGCCGGCACCCGTCGTAGCGAGTTGTTTGTGCGTCGGCAGTCATCGTGTTAAGGAAACATAGTCTGTCTACTTTCGAAATAATTTTTGCTAACTGCAAAAAAATCTTTTTAATTTCCATGAAATATAACAAACTTAGGGTTTTATTTTAGATATACTTGGGAGGAGTGTCTATATTGAATAGTCAAAGTTGGAAAATAAAAACCAGTGTAGTATTCATTCATTAACATCATAAACGTTTGTAGCGCTAGGAAATTATAGTCATAGGACGAACTGAAGAAAATGATCTCTCAAGCTGTTAGTGAATATAAACGAGAACAATGAAATGCGACATGTGTTTAGAGACTGCATCACTAACCTGACCTGACCTGACCTGACCTGACCGTGCTCAATCCAAATCCTGTTGACTCGCAGTAATATAGTTTCATACGATGATCTTTCGAGCAATTCACTTTTAAATTATATATAATGAGTGTTTGAAAATTGGAAGTTTCTCAGTTTTATTTCAAGATAAAAGTATATATTTACGAAACGATAAATTCATTTTTAAGAATATTAAGTAGAAAAGTGTTAATTCGAAACTCTTGTATGAATATGCACTCGAAATTTGAAAACATTTTCAATAACTTGGCAAATACGAAAAGTTGCCGTCAGTCAGGTTAATTCGGATAGAGCCCATTACGTTAGTTTTGCTCTAATCTCTTGGACGTCGGGACATAAATATACAAGTTTTACATAGAAAACCAATTTTTTTTTCAAACTCAAATAGCGCTTTTATATAAAGTTCTTTATATTGTATAATTGTAGATATTAAGTTTTCGGTAAGTTGAACGTGTGGATAGATTTATAGATAGACAATTGTAGTTGGCTAGTTAGTTTAAAAAGAAAAAAAAAATGAAAATAAAAGAAACGATTTTCTTATTTACAATTTTTCCTTCAAGATTTGCTTCTCACATGCTGAAATCAAGTCGTGTTAATATTTTGGAATATTTTTCCTCATTATAATAAATTGAATATTATTATTATACAATATATATTCATATATATATATATATATATATATATATATATATATATATATATATATATATATATATATATATATATATATATATATATATATATATGTATATGTATATGTATATGTATATGTATATGTATATGTATATGTATATGTATATGTATATGTATATGTATATGTATATGTATATGTATATGTATATGTATATGTATATGTATATGTATATGTATATGTATATGTATATGTATATGTATATGTATATGTATATGTATATGTATATGTATATGTATATGTATATGTATATGTATATGTATATGTATATGCATATGTATATGCATATGTATATGCATATGCATATGCATATGCATATGCATATGCATATGCATATGCATATGCATATGCGTATGCATTTGCACACTATAAATATGAATATATATATATTGAATTTATGTCATAATTTTTATTATATAGACTATTTTTACACTTGATAAATTTATTATTATACTAAATAACTAAAAACCGATTTGGTCAGTGGGCCGACTGAGCAATCTGATATCAAATTATTCGGGACAGACTAGCTGAGACTTTTGGCTAGAAGGTGGTCTGTCCCTATTAAATGGATTGTACATGACACAATTCAGTAAGCACACTTACGTTATTGCGGTTACAAAGTAAAATTAATATACATAATTATGTCATGTTATTGCATAGATTTATCGTCCTCTGCGGACTTTTTGTGGTTGTGATGTGTCATCCACTTGACTCGTAATGTTTTCGCCTCGCTTCTACGGTTGTTATTCGGTCGCCAGTTATGACACGGCTTCTGACAGTCGGTTAATCTGCGCTGTTACTTTTGGCGCTTATTATCAACTTGTCTTCGGTCCATAGTTACGTTAAGTCACTAATCAGCTGTTGATTTGTGCTATCAGTCTCGGTCGCTGATAAGCTCTAAATAATACCCACCACTTTCGTTGGGCATTGATAATCATCTGATTTTTAGTTCATCTGAATTTCTTCAGATACTACTTATCTGTTAATCTGCTCAATAATCAGCGATTATCATCAAATTTCTAACTGCTCATTTTGAAAGTTGCTGATTAACACTTAACTAACTTTCAATGGTCATGAATAGTCAACTAATCTGCGTCCATCAATTTTAAAGGTTTATTAGATGTTAAACTTCAGCATCAGTATTAATGGTGGCTAATTATCGGCTAATCTAGAGATGTCGGTCTAAACAGTCGGCCATCAGCTAGAAGCGAGAGGAGAAGAATGCATCATTTACTCGTCATCGAAAAGAAAGGGAAATAATTATTTAGTTTTTGAAAAATAACAGCAATAATTAATTACCTGCTATGTATAGATATATTAATAGTTGTATTTGATTAAAAGTTTAATCAATAATATTTGACTGAAATTCAATTTTGAGATGTCTCATTGAGAAACATATAGTGCAATATACCAAGCTATTTATTATTATTTTTTTCTTCTACAAATTACAATAATTGCAGTTGTAAATTACTGCTCCTTTTCGATATTGAGTAAATGCTATGCATTTTCCAAATGGATTTACATGTTGCCTCTGTTTGCATTGAGTGATTGAATTGAATTGCATCCAATCAACTGTTAGTGCATTATTTAAACGGAGTTTCTTCTTTGGATTCCAGGAATGAGGGTGCTCAATACAGAGTTTACCATGCAGAATGTACGAGAACCAATGTTCACCATACAGAAAGCGTGGTAAACATCTTGAACCTCTAGAATGATACCTCTCTATCTCATGATTTTGACTTTTGCTTACATCCTTCATTTTCTTCTAGTTTCTGTGATTTTAACAAAAAATGATTTTCATTTAAATTTCCTTTTGATAGTCATTTGAAGAAATTTTTAAATCAAATTGTTTTTAGAAAATGGTCAAAACAGGTATTCTGTTTGAGTTTTTCTTAATTACAGACACGAATTAGTTTTCATTATTCATGTTCATTTTATTCAGGTAATTTTCCCTGGTGAGTGTTTTGTTTATTATGTTATAGTCATTTGCAGTTTTATTGTACCCTTTTAATATCCAGATAAGTCAAACCCGTAAAAACATGTGTTTAAAATATAATTGACACTAAACACTCAGTCAGTAGGCACTTCTCATAAGGAATGAAAACGTAATAAGGTTACTTTATTTTCATATTCATTTGTTCAACAGTTGATTGGATTGTTATGGTTCTATATTAACCAATAATGTATGTAAAATAAGATTTGATTATTTTTAGACCAGAGTCAATGACATAAATAAAAAAAATATATATGTATATGTCAGATATCATATTTTTTTTAGCTAATAGATTTATAATAAAAAATAACATAGGATTAAAATAGTAAATAAATTTCATTATTTATATTAGTATATATTTTCAGTATTCTCTTTACTTAGCAATAGGAATTCTAGTCATTTTTACAATATTTATCAATGAGTTTTTTTTTTGTTTATGACATTTTTTGTTATTAGTGAGAAATTTTAAATATCCTTTCCAATACAAAGCAGCCAATATAAATACTCGGGAAAGGAAAAAAAAAAATATATATATATATATATATATATACAGGATGTCCCATAGCTCAACGTCAAGCCGGTATCGAGGAAGAGACCAGCTTATGACAGTTCAGAATTAAAAAAAATTCTTGAAAAAGCCTTATAATTTTCGAGTTATAGGCGTTTCTTTCAAAATTGTGAAAGTAGCTACCCTGCGCCAAATGTTTATATGCTGTGACTACAAATTGCCATATTTTATAATTTTAATGGTTGTATTGCAATCCTAGATAACCCTGCTATTAGTCGGAGTCAGATATAAAGCGAAAAAAATCTGCACATTCGAAAAAAAAACTGTTTTTGTCCGATCATAAAAATTAATATTTTTTATCAGCTAACTTTAACTCATCATACTGTAAAAATAATGTACTACGCTAACCTGGCAAGTTACATCAAAAGATGGCCTGTTTAGTCAGGATTTCAAAATGGTACAACACATACCTAATACTCCTTTAAAAATAATTTTAAAACATTAATTTCTGTAATTAAAGATCAAATTTAATAAATTTGAGCGAGACAAATGATACTGCGCATGAACGAGTTAGAGTAAGACAGCTAGTGTCACCATTTTTGACATGAAATAGCTAGTTCCTGTTTTATATCTGACTCCGACTAATAGCAGGGTTATCTAGGATTGAGATACAACCATTAAAATCATAAAATATGGCAATTTGTAGTCACAGCATATAAATATTTGGCGCAGGGTAGCTACTTTCACAATTTTCGAAGAAATGCCTATAACTCGAAAAGTATAAGGCTTTTTCAAGAATTTTTTTTTAATTCCGAACCGTCATAAGCTGGCCTCTTCCTCGATACCGGCTTGACGTTGAGCTATGGGATACCCTGTATATGTAAATTCCCAATAATATTCACAATAATGTAACAAAATTTGTAATTTATTTCTTTGAAAAGAAAATACTGAAAAATATCTTAAAGTGCAATTGATAAAGTTGTCACATTCTATTTAAAATATCGCATTAAGTTTATTAACGATAAGAAATCATTTAAGATCTGATTACAAATTGATATTTTAGAAAATGGCGCGATAAAGAAATGTATGAAATTAAAAACTGTCAAATATTTAGTTGCACTGTATTAAATATATATGGTACATTAATTCTATTTTAATTTGAAACGTGAAAAAAATTAGATTTTTTTTTAATGTTGCCAGATTAAAAAAAATACACTTTTTTAGTATATTTTCCATCTGTTAATAACTTTTTAATAAAATAACCGCTCTATAAATGAGATTTTGAATTTAGGTTTTGTGTATTTTATTACGCAAAAAGATAACCAAATTCAATTTAACGAATAATGAATGAAATAAAATTATGTTGTTGAATAATATTTCAAGAGTATTAAAATATAAATTAAGTCGCCATCGGATTGAGCTAGATTCGCATATACTTTATTGACTGAAAATAGTACTTAATGCTTACTACAGATTCATAACACAAAATGGTGGACTGAATGCAGTGTTAAGTCCATCTTTTCACAGTTAAGCATTGACTCTGGTCAGGTTAGAGTAATTTCACATATGGAAGAGAGCCCTTCTGAAAATTTTTCATATATTTTCTACAATAGACCCCTATTGGGTTATTTAAACTCGAACACTATAACGCATAATATTTTAAATTTTTTGATAAATTCTGTGTGAAAATTTCTATTGGTAAAATAAAACTAATGGATATGTTCATGTATTTTATCTTGGCTCATTTAAATTGTTTGTCAATCTTTGGTCATTCATAAATGTTGGTGTCGAGTGAATTTTATTAAAATGACATGAAAACTATATTGAATTTTATTCAATCATATTCCCATCCCAAATACCTTAACTCTTTCACTGCTGATACAAAATGCATGACAACCAGATCGGTGCTCAATATATTTGATTAATAAAAACTAGTTTCAACCCGTGAAATATTCACGGAAGTAAAACAAATTCTACATTTATGAAAACGTCCGAATGCGATGGACTCTTCCGAAGTAATGAACAAATATCGTATGCTGATGTAATACACTAACAATATTTAGGCATGGACACGCCATGCGTGTTCTAAGCATGAAGCAGATGTTCACATGGACACGCCAGGCGTGTTCTCAGCATTGGATGAGTTAAGTGAATACAGAAGAATGTAAAAATTCATATCATGGTGATGTGAAGTTTTAAATGTTGAAGAGATTGTGCAACGTGTTACTACTAATAAACCTGAAGTTACTGACGACACAGATCAGGAAGAATGTACCCTCATATACGAGTAAGTAAAAGGTATACATCACAGTGCTGCTTTAACTAATGTTGAAAGCCTACTCAGTTATTTGGAGCAACAGGAATGATACGAAATCTGCATAGCATTAATGGAGAATAATAAATTTGTTTACTTTCATATTTCATACCCTTAGAAGCCCTTTGTCCACACGTATTGGACATATGTTTTTTACTGGCAGGTCCTATGTCCATAACATCCGGACATTTTTCTCAAGTAATTGTAAAAATATTTTAAAACTTTTAATATTTTTTTTTAACTGTGGAATCAAGCAAATGTTCTTGTAGATATTTTAGAACCATTGGAAAAATAATCCAATTGGAAAAAAAATCCATTTGGCACGATTGGAACGATGTCACCGGTGTTGAATTTAGAGCATTTTTGGGGGTCATTATAAATATGGGAATTATCAATGTTCCAGGTATGAAAGACCTCTGGTCAAAGGCATTTTATTCTCGCATACCATTTTTTGCGAAAATATTCCCCCGCAAATGATTTTTTTAAATTTTCTGAGCACTACATCTAGAATCCATAACAAATTCTTGTCAAGATTTGAGGATGCGTACAAAAAGAGTTAGTAATTTTCTTGACTACCTCAACAATAGATTTTTGGAGAGTTATGTCCCTGATCAAAATCTTGCTGTTAATGAATCCACAATAGGATTTAAAGGCAATATTGGTTTTATAGCATATAATCTTAAAAAACCCACTAAATGGGGTCTTAGGATTATCAGATTCGTGTACTAGTTACATATCCACATTTGTGCCATACTATGGAAATATTACGACACAAGGGCAAAGGTTTATCAGACCTGATTTGTCTTTTACAAGCGGAATAGTTTTACACTTATTCAATAATCTGCAACAGGTGACTTCTGATTATTTTATTGCGATACTTGCGAGAGAAAGCCCGGCCTTCATCCTGGAGATTGCTTCAAAAAATTTCACACGTTAACTAATTTTAGAAGTAAATTTTTGTAAATAATAATTCAACATGTTAATTAATACATATAGCATTTGTAATAAATCCATACTTTTTTTTATTTATTATACCCTGTTTTATTAAGTTTTTACCATAAACTATATTATTTAATAAATTCACTGAAAATGGCTTGGACTTGGTGCAACACTTTTTGAAAAACCTTTGGACTGCAAAGGGTTAATATATATTTTTTATAATATTTTTAATCAGTTTATAATAATACGTTTAAATCTTGAGTTAGAGCACCCTTGAGAAGAGTGCTCTTCAAAGGCGCTATATAAATTGTTCATTTATTATTATGATGGTAAATCACTATTACCAGTACTTCAATCATGATGTTCATTTATTTTCAATATCCCGGTTCTATTTAATTTTGTCCTGAATAATAGATTCAAAATCAGGATGGCTCATATAACAAGACTATATGCTCTCTTGTTTGTGCTCCCCTGATTACCGGTAGGGTTATACCGCTACAAAAAGTGGAATAAACAGTATTTGATAAAACAAATTACAATGTCTTTATACCTCCACAACGTGAATGCCTTAACT
Source organism: Odontocerum albicorne (assembly GCA_949825065.1). Classification (NCBI taxonomy): domain Eukaryota; kingdom Metazoa; phylum Arthropoda; class Insecta; order Trichoptera; family Odontoceridae; genus Odontocerum; species Odontocerum albicorne. Next base: position 8,275,659 of record OX463846.1, on the reverse strand, counting down.
ATAAATAATACATGTAGAATGTATAACATTTTCATCTTTTAATATTCTTAATGAGGTATTTTTCCTTGTGCATCCAAATCATCAAGTGGAAACATTTCATCTTTCTGGCATAAGGCAATGAAACCATTGTTGATACCACAAAAAACTGGAGCACCATCGGTAGTAATACCCACAAGTATTTGAATAGGTATATTCTCACAAGATATAATTTTTTTGGTTGCAGAGTAAATATCCTCACCCCTAATGTGGCCTTTTAGTGGAATAACTTAAAAGCTCCTCTGTCACAGTAAAATCGCTGAAGATCATTCTTACAAATATGGCTAACTGAGATGTGTCAATCATATCGGTAGATTCATCAATCTGGAGTGATATATAGCAACATCTCTGCAAGTCATTTTTTAATTGCAAAAAAACATTACTAGACGTAACCTCAACACGTCTCATTATTGTATTGGCAGAAATGTGGGTTGATTTAATTGCAGATATTATATTTAATTTGTTTTTGAATGTCGCAAATAATGAATATGCTGCTTCTAAAAATGTCACTTTTATCATTTCTCCGTCTTCATAAGATTTCTTGTTTTTAGCTATGATCTGAGAGACACGATAAGACGGGATAGTAGCGGCCTTATTTTTTCCGTTACTTTTGTAAAAAATTACCGCTGACAACATAACTGACTTTTCAATTGGTTCACCTTCTTTGTCCTTACAGCCGTATTTAAAGGATAATCTTTTTCAATTATAACTGAATGATTTGTTTTATAATGTCGTTCCACGTCGCATTTTTCCCCAACAGCTACACTCGCATGGCACAATAAACAAACACATTTTTCTTTAATTTCCATGAAGAAATAATCATCTTCCCATTCTGTGTGATAGTGATAGATTTAAACTTTTTTATTGTTATTCATTTTTTTGTTGACAGGGTGAAAAAAACAAAATGAATGGTAACTTTGTAAACGTCAAGCTTTGACGGTCGCGTGGAACTGTGTGAATCTGCGAGAGAGAGACAAAGTGTATGGCGCAGTTCCCATCGTAACACATCGCTGAATGCTTCTCTATTTTACTTAGAAATTCATATTACAACGGCAACTTGTTAAGCATTTCATTGAAATTTAGTTCGAGAAATATTTCATTTCGAAGTCAAATAATAAAATTTGAGAGGCAAATTTATAAATATGATAAAATATCCTACGCGAGCTACCGAAATACCGCTCGTGTGTGACTGGTTGCTCGCGAGTGACCTTTTGGCGACCACTGCTCTAAATCATTAGATGATTGTCTTGTTATGAGATCTGTTCACTTGTTCGCAGTAGATTAGAGTGCAGCTCAATCGTTTGGAACCCGAGAGCAATCCAGAATTTCCTGAATGTTGAGTGAGTAGAAAAGAGATTTCAGTGATAACTTTATTGCAGAGTATGGATTTTATCCATGGCTCTATTCCACATTTTTCTTAAATTCCACATTTTTGCGTATATATGGATATTACTTCTTAAGCGTTAGAAGAGATCTACTCATCTGTTTATAAATATTTAAATTGCTAACGGGAAAAATAGCAAACACTTAGTTGATTATTATACTTTTGTTTAATATACCGGAAATTATTTATGTTATCGTGGTAACGTCCCCGCCACTCTGAACGCCCCCCCAACTGCAAATGACCCAGTCACTCTGAACGCCCCCCCGTACTCTACACCACCACTGACACCTACACCGGCAGACGACAGCCTTCCTCTGTAGGCAACCGCGTATCTCCCATATTTATTATATATATGTATTAATATTTTTAAAAAAAGTCACACACGTCTCCCCACATACCTATATATTATACATCCATCATTTTATGCTTTACTCACCATCATCTCACCTCCATTATTTTCACCCACACCCATCTAATATATATAACCGTGTGTGACATCGCACATCCACAAATATATGTATATTCGTATGTAATATTATTTATATATCATCACATGTATACAAGTATTTAACGTTCTTATTATTTCTCATAATCATTCATCAAAAATTCATAAAAACTATCCTTCCCCGTCTCCTAATATGAACCAAAATATCCAATTAAATGTCATATCAGTCAGAACTTATCTGATGAAGGAGTAAGGCGTCCTACCATTGGACCGAGACTCCGAACGAGATATTCATCACTTGGTTTTGTTATCGTGAATTAAGATTGTTTTTGGTGCCGTATTTACGAACTGAACTGTTAAGAGCGTCATCACTCGCACATATAAAATAAATAAAAAAGTAAAATAGGCAGGTTGCAGGCACGAAACATATGGTACTTCATCTTCAAACTAAATACTGAGGAGTTCAATAAGGTCTTTATCATATATAGTTAAAGGTATTGTCAACTGCAACTTTTTGAATAGGCAGTTCATTCCCGAGACCCTCATTCCCAGTAATGCTGGTAACAAATACTGAAATTTATTACTGCTATTGACAATTACACCATTTCTGTTGTGAAAAGGGCTGTCCTTATCAGGGCATGAGTTAGTATACATCAGCTCTGTCTTCCCGTTTTTGAGCAAGTTAAGACGGAGAGAGTTCTCTCACAGGATGGGTGATATAAAGCAGTGTCAATACTATTTTTTTATTTAGTATACTCAAGTAGCATGCTGATTGCAAAGTATCTATAGTTCGGAAATTCTAGGATGAGTCCTGTGACAGCTCACAAATTTGCCCCAATGCAACCTTATGTAATGTATTGACCTAAATAACTTGCTATTTATTAGAATTGAGGCTTATATTAAAGTTGATAAAATAATTAAAATTACTGAACATCGTTACAAGGTTGCATTGGGGCAAATTTGTGAGCTGTTACAGGACTCATCCTAGAATTTTCGAACTATAACTGTGCTACTTTTTGAAAGTAATTTTTAATAGCACAGTAAAATAGGCAATATAGGTGACAAGATGGTAGCTACATACATACCATTTCCCTGTTGGGGTAGGCAGATAGGACGATCAACAGACTTTCCTATCTTGACACATCCTTTGCTTCTTCCACATTCATATACTCCTAAGATTTCTTTGACTTCTACATTTCCTTTTATCAAAATATCATTAGCTTGATCCAAACATACTTTCTTTGGTCTTCCTCTACCACATCTTCCATTTACATTTGCGCTATATATTTGTTTTGATGTCTTTCTTCATTCATTCGTTTTACATGCGCAAACCATCCCAGAGTGCTTCTTCATCTTATTCAACAAATCATCCTGAAGTTTACATTCATCACATATCACTTCATTACGTATTCAGTCATATATTGTCTCCCTATGTATTCTTCTCAGTGCACAGTGTACTCTTCTCAGTACAGGTGTATTAGTTAAAAATTTAATATTATAAGTACGTTTTAAATATATATTATATATTACTTGTTGACAGAGAGACGCCACATAAGCTTTATTTGTTGAGGACAATTCACTTAGAGTATATTAAAAATCTTTATTATGTGGAACTTAAAATAGATTTCTACACATTGCTTAGTTACAGCCAAGATTTATAACCTAAGAACAGTTGTCATATATAAGTCAGTCATATAAACACTCTGAAACTAGTTTAAATTTATTTTATGCCATTTATTTTTAACTTTCACATGTCATTTTGTTAAGTAAGAAAATTTATATTGTTTGCTGTTACATTAGGGAGACAATTTTCTCATTTCAAAATAAATTATACTTAATCTATGTTTAAAACATTGTTGCTTTTCTAAATATTTAATGATATCTGGTCTTGTAATGAATTTAATTCTGTATTTTTCCGCTGTGTTACAGTACAACCTTGTGAGCTTATTGCCATTTGAAAATTACTTCTTCTTTTTCAACTTTCCTTAGATTCAAGAGTCTGTTACTGCAGGATTGTCCTCTTGTGATACTGAGCTCCAGCGATCTCTCCTTCGTTTCGGGCTCTCCCTGGTGGACGCCGTCCATCCGGCACCCCATGCAGAGCTATGTATGGAATTCTTGTGGAATTCATTCTCTGTACATGTTGGTACCAGTATCGTCGACGCTGTCATCCCCATCTGACCACGTCTTGGACCTCAGACCTCTCGGATTGTGGTGTTCCTTACGCGATCACGCAGAGTCTTCCCAGCGCACGTAGAGTTCTCATTTCCATTGTTCTTAGCATACTTTTGGTCCTGACAGTGTCTGCCCTCGCTTCGATGCCATATTTTATTTATTTATTTATTTATTATTACACATGACAAGAAATATACACAATTTGAGAAAAAACAACAGGTAATTTGATTTGGACATATAATTTTAATGGATCTGGGTTTGTTGCCTTTCATTTGTCGTATCCCCAGTAAACTAGGCTTTTGCCTGTATCTCACTGAGGATATTTAGCATGAAAAAATAAATCGATACTTCTTTCCGATTTTTGATAACACAAAAAAACCCCGTTGCACGCTCTCATCAACCTGACAAACAGTGACACTCAACTACAACTGGAAACATCTTGCGAAACTCAACTCCTCACACATTATCACTCCAGAAAGACCAAAAATATTCATCCCACAATATACCGCACACAATCATAAGAATAAAAATCAAAACAAATTCAAAACAAAAAAAAAAGAAAAACACACAGAAACACAAATACAAAAACAACCAAAATTAAAACAACAAGAAGAGACCCACACTCACGAGCTCACATAAATCCTTTCCACTCGTCATTCACCCTGAAAGCCCAAGTACTCAAAATCCTGTCGCAATAACAACCACGCTCCGATCGACTGTCTAAATGGTTTTCCTACCTTTACTTTTATTGAAGTCGGCACGCCATTGTATGTAATGGAAATATGTGAGGAAAGGTCGCACACAGATCTTATAAATGCGTACCTTGCTATCTTTATTCCTCCATATGACATCTCTCAGGCAGCCCACCACAACTGCAGCTTTATCTACCTGAGGCCTTACTTCTCTGAAAATTACTTGATGAGATAATAATAATGCCCTTTGTCCTTGCAATGACCAGTATTAAAATTCATATTCTATGTATGTTTGTAATTGTCATGAAAAATAAATATTAAAAATAAACACATACATCCATACATATTCTTGTCATATTAGTTCGCTTCTAAAAAGGCCTATCTTGGCTTAAGTGCTGCGAATGGATTGATTATTTGTGTCACAGAGATGTTATTTCCGAGGGAAGAAAAACTTTGAGGTCGATTTATTCTTCATTTTTAGCTATTTCTAGTCCTGTGGTGTGGAATGGTCTGCTTCTTAGTATTAAATATATGGGTGGGGTGTGTAGTTTTAGGAAGCACTTAACCTTTCCCTTCCGGTGATAAAAAAAATCACGCGTTCCGGTGCTGTGTATACAATACACATGTAAAAATGAGCGATTTAAAATCTGAAAAATAAGAATATTCATAGTCAATCGCTTAAATTGATTAAATTTTCAGTCAAAAGTGATAATAATTGAAATTTAATTGCTGAAAACATGAAAAAAACATCGGGTAACGTTCACAAAACGGGCACAGAGACCACCTCGTACGGATGCCCGCGAGCTACTGAGACGGGACTCGGAACACTAACACTGTGTACGTTATACCTCGAAGGAAGAAACAACTGTGAACTGAGATTCTATTTCTTGCGTTCCCATATACCGAAGTAGAGTGAGAGTGAGACGTGAATAGCGTCGCTTCCTCACCCATAGCGGTTTTTAGAATGAATATACCTACCTCACACACTGGCACACATTTGATTGTATTGGTGAATTTATTCCCGATTTTTACAAAATATCTCTGATGTGGCCGATAAGGGCTAATTATTATTAATATGATTTTTTCCACTCAATGCGTAAATGTATTACGGAGGAATACCTACAATCTGAACCCAGTATTTATTATATTTATAGGGATATTAAAGTTTTTAGGAGCAATGTGTACCAGTTACACATCACAGAGAAGGAAGGGTTAAAGGCTACTTTTTTTGTGAGGTATTATAAAAATTTATGATTGAATTTGAACACTACACAAAACAGTACACTAAACCTAAAGCCGAATGTGTTTCTATCACATATCGGAAGATCTACAAAGGTTTCTTTATAGTTTGTCTTGGTAAGTTATCTGCGGTTTTCTTACCAAATATTTTTTACTTAACATATGCAAATGAGAGGAACTACATAATCTAATCAAAAAGTGGGTTTAAATCCTAAGTTAGTGTCCTTGAGGAGAGTTTGTTCATTAAACGGCGCTGTATAAATTGTCCTTTTATTATTATTATTACTATCCTCATAATTTATTTTCTCTATAGTCCAAACCATCTTACAGCTTCTTATTTCATGTTTCTTAAAACATCCATCCATCCATGTATGCACTAATCGTCGTCATTACCGGGCCTCGTAGTCGAGGATCCTCTCGCCACTCCAATGTCAATCTTGAACTGCTCTTCCAAGTCGATCATGTGTTCTACTGTGAGAAAACAGCCTGATCTTAGATGCGTACTTCATCCCGCAGATGTCACAGACATGTGCACCCTGCTGAGCCGCCTGGCAATGCTAACGCATGTTTTCAGCGCGCTGACTGTTTTTCACACATCTAGCCGCTGAGATGCCATCAGCCCGATAACATACGGCTCTCCACCCCTCATAGTCCTGAGCCACATGCTCCCCGTCCTCAGGCGCCCCACACAAAATCAGTGACTCTCGCAGACTGTCCTTATAGCGCTTCCTCTGCCCACCAACTCTTCGCTTGTTCACCACTTTTCCGTACAATATGCGTTTTGGGAGTCTATGATCGCCCATGCGTATCACATACCCGGTCCATCGCAATTTCGTCTTTACAACCATATCTTCTATAGGTTTACAGTTGTAGCGTTGCATGACCGATACATTTGTGACATGAACCCTCCAGTGAATCCGGAGAATTCGAGGAAGGAAACGCTGGTGGAACATTTAAAGGCATTGAAGGTGCCATCTATGGGGAACCTAAGTCTCAGACCCATAGAGAATTGTGGGAAGGACAATGCTCTTGTAGACTGATATATTTGTAGACTAGGAGATGTCTGCGCTGTAGAATACTCTTTTATTTAATTTAGTAACAGCCACTGACGTACTCCTGAAGCGATTCTGTTCATCATCAAGAGAAGGATTCGAAGCTAGGATGCTGCCCAGATATGTGGAGTTAGCTACGTTCTCCAGTTGCATACCATTCACACGAATGTCAGGTGATTGTAGCACCTCATTATCTCCAGAACAAGCTAGCACCTGAGTTTTCTTCACATTTATTTTCAGGCCAAACATCTGATACACCTCTGCATAGACGCCGATGATCTCTCTCTCTCGTGTGTACGTTTGTATGTATTTTTGGATATCTTTAATATATGAGTCCATTATAAATATGGAGATAACCAGGGTGACATTACATATTCTTGCTTCACCCCTTGTGTAATATTAAACCAATCAGTTAAAACACGGTGTACTCAAATGAAGGTTCTACTTTCAGCTCACAAGGCTGAACATTTGCTTTTCTAAGATTAAACGTTAAATCGAGTCTTCCACAATACGAAACATAAAAAAAAAAGGTTTTTGTTAATATAAATTTTGTTATGATTTTTGGTTCCATTTATGCGAAAATAATCAGTTGGTAAGCCACTTGTCTTCCATCCAAGAATTTTGAGTTTATTTTATCAATATTTGTCTGGAATGAATAGCGAATGAGGAAGAAGTAGATTGGAGAAAGAGAACAAGGAGATATTTGGAGAAATATTAACTGAATGATACGTAAGATGTATGATAAACAGGACACCATGTACATATAACGATATATATATGGATGTGGACAAAGCGAGAGCTGTGTGCATGGATAGGAAGGCGTGAAGATCAATCCTCTTTGCCGAAGTCTAAAGGAACATGGCGTAATGGTATGTATTATTATCACCAATGCGGTTTTGCTGAGAAGGACCACACGAATGAATGAATCAATTTAGAAACAATAAAATAAAAAGATTGATGATATTTTTTTTAATGATTTTGTTTGACGTACGAAATAATCTAATTTAATTAATTTTTACTCATATGTTATATTTGACCCGACAAAAAATACGCCATAGTCGTATCAATTGTTTACGAAATATCTTATAGGCTAATGGAAAATTTTACAAAAGTAAAAAAAAACACACTGTCAACTAGTTTGTTATGAAAATAACACGGCATTAAACATAACAATACAGTATAAACTATTTTATATGCTTGATTAAAAAATGTATACAACTTTTTCTTCCACGATTTTAAGCAAGAACTGACAATTAGTCCGGATAAATGACGTTCTCTGAATTGGAAAGAAAAAAAACATCTGATGACTGGATAGAGCTATCAAAAATATGCCACCTGGAGACCAGCTGAGTTGGTCTACTTTGATAGTCCTGAAGATACTCCGAATTGGGCTGAACATACAGAGATGAGGTTTCTTGAACCAAAGTAGCAATGAATGTGATTGTGGGTTATACAGAAGTCATAAGACGTTCTAACTTGTCGAATCGTAGGGACTGTATACCCGGGGCAAGACCTGATTGAATCGAATGATGTACGAACTCTGTTGCTTCCTGTTGGAAACTGCTTGTAAACTTGACAGATTGTCAACAATAAGCCTATAACGAGTATTGCAATTCTTTGGACCCATCACCCGCGGTGTTGGAGAGAGTTTCGAAAGGTTTTCAAAATAATAAGGGCGCATAAGAGGTAGATATTTGATGCGTTGGACCGCCAACAGAGGGACGCAGCAAGACTGTCCTTTACTGCTGGGTTAGCTGCAGAATATATGGATGGATATACCTATATATGAATCATCAAGGCTTATCATGGGAGTAACGAGGCTCAGTAATGAGTTATACGAGTGAGAAGGAGATTTTGATTAGTAATACTAAATAACTCTATGGTAAGGACTAACTCTGCTTTAAAGTAAATAGTTTAATATGACTAAAGATGTGAAACAGGGATGTATTTTGTCACCAAGATTATTTGATATTTATACAAACACATAATTTGTTAATAAATTACAAATGAGAGAAATTTGAACCGTGTGTTTGAAACATGAAACGAAGTAATTGGGGTATTTAATGACATATATAGTACTCGAACAGAAAAATGTCAAGACCTGTAAAAAATATTTTTTACTGAAGCCAATTAGTGACAACTGTGATGTATTGGACGGAACATAGATGTGGAAAAGAAATATAGTTATTAAGATGAATGTGAACCAAGAACTTATATTGCGCTGAATAAAAAGATGAATTTCAGGTGATTTGGGCAAATCAATCGAACGCCTAGTGGAAGATTGACAAAATAAATATTCAATTATGATTTGGAAGCGCAAGACCAAGAAAAGTATGGTTGGGAATGATATTTCGAAAGAAGGAATTGAAATTCAAAGAAATTAATTGAGATTTTTGTAAAAGTGTAAGGATATTTAGAAGCAAAGTGAATATACCGCGATTGAATACTTTGTCGTTCGATTCACTCTGCCTGCGTTATGATGTAAAAATTTACTGCGTTATGATGTAAAAATTTCGAACACTTTCGGTTCACGTAATTTTTCTCAGTGATTCACATTTACGCTTGATGGTTTTTCGATTTTAGCGTTTTTATAATCACATCGTCACGGTTACACAAAAAGTTGCAATATTTGGTCCTTTTTCCTTAGTTCTTTAGTTCCACAGCTGTTAAAACTCAATTATTTCGTAAAAGTTTTAATGTAAAAATCTCCATACGCTAAGATTGCATATTTAACAGAAAGGTAATCCGAATCGAGTTATGGTATGTACCCGAATGGAGTTATGGTATGTCAATGATCATTTTGAATATTTTTTTAAATAAAACCTGTTTGCAAAGTTGTCATTAAGAACTATGTGTGCAAAGTTGCCATTAAGACTAATTTGGTTGCTTCGTCGACAAGGTTATTATTACCTTTCTGTGTGTTGTAGTATTACCAACGCGTGCAACAAAAAAACTATGAGTTCTGAACTTAATTCAGTGGCTCTAAACCTTAAGATTTTACTGATGGGGCTGAATACCAAAATATTCCTCAACATCACTGATGTGCATATGTTGAGAAATACGATGCGAATTAAATTTATCATGGCTCATTGTACTATATTACTTTTTTATATACAGTACAACCTGGCAGGATTATAACCATGATGCAATCTCTTCCAACCAACCAGAAAGATTTTAATGCGACCTTAAGAGCAAACCAGGCTGAAAAAAATGGTATAAACGGTAATCAAGCCCCTGGTTGGACAGTAATTTTATCAAATAGGACATGGAAGTCCTTCGCTCCGATGAGAATGAATGAATTAGAAATAATGTCGATTATACACGATGCTATATTCCGTATCATTTATATTATTGACAGTTTCAATTTCAATGCTTGATAAATTGCAAGATATATTTGATCGGAATCGACGATAGATGAAATAAATACAGTAAGCCCTCGATTTTGCAAATCTCAATTTGACGGACTTCGGATTTAACGGACAAAATTTCCGGGACTTATGTCAAATGTGAAAATCAACACAAATTTTATAATTTTTTTATTTTGTTTTGTTAAATTGTTTATTTGTTTAGTTAAATGTAATTAAAGTGTATTTTATTAAACTGTTTGTTATTTATTTTGATTTATATCGTATAGTTGTTTTTTACAGTCTCAAAACTACGGCGAGTATATACGCAATAATATATACATATAGAATTTTTTTCTGTGAAATTACACTTTTCAAACATGTTTAATTTTAATTACACAAACGCAGTGCTTTTAAAAAAAAAAAAGTGCCGGAGCTCGCTTCTTGTCAAGCTTTTTGTAGACCGTAAAAAAGGTGGTGGAGCGCCGCTCCACTGCGCTCCACCGCAAAAAAGCACGGCCCAAACGTATCAGGTAAACTATCTAACTTGTTGTTTATAGTTAAGGCATTAACATTGAGGAGGTTTAAAGACATTGTAATTTATTTTTATCAAACACTGTTTATTCCACTTTTTTATGACGGTATAACCCTACCGGTTTCAAGGCTTTCACCTCATCTTCAGGGGAGCGCAAACAAGACTAGATGCTGTTCGAACTGGTACCGATATAGACGCTTCAACGGTTGGAGGCTGGGGGGTGAGGAAGGCTAGGGATAATTTCAGCCAAGAGCGGGGAGATTTTGGGGAAATAACTGTTCAACAGATGTTCCGATCGGTATACTGACTTAAAAATTTCTAGGGCCTCTAATCTGTCCAATTTATTTCCGTTGCCACTAATATGTAAGAATTTGGCATCATCGATAGAAAAAGTATGATTCTCACGGTGACAATGATTCTCACGGTGACAATGACTCATCATCGATAGAAAAAGTATGATTCTCACGGTGACAATCATTTCAGAATAAATAAGAGGATTTGTTAAGGCGGATTTGTGTTCACGAAATCTCTTTTCAAAAGATCTTCCTGTCTTTCCTATATAGAAATTATCACAGTCAAAACTTTTATGTGCTGACTGTGATAATTTCTATATAGGAAAGACAGGAAGATCTTTTGAAAAGAGATTTCGTGAACACAAATCCGCCTTAACCAATCCTCTAATTTATTCTGAAATGGCTAATCATTGTCACCGTGAGAATCATACTTTTTCTATCGATGATACCAAATTCTTACATATTAGTGGCAACGGAAATAAATTGGACAGATTAGAGGCCCTAGAAATTTCTAAGTCAGTATACCGATCGGAACATCTGTTGAACAGTTATTTCCCCAAAATCTCCCCGCTCTTGGCCGAAATTATCCCTAGCCTTCCTCACCCCCCAGCCTCCAGCCGTTGAAGCGTCTATATCGGTACCAGTTCGAACAGCATTTAGTCTTGTTTGCGCTCCCCTGAAGATGAGGTGAAAGCCTTGAAACCGGTAGGGTTATACCGTCATAAAAAAGTGGAATAAACAGTGTTTGATAAAAATAAATTACAATATCTAACTTGTAATTTTCAACATACACATTCGGAAAACCTACTTACTATATAACGGACCTTCGGCTTTAACGGACAACCCTTCGCCCGAATAACTCCGTTATATCGCAGTTTAACTGTATTAGCATGTGTTCTAAAAAAATGTACATTTTATTTTGAAAAATTGTATGCCATTTTTGGATTATGTCTAGCAATCATAAGTGGTCCGATGATTTGTTTATGTTTTTATGTTCTTGTTTGCTACATCCACATTCCTCTGACGTCAATCTTCATCTCTTCTGCGACGTTACACTTTCAGGCGTCATACAATAGTATTGTAAATCATCGACCTGTTTAATATACAGTAATCTCTCCATTAATACGGTCTCCATTTATGCGAATTCGCTTTACCGCGGATTATTACGTTTGGAACTAGAGGGACTGAAAAACAACAACAAAGTAACTGACTCTAGATAGTGTTAATATCTTTATGATTTGATTTATGAAGATTCATACACTGAAAGTGAGTTTGATTTAATAGGTACAGCAAATTGTAAATCCTGTATTTTTTTCTTCCTATAAATAAATCGTATAGCTCTCATCAAAACGTTTGTCTAGGGCAAGAGCTCCCAAGCTTTTTTCGGCCGTACACCCCTTTACCAAAAACTTTTAAAACTGTCAACCCCCTTAGTCATTTACTTTACTTACTCAAATTAATAAGTTTGTACAGTATTCGATATTAAATATTTTACAAGATATCAAACTTTTCATTTTAATCACGTGTAATTAAGGAATGAAAAAGATAAAAGGACTACATATTATGGCATTTTCTTGCGCAATACTTAATGTTGAAATCTGCGCTGACGAAAATTAAAGCAAAAAAATAGACTCTTTTAATGACACGTTTTACCTTTTCGTTCACGATTTTGGTATGTAACATAATGTGTTTTTATCAAAAAAGTGTTTTTTTTTTTTATATTTTATTTCTTAATTAGTTACCTATTGGAATAATAGATATTTTGAAGTAACGAAGAAATAGCAGTAGTAAGGGGGTCGATTTTTGCTGTCGTCGACCCCCAATTTTTTTTATCGAAACTATCGACCCCTAGAAAAACGAAATGTACCCCAGGGGGTCGATATCGACCACTTTGGGAACTCTTGGTCAAGCGTATCATTTTAAAAAAAAGTAATTTTTTTTTACTAATATCTCTAACTATGATCACCCATTCCAGTGCTACTCAAACTTTCTCGTTAGGTGGGTCGGTATATACATGTATCTTTTAGTGTCACCTAAGGGCAGGTTTATTTTTTTAAAGATGAGATGGGTATTTAAAATGCTTTGGTAAATATGGTTTTATTGAATTAAAAAAAAACAATATTTAAATATTTCAACCTTATTTACGGGTCTACGGGTACCGCCGGCCTAAGAATCGGCTACCACAGACCCTCGGACTGGCACTGGCCCACATACAATTATTTGAGTAGCACTGATCTATTTTACATAGCATTTATTACACTTTCGTTGTATACAGTACAACCTGGCGGGCTTATTTGGGAGACAAGCGTCTTACCAACTAGACTACGGAAGTCGTTCTCGTAAATGAAACCATTATAGTATGTGGTTTCATTTACGCGGTTTTCATTTACGCGCTGTTATCCTGTAACCAATTATACGTGTGAATGGAGGGATTACTGTATTAAATAAAGGCAAATAAAATCACAATAATATTATTGTTTACTTAATATTTTATTATTTATAAAGATTATATTGATTTTTAAACAAAAAAAAGTACTCCCTGATAGTGAAACTCATCAAAACAAACAGTGGCTGGCTTAATTACAACACTTTTTGCATGATAGTATAATGAGAGGGTACACAAATAGCGCGAGTGCGTGCTATGATATCGGGACAGAGCTTGTGCGTAGCACCAGTACTCTCAGTGCTTACATCGGGTGTTTCGTTACTATCCAATACAACTGAAAATGCTGATACAAAAAGAGGGCAAAGATAGGTCTGTATTTTGCCTCCACTGGTATTTAACATTTACTATGAGAAAATCAATGATAATATTTTCGTAATCAATAATAATAGTTGAAGAACGTGGTCGGAAGACAATATTGTCTTCAGCTCCAGTAATCTAGACTTCAGGTTAAGAACCACTGGGGTAGGCCAGTGACTTGCAGTTTGCGATCGTATGTATTAGAAATATTACAACACGTACCGAGAAAAAGTCTTTGAGTATCTCATATTTTACAATTTTAGTTGCCTTTATGATATCGAGATGTAATCATTGTCTGTTGATGATACAACATTATTTTTGAAAATTGCTGATTATTATCACAGCGCAGCGATTATTTCGAACGCACTTCAGAGTAGCTTGAAATGTTACAGTTTCTGATAGAAATATTGTATTGTTAAGGGATGCAAATTTCGAAGCCACAGGTTCAACTTGAAAAAACACTGTTTGGGAAACCTCGTACAGTATTTGAACACTACAAGACGTCCACGCAGTGACACCTACTGTTACCCGATCTCCACGAAGTTCGGCCCTTGAGCATGCTTCCGATATGAGAATGTTTGATTGGGATGAGAGGGGAATTTTTCGCAGAGACTTTCCGACTTATTTCCAGCCATACAAAATGATGTTTGTAAAGGAACTACATGAACGCAACTACGTCAACAGTAATGAATCTTAAAAAAAAAATTATCCACTTTGCACGGATTTATCCTGTTACACAAAGAGGGTCTGCTTCTAGTGTTAGCTTATTCGTTAGGAAGAGAATATCAGCCAGGATTCTTCTCATACTGCTAGGCGGTACCGAGAATATATCAACAGTGTCATTCAGTTGGTTCAATAGCTCTATACCACGCGTGACTTAGTGTTTAGCCATAATATTCGTCCTGTAAGTTGGTATGTAGAACAGAGAGTGATTCCTTGCACGGCTATAACATATTTATTATGTACATATAGACTTAGTGCTTCTAGAATCGCGGTACAGTTAAAGCAACCTTGAAAAACCTTAAGTAGGAATATCGCAATGGATTCTTGACTTCTTGTTTCGGTCAGGCTGAAGCAGCTAACCTACACGAAATCGGGACAATACCACGAGAGTAATGTGTAACTTCAGGGCAAGGATTCAGACGTGTATAGAAAATTTAAGTTGGCATTTGAGTGATACAATTTTTAAATCAAAGGGAAATAATGATATTTTTCATTCTTTCAGATTGTAAAATTTTGCAAATAATCTATGGAGCCTTTTTTATTCACTTTTTAAAACATGGAGTTATTTCTGTTGCACTCTGTAAATGGAAAAATAAGTACATGGCTATAGAAAGTAATGTGAGGATCTATAAAACACGTGTAAGACCTGTAATGATATGCTATTGAAACTTGAGGTGATACTACACGAACAAAGGCATTCCTTAGAATAGAGGTTTTCAAAGTGTTTACTTCAGCGCTTTGAAGTGCCACGATTAATTCTCAGTGGCGTAGTGAGAGATTTGCTTTTTTAAAAAAATATTTAAGGCAATCTTAATTCAATGTGCTGATGCACTGCCACAATGACAAAAAGCGACTTCCAACTGGTACATCATTAATCTGACTGAGCAACTAATTTACTGTCACAGTACTGTGACAGTAAATTAAAAACAAAAATTAACAATTTAGAACTGGTCAACTTTTGGATATCAGTAAAGGATGAATGTTTTTTGCTATCCGAGTGCTAAAGCTCAGCTAATCCTGGTTCAATTTCCGACCACTTATCTCTGCGAAGTTGTAATAATAATCAAATATTGATCAAAACAGGAACAGCAAATGAGTAAAACGAGTCTATTTTGATTCCAAGATTTGAGAGACTGTTTGCTTGATGACAAGCTCATCCATCCAAATAATCGGGAAGTTTTTTTAGGGCGCCGTAAAAAATAGACACGAAAAAGATTGCAGTTTAAAAAAAACACGAAAAAGATTGAAGTTTAAAAAAAAAAGACACGAAAAAGATTGAAATTTAAAAAAAAAGACACGAAAAAGATTGAAGCTTTTTTATTTTAGCAAAGATGAATCGTATGTAAAAGTCTTACAACATAAAAAATGAAGATATCAGAATCAAGTACACAGGAACAAGAAGAATGTACGAAACGTAAGCCATCGTAAGATAGGAATACTGAAAAGACGTTATTGGTAGGATGGGACTCTGAAGCCTAGCATGTTTTGTTTATGGTTACCCATCCTAATGGATGGGTAACTATGAAAACCTATTCATGGTTAGGAAGCCATCTACTAGGCAGATCCTCAAAGAGATGGAGGGATAGTTGGCAGTTCATATCCCAGAAATAATACCGAAAAAAAAACTGGTCAAGAATCTACTAAGTATAAGATAGACATTTTGTAATTCATATATACTCGTACAAGGTCTGGAATAATGCTACAGAGATACGGGCAAGAATAAACAAGCTAGATTAACATTTTACGAAATTTTGATGTTAATTTTGGTCTATACATGAGAATAGAGAGGTGTAATGCCGTCTATGTTTTATTATATTGTGCCAAAGCGTAGACACTCAGAGCAACAGTAAAAAACTTGAAGATTATGAAATGTGGGTCTACGGAAAAAATCTTCGTATCTATTGCATATGATGAAGAAACGATGAAGATGAATCGTATATAAAAATCCAAAAATATTATTAAAACAATAGAAGTACGAAACGTGTAATATTTGGGACATGTCACGCAACATTTGTACAACAGTTGACATCTTATCTTGCAGGGGAAACTGCAAGAAAGATGGGAATCTGGCAGGTTAAAGAGTGGTTCAGAAAATCGATAACATCTCTCTTTAAAGCAGCCGCGAATAAAGTTATGATAACTAATATAGCTGACAACGTTCCTTGAATTGATATGCTATAAAGAGAAAAATATGAATATTTGATTTTTATTTAAAAAATAAGTATTCTCTGTAATAGAGATTTCAACCTTAAATTAAGAATGCGCATTGTACGATATTATTTATTTATGGCGTGGAGACTGGGACACGTACCCAAGCTTCTACAAAACGAATATAAACATTTTGAAATGTGGAGCTATAGGGAGATTTTGAAGATTTCTTGGATTGACGAAGAGGTCATCAGACGGTGAAAACTTAGAAATAAGTAAATACTTACATTAAGAGGAGGAAATTTGAATACTTTGGGCATTTCATGAGAGGAAACAAAAATGAATTGATCTAAGTCTTTTATTTATTTGACACTTTTATTTCAAATACAATCTGGCGGGTTTATTGTCAGGCGGCAATCTCTTTCAGCCAACCAGACAAAAGTAAATGAAGTAAGTTACGTGGTCGCATAAATCATTCAAATGATTATCCATCCCCACGAAATACATAAACACATACGTGACCACATGCCCACGGACCCCACAAAGACGGACAATCATCCGAATATCCTTTTTCATATAAAGTGAGATATTATCAATCAAAAGAAAAGGAAGAGATCGTGGAGAGGAAATGAAAAGAAAAATCAGGAATTAAACAAGTTCTTTTACTGACTAGAAATTAAGAGTTTTTTAAAGAGTTTTTTCAGTCGCTTCTTAAAGCATGCTAAGGACGGAGCGAGTCTTATATTGGTTTGTAACTGTTTTGTGCAACTGTAATTCGTGTAACTGATTTCTAAGTCATGTTGCAGGGGAAGATAATAATAAAACGTAGGAAGAAGAAGAAACTCATGGTTGAAGAACCTAAGATACTGGTTCCATTGTAGCACGAAAACATTGTTCAGACTTTATTGTTCCTGTGTACCACGAACACATTGTTCAGAGTTTATTGTTCCACTGTAGCACGAACAAATTGTTCAGAATTTATTGTTCCACTGTAGCACGAACACATTGTTCAGACTTTATTGTTCCACTGTAGCACGAACACATTGCTCAGATTTTATTGTACCACTGTAGCACGAATACATTGTTCAGACTTTATTGTTCCACTGTAGTACGAGTACATTATTAAGGTAGCCATGATGATTGATAACAGATAACCTGATGCAGAGGCACGGCCTGGGGGACGTAGTCCGGGACAGAAGAGCATACAACCTGAGGACGAGGAGAGCTGACCCCAACAGTCTTCGCAGACTTCGTTGGGATGGAGCCAGGGAGAGGATGATTGACAACATTCGACGTGGAGAGAAAAAAATAAAGTTTTTTTATTTTATTTTATTTCAAGGGTTGAAAAACCTTTTTGATAGAAAATATTAAAAATGACAACAGACAATTTTAACATTGAAATTTAAGTAGTGTTATACAATAGAAAAAAAATTGTGCGAGACAACCAACACAACAAAGCAAACCTATACAATTGAATCAATTCATCACGGCAAGAACAACTTTTTCACTTCACTCCTGTAAGTAGTCAGTCCACATAAAAATCCATACAATGCTCATATTATTTGCCCAATCTGTGAAGTCTTGTTGTGTAAGGCTTGTACAAAATAATTAGTTGCAACTTCTTTACTATGGAACAAAATATTGTGCCGGGTAGGTCTACAAGGAATGTGTAACATGACAAGCTAATTTAGTTCTGGACTGTTGAAATACGAGCTGACAATTTGAAATAATGATGAAAAGTTTGGACTCATGTATACAAAAAGGATCTAATCCATAAAACAGTTTTTTTTTAATTTGTTTCAAATGTTGAAAAATCATGGATACATGCAAACATTTGAAGAAAATGAAATAGATATTTCATGGTCAAGTTCAGTATTAAAATGTTTCCTCTATTATCATATAACAGGTAAAATAGAGTCCTTTTTAATTTCTGAATTCTTGTATAAAATAAATATATAAATTAAAGTGTAGGCCCATATAAATTCTTATACTTGTATAATAGCTCAAGCAGTGTAATTACGGCAACTGTCATAAATGAGGATCCCTTCGATATCAGTGCGTTTCTTAGTATCGCTATGTTAGCAGTCAAGGCTTGAACGCATGATTAAGATTAAATCGCTCAACTATGTCATTATGTAAAAGCTTATTTCAATTAAAAATAGCGTGCTACTCAAGTATTCTGAGTAAAAATCTGTTACTGAGCCATTTTACAGCTACTGTTAGGACAGAGTGCGATTTGCTCTCAAATTACCTTTAATACATATGAGCCAATATCATGTAATGCAACAGAATAATATTAAACACACACAAATCAATATTTCAACGTGATCTTAAATAACAGTTTTTATTATTATACTTTCGTTGTTTACGGTATAATCTGGTCAATTTATTGATAAATGACAATCTCAATGGTAACCAACCAGAAATTTGTTAAAAAAGGCCTTAAGTTACCCACTAAACCAGACTAGAACCCTGTTTGTAAAATTGGGTACCAACGATAATCAAACCCGTAATCACCGTGCTGAAATACAGGTGTCTTATCAACTAAGTCACATGACTTAAAAGCTAGCACATTTTCTAATACAACATTACTAATAGTCAGTCGTACTTGCTTGATATATTCTACCATTGTGCATGCGCAAAAAAGATTCAACCCACGTTTTATCTGTTTTCAGATATTTGAGGATTTACCATAAAGTAATAAGATAAACATATCATAATACAATATAATCTGGTTTGATGTTTGATTTTCTGCCACAATATTGAAACAAGGCGTTAATATTCGCAGCTAATTGGATTAAATATTTTTTGTTATCTCCTTTCACAATATTAAACAAAGTCCTTAATTTGTATCTAATTGAATATTTTAAATAATCTTTTCTACCACAATTAATAAAAAAATATTCTCAATATCTACTTGGTCCTAGTTTTTATTTTACGTGATAAATTTTAGCAAAGTAATTTTTGAACACTTCCTTTATAAACACTTGTCGGATTAGTTGCTTTAAAGAAATTTCTTCCAATCAACGAGCTTTTGTTTCATCATTATTACCAGTATTCTCATGAATACATATGCGTATTAATAAAAAATGTTAATTCCGTGTCTTAAACTCAGAAATGATAATGATATTTCATGAAAAGTAAAAAAATAAAATAAAGACAAATCTCAAAGAACATAAGGTTTAGGGTGGAAATTGTAAAGGGGTTAAAGATGAAGATTTTTCGAGTTATCTATAGTTTAACCCTTTGAATACATGTCTCACTATTTTCTGACTTAATATTTGATTAAAACCTTAAATTGTATTAATCTAACAGTTCAATGATGGTTCTTAAAAAAATATGATTAAATATGAAAATTGTATACTCTACACTTCAAAATAAAGTTACCATACGAATCGTAACACTTGTGATTAATTAATTTTATTCGTGATCTGTTTTTTAAATTTACATTGTTAACACAGGGCAAACCTTTAAGGAGATGTAACAAATGAAACGACACTTAAGTGACCTTTACATAGCGTAGTTAAAACTATAAAACAAAAGATAATATTAAAATCCTTCCAAAAAAAACTAAAGTCATGATACATCATAGTCTGGAGTGATGAAGTGTGAGGAGTTTAATTTCGCGTGATGTATACATGTGTAACTGAGTGTCACTGTTTGTCAGATTGATGAGAATATGCAACGGGGTTTTATATAATCTTCTTCTTCCTCTTGGTTTAGGTCGTATGACCTGTTTGTGACGGTGGTCTGTCCTGGGATGATGACGTCCAGCTGTCCTTCCACCTTTTCGGTGGCCTTCCTGGTAATCTCCTGATGTTAGGGTTTTCAGTCTTAGCAATTCTTGCAAGTCTTATATCCTCCATGCGGTCCACATGCTCCCTCCAGAAGCACCTTCTGTTTCTTCCCCACCTCACTATGTCTTCAACACCACAGACAGACCTTATCGTCTCATTTCTGATCCGATCTCTAAGAGTTCTGCCTGCGATGGAGTGTAGGATTCTCATTTCTGCCACTCAGAAAAGGTTTTTTGTCCTGTTATCGGCTCTCGCTTCTATCCCATATGTCATTTTATATAACCAAAAATTGGAAAAAAGTAACGATTATTTTTTTCATGCTATATGTCCTCAGTGAGATATAGGCAAATGCCTTGTTTACTAGGGACACGACAAATGAAAGGCAACAAACCCAGATCCATTAAAATTGTGTGTCCAAATTAAATTACCTATTGTTTTTTCGCAAATTATGTATATTTCTTGTGTGGAGAGGAAAGGAAAAGAAAAATCAGGAATGAAACACGTTATTTTGCTGACTAGAAATTAAGAGGTTTTTCAGTCGCTTCTTAAAGCATGCCAAGGACGGAGCGAGTCTTGTATTGGTTTGTAACTGATTCCAGAGTCTCGCTTTATTTATTATTAGGACAAATAAAAATAAGAAATTATAGGAAAAATAAAAATAATTTAATATAAAATGGAATAATCAGCCTCAAAGAACCATTTTTGAGCAGACTGAGGAAATGCTGGTGAAAAAACCCCCTGAACTCAAAAACATGTATTTAAAAACATGTATTTAAAAACGTGTATTTAAAAACATGTATTTAAAAATCCCCAAACCAGACATATCATAGACCCAATTGTTGTATTTTCACGATTGACGAATTACAACGTACAACTATCGTTATCAAATTGCTATTGACATATTTGAATTGTAAAAGGTTTCGCATGTGTATAGTAGGAGTGTGGAAATCAATTTTAGTCAATATGTTGTGAATAATCGTATACAGTTAATATACACATAACCGATTAAGTTTTATAGCTAATTTATATTATTTTCGTATAACCAATTTATCAAATCAAATATAATCTGTCTTTATACTAAAAGTTGTTCCGTTTAAAGCTCCAAGTAAAAATTAAAAGTGAAAATTTTAATTTCTACTCCTCAAATATTTTCTACAGGTTATTCAATTCTCATAAAAAAAATCGTTTGAATCAATATTTTTATAACTGTCATATTTGTATAAAATAAAAAAAAAAAACAAAGTTTGAATAAAATGTGCTAATATCGACTACTAAATTGAAAAATTTTTGCTTGAAATTTAATAATTGTTTTTGTAACAAAGTTTCAAGAACACTCTGTATCACATTTCCCATGTTAACCCATATGTACGCATTAAGTTTAAGTAAAACGTGATTTGTAAACACTCTGTTATCAATTGTGTGAGTGCGGAGCGATTGGTCCCGAACCGCTGACCCCCGCAGTTGCTAACGGGCAACTAATTTGCCACCAGTGTACGACTGACGTCACATTTGGTAGTCATATTTTCACCGCACACACCTCGAATCTTCAGTCAGCTCTGAGCAGGCGACCCTTGCGAGTATCTTGTCTTAAGCGCTATAGCATCATTTTTAAAATCAACCGATCAACAGGTATCGATTAAATATTATTTGTTTATTCACATTAATAATTTATTTTATAATTATTAATTAATAATTATATTTTTTTAAATATTTATTTATTGTTTCGTTTTCACCTTGTTTCAAGCAAGGTTTTCCCCGCTTGAAAAGTGACAGTTGGGAACTCTGTCAAGGTGATTTTTTTTGGCGCGAGTTTGTCACGAACGATTTTCCCGCGCGCGCGTGGGATGGCAGCGCACGTGAAAAGTTTATTTTAGAACATTTCATTCATGATTTATAAATATGTTCGAAACATTTTGCCTTTGCCAATAACGTTTTTAATTTTTTTTCAACAACTAAAATGATTGTAGTAAAATTTATTGTGTATCTTTAAATAAGTTAATTAATTTCTCGATTTTGTATAAATTTAATATTTCCCATCATTTTCAATCTTCAGTAACTTTTCTTCCATTTTTTATTTATGCAGGACTGAATATTTTTATTACGTCTTAACTGAAAAATGTTTTAAAGTATAACTTTTGAAACATCTACTATTTCTTATTATATTCTTTCGCCTTTGAGGTGACTTCGCTCTCTAAAAAGTGCCATTTTACTACTAATAGATAATTATATTTTTATTTATATCTGTCTAAGTTTTTAATTAAGATGAATATTTACATTAGAATTACCCCATTTTTATTTTATTGTTTTCTATTACTATACATATTTAATGAAAATTGTGTATATTTATTTTTTATTATTTAACAGTCATATTAATACATTTTTGTTTGACCACATATTTTATTTTGTAATTTATTGATTTTTCCGATTTTTTTTATTCATTACGTAGATAATTGTTTCGTACTATAAAAACATTTTCATAATATTTTCATAATAGTTCCACGTTAGTAAATACTTTCATAACGTGGAACAAGCCTGTCACTTATTTTTTATTGCTTGGTCAAGTACTAATAATGAAATATGAACGATTTAAAAAAAATAATTTATACGATTAGTAATAACGTACGAGAAGTTTAGGAAGACCTATGAAAACGTGGTACAACCAAATTTAAAAAAATCTGAAAATAAGTCGAGTGAAAAATCTTTATAATTGGAGAGTATGTATGCAAATGGCAGAATTCAAAGATATATGCCAGGATATACATAATTATGGGGAGATCTTTTCTCCTTAATACGGGCATGTCGTGATGGTTATGAAGATGATTTTTTTTTAATTTTGGGGAAAAAAATTAAGTATTGATGAGATATGAAATTCTACAATATAAATACTAACTGAATTTAAAGCAAACTTTTTATTTTTTATTTGCTTTGTTTATTATTTAATTATAAGTTAAGCTCTTTTGTAATATTTTGACTTCGCCTCCATTCATGAAAGTGGGCAACAGCATAAAGAGATATGATAAAGTAAAAATGATTTTTGTGTTCTTTGATGACCATTCTTTGCAAATTTCTCTCGTCGCTAAGGTAAGCAAAGAGGGGAATATTTAAAAGTTCTGTTTTGTGTTACGCAGTTAAACTTTTACAAAAGCTGTGAAGAGCTGTTTTCTCTATTTACCCTTAAAGAGACAAAATATGGTAGAATGTATGCATATTTGTTAAATTCAAGAGATAAATTGAGGATTGTTTTATTTGTTTCAGATCAGTGATCAGTTCATCTACAACTAACTGTAGCGATAAATAAATCTTTTTGAATTCATCGTTTAAGCTTTTTCTTCTTGAAGCTTCTAAGGCATACAAACAAAATGACTTCTTTTGAGCACATGCCGAAAAAAGAGACACTCAAGTTGAGGCAGGAACATATTGGGTGAGTTCAGTATTTTATTATGTATTTATAAACCACCACCTTTATTTTAAAAGGAATCACGGCCTGCCTATTTGATTTTTTGTAATAGCGAATAATTGCTGTATTTAATAATACCGAGTATGTGCATACCAAAATAAAAAGTCTGAAAACACAACAAATATATTATTTTCTTTCTTGAATCTTAGAAAATATATCTGCACCCTAAAGGTAAACCACGGAAGTCCACTTTTTGCTGTTTTGGAGTTAACAATACAGAAATAATATTATTGTAATAAGCAGTGTTTGTAAAAAAACTATGTTTCCTGCACATTCATTGCGATGTGACTCCCGTGGTTTATCCTGTAGGGTACATATATTTGTTTCACGTTGTGGTGTCATGTTTATGATTTTTTAATAAATAATACATTTACTTTTTATTTGATATTCATCACTGTTTTATTTGAGTCCAATACCGACGACCTTCGTGACCTATTTGGTAAAATTCCTGTCTCCCAGCCCGGAGGTTGCGAGTTCAAATCCCGCTGGAATCCAGATTTTTTTAAAAGGATTCCAGTCTGGATTCCACTTAAGATCTCTTTAACATCTTTCTGGTTGGCTGGAAGAGATTACCACATGGCAATAACACCGCTAGGTTTTATTACTGTAAACAACGTAAGTGCAATACAATATCGGTTTCAAAGATCTCCGTCTTTGTTGTCAGGTGAAGACATGTAATTTAGTTCATCTTCACTTGACGAGGAAGACAGAGGTCCCTGAAACCGGTAGTGAATTCAAATAAAACAGTGATGAACACAAAATAAAAAAACGAGCGTTTTATTTATTTTATTAAAAATACATATTTTTTTATTTATTCAACACTTGCATTCAAATACATCTGACTGATTTATTGCTTTAAATTGATATCTTCCAATTTACCAGCGTTTGTTTCGTGGTAACAATATCAGTATTCATGACAATATTTGAAAAAAATATACACATCTTAAATAAGCTATCGATAAGGCTAGGAATAGTACAGGAGCTAACGACGTGGAATATTTTGAGATAAAAATTAGTTTTGTTAGCTTTCTTCAACATTATATTTACTATCGACCTATTTCGAGACGTTTGTTGAATCTAAAAATTTGTAACTGCTGGTTGGTAATTCGATTACTTTTAAGATTCAATTTAGACGTTCATATGCAAAAAGGATTCAATGCATACTCTGCATGTTTTGAGATATTTAAGGAGTCAAACGTTTTTTTGGCTTTAATGGTATAAATAATGCATAAAAATTGAATTTTTCATGAAATACACATTTTAATGGATTGATAAACGTTTTTAAATGGATTTAATGGATTGATAAACGATTGATAAATGTTAAACGTTTTTTTGGCTTTTATGGAATAAATAATGCATAAAAATTGATTTTTTTCTTGAAATACACATTTTAATGGATTGATGAACGTTTTTAAATGGATTTAATGGATTGATAAACCATTGATAAATGTTAAACATTTTTTTTTGCTTTTATGGAATAAATACTGCATATAAATTGATTTTTTTCATAAAATACACATTTTAATGGATTGATAAACGTTTTTAAATGGATCGATAAACGATTGATAAATGTTAAACGTTTTTTTTTGCTTTTATGGAATAAATACTGCATAAAAATTGAATTTTTTCATGAAATACACATTTTAATGGATT
The DNA here is from genome assembly GCA_949825065.1 of Odontocerum albicorne. Classification (NCBI taxonomy): domain Eukaryota; kingdom Metazoa; phylum Arthropoda; class Insecta; order Trichoptera; family Odontoceridae; genus Odontocerum; species Odontocerum albicorne. Next base: position 8,249,943 of record OX463846.1, on the reverse strand, counting down.
GATAAACGTTTTTAAATGGATTGATAAACGATTGATAAATGTTTAACGTTTTTTTGGCTTTTACGAAATAAATACTGCATAAAAATTGAATTTTTTCATGAAATACACATTTTAAACGATTGATATGTTGAACTTTTTTTTGGCTTTTATGGAACAAATAATGCATAAAAATTGAATTTTTTCATGAAATACACATTTTAACGGATTGTTCTTTTGCACATTACGGATTTAAATATGTTTTACTCTTTCAAATACACTAAACACATGTGCTTTGTTTATTGTATTGCATTGTTACGCTTTAATTGTATAGGGTGTCTTTCATTGTATATGAATAAAAATAGTAATATTTCATAGCATAGGGTGTCCCTAGAAATATGAATAAAAAAGGCAGAGTATTTTTTTCTGTATAAAGTAGACACTTTATGAGTATATATGAAATACAACATCTGACATACGAGTATATCGATTTCAATAATAATTTTACGAATGTGGTTTTTGAGTTCTCGAACCATTCGTGGATTGTTGGCATAGACTTTTAATTTTACGAAGCCCCAAAGAAAATAGTCCAGTGGTGTATAATAATTACATGATCTAGGCGGCCAATTGACGTTTCCTCTTTTCGTAATAATGCATCCAGGATTTTTTTCTTGCAACAACGTTATTGTTTCATTGCTTGAGTGACGTATAACACAATTCTGTTGAAACCAGATGTCTTCCAAGTTAGTTCTATGTAATTCATGCCATAAAAAGTTTTGAATCATGTTTCGATGTCGATTTCCATTAACTGTCATTACTCTTTCTTGTCCGATGACCTCAAAATGATCAACTGGCTAAAGTTTTTGAAAAAAAATCGCACCTTATGGATATGCAAAGCCAACATTTTAGTTTAAATTCGCTGTTAAGAGTTCCTAGAAATTACCAACTGTTGGGAACGATAATTAATTGGTGTCGATCGTTGTTGTCCGACACATTCACTCAACGCAGCAATATTTTCCACTAGTTGCAACCCGAGAAATATTCACGGAAGTAAAACAAATTCTACATATATGAAAATATATATTCATAAATGTAAAATTTGTTTATATATATATATCTCATTTATATATCGTCCCCTTTTACACCGGTTCAAAAATTGTTAGCTAGGTATTTAAAATTCGTTCAGAATCACGGACCCACCGAGTTTCAAATTTCGAATTACTTTTGGAGAAAATCCAAGTATTCCTCTCTCGCTCTCTTGTATTCAAAATTCGATTCTTCTCGTATTCTTTCTTTGGCGACAACCGTCGTACGGGCTTTGGCCTATTTATATTATGATTGGACGACTTTAATGCTGACGTACCGGTACTATTGACAACCGAACCCGTTTCTTCTATTTTTTTCTGTATCAAATTTTGGCACTTTATTGGCAGAATAAACAAACGTTACGAATCGCATTTGAGATATGTCTGATAAAGTCTTCTGGTAACAAAAGTCAAATGCGTTAGACGTTTATGAGTATTGTTTTCTCCACCTGCGAAGTAGTATTTCAAACAAATGCAATGACAAATCGCGAGTGCTGTATCTACTCTAGTTGTTTTGAACCCAAAGGATTCATTAACAGGCCCGAAGATAATTTTGTCTCCTTACCAATATGTCTTACCGAACATCTGTTGAACAGTTATTTCCCAAAAAATCTCTCCGCTCTTGGCCGAAATTGTCCCATGCCTCCCTCACCCCTCGGCCTCCAACCGTTGAAGCGTGTATATCGGTACCAGTTCGAACAGCATTTAGTCTTGTTTGCGCTCCCCTGAAGATGAGGTGAAATCCTTGAAACCGGTAGGGCTATACCGTCACAAAAAAGTGGAATAAACAGTGTTTGATAAAAATAAATTACAAATATTATCAATTTGGTTGTTAAAAGATGAAAATAGACTATTGTTTTATTTAGAATAAAATATGTCTAAAATCCTTTGAACTATGCCAGTCTTCAAATAATTTCTTTGATAGGAAACTTCTTGACTGAGAGCCAATCTCGGTAATGAAAATTGTATTATTGTGTCACGAAACTGGCAGCGACATCTTCTAAGGGAAAATGCGAACATAACGAGAACAATACGGGAGATATGTACCGATCTTGGCGACATCAAATATAATCATAGTTTCTCAAAGGTAGCAAAATTCGTGAATTAATTTTCATTAATTAATCTTAAACATGTATGTTAAAAAAGATTACACACAAATTCTGTCTGTTTTGAGATATATGACGACGCTTTGATGTTCAAACGATGTATTCGGAATTTTCAATACGGTAAACTGACACCGTATTTAAAATAAATAAAAACATATAATAGGTGTATGTTTTATCGTTATTTTCAGAGTTAAAACATCTATGGTACAATACAATATATACACGTGTACTTTTTGTAATATCTTATATCACTTAGAATATCTCGAAACGTTTTCATTGTTTGAATTTGTTTTTAAATATATTTTTAAATTTAAAGAACTCTACTTATACTCGTATGAATACATTGAATTTAATTTACTTAGCATAAAATATTGAAATATAATTTTTTTTTATTAAGGCTTCTATAAAGCCTTGCAAAATTTATTAAGGTTTACCTAAATATGTTAACTGAATCATAAACTTGTATTAGCAGCCCAGTTCAGTTTTATCTCACCTCCACCCACGCTGTTATGGGGGACAAAATAAGTTTTTATCCAGCGCGACCTACGCTAGAAGATCAAAGTCTTCTTTGTTTTTTTTATGAGAACAATTTTTTCATGTCAAGTAATGACGAAGAAGAAATAGCCCAAAGGGAGTCTTTCTCCGGTGACGACATACCTGAATGGGAAAAGCAAAGCAGTGACTACGATTTGTATTGGTACTAGAAGAACGTGATTAGACTGGTAAATTAAATTATGGATAATATTTATATCCATTGGGGAGTTCGCCAGGGCTGCATATTGTCACCATTGCTATTCAGTCGTTACTACGATGCTGCTTTTAAAGAAGCGTTCGCTAATGTTGACATGGGAATGAATATGCGTTTCAATGTATAATAACGGAGGCTCTTGGTCCTGACATCGAAATTAAATGCAGAATTGAAAAAGCGCGAGCAACATTTAACAGCATGAAGACATTCTTCTGTAATTATCAATTTTAAACTTCGATAAAGAATGATCAAGTGTTATGTATGCTTTAACTGTTATATGGAATGGAGACATGGACTTTCAAAGTGAACACTATGAACCGATTGAAAGCGCTTGAAATGTGAATCCATAAGATAATTTGAGTTCATGGACAGATAAATTTAGCAACACATCGAATTCTTTGGATATATTTGGTCAGCAACACGATTGCCTTTCAAAGAGCTGCAACAAAATGAGAGGAAGCTGCTGACCAACGTCAAAATTAGAAAGGTACTTGTTCCGTGTACTTTCAAATTCTGGATTTCATTCTTAAAGGTTGAACTAAGGGTCAGTGCGGGTCTGGAAGAAAACAGATGTCCTGGCTACGTAACATTCGAGAGTTGATCAGAATCCAAGAGCTGTTTTATAAGAAGCAGAACGGAGATGCCTTTGCCATACCTAACGTCGGGGATCTGACGTCGCATGAAAAGTAAAAGTTTTACGTAAAATACATTCCAACACAAAACAATATAACAACGAGACAACTGAAATGAGACAACTGAAATGCTAATTTCGTCTGTAAATTGCTCTAAATAAAGCGATATAATGATGTAAAAAAATAGCAGTTTACCTACGATTTAAGGTGTATAATCGATGTCTACACATTTGTATAATTTAGGAGAATTTAAAGTTTTTAAAAATGCTCCAGTTAGCACAACGATTATAATGTATCCCGCCAAACTTTGTGATAAATAAGCGAAATCGACAACAAATGATGGATTTGAACCAAGCATTGCGTGAAAAACGACCAGAATATCAAAAGAGGCAACACAAAGTGATTTTGCTTCATGATAATGCACCATCGCACATTGCAAAACCGGTCAAGGAAACGATTGAGGCGTTTAGTTGGCAAATACTTTCGCACGCGGCTCACTCACCAGACTTGGCTCCATCCGATTATTACTTATTTGCATCGATGGGACACGCACTTGCTGAGCAGCCCTTCACTTCTTACGAAAATGTAAGAAAATGGCTCGATGATTGGTTTGCTTCAAAAGAGCAACAGTTTTTTGGCGTGGCATCCACAAATTGTAGCTAGCGATGGGCAATACATTGAATAACATATTTTTTACCACTTTCATACAATAAATGTGTATTTTCTATAAAAAAAATCCGGTTTCATATTTACAGACCTAACATATGTTATGTATATGTAAATGCAATCGAATAGAAAATACATTTGAGAAAGAAGCTGTCAAACGGTCTGGGCTCATAACAGCCTCCCAATCGACATACAACCCCATCAATAGGAGGACGAGTCCGGCCGCGAAGACGTCAGATATTTTCAACCCATACTTTAGTACACACACATTTTAATAAAAAAAAGTTAAATGATAATTAATAAACCGTTGATATACGAGTAATTTAAAACTTAATAATAGGGATAGTACATGGAAGTAGAGAAAATATTTACCAATAAAATAATCCTTCCTGAGTGAAGACAAAATTAAAAAAAACTAAAATGTATTACAAGCATTAAGATATTTTGCAATTTTATTTAAGCTTTTAAATGAAAATGGTGTGTTTAATTTTTCATGGTACAAAAAACGTGAATATTCATTTGGGGCGCAGAAAGTTTTGCATATATTACACGGAAAAGAGAGAAAAGTCCGCTACTTCTATATAAATGTAAACCGTAAGCCGCGGCTTAGCTGGTATAAATCAGACAATTCTCAACAGAAAACATTTCAAAAACCTCGAACCGCCACTGCTTTCCGTGGCGGTTTCCTAAACATGGTTGTGGATACAGAGATTTAGAAGTTTTTGTGGAAATACCAATATTAGTTATTTTTTAAGTCCAGGCAAGGATTAGCACTAGTGTATATGTTCATATATAATTACTTATTTTTTTTATCTTTCCTGTGAAGATCAAATCCTGCCACTAGTATGTTGGTTAGTCTTTTCCACATTTCCTTGATTTGGGATTCATGTTGAACGCCACTTTATATTTATAACAAAGGTAACTTGGAAAGTTTGTTGGATTATAAATGTTTCCAAGACTGCAGATGTATCGATGGAATATCTTGAAGCTGTTGAAACAATACGGGATTTCCGTATGGATTTCAGCATGTTTGTATGGTATTGAAAACTCTTCAATGATTGCAATTTATCGTAGTTCCAATTTTACCTGTTCTGAGATAAACGAGAAACTACCTTGCTGATTTGTATGGCCTTGTGTAAATACATAATATATAACTTAATTCAACCGTAAAACACTAAATTAACGGTCTTTAAATTTTTGGATATCAATTATTGATAAATGCTTTTCCGATGTTACAAATACACCTAAAAAGTATGTGCATGAGCGCGCGGTAACGCATTGGACTTTAGTGCGGAAGGTCGCCAGTTCAAACATTGCGCTGTGCCAGTTCAAACCCTTCGAATGACACTGGCATTTTTTCCCACAGTATTCAGGGGTATAAGCATACCTATGACTTCAGTCAAACATATAATATTATTTAAAAAAAAACATGCCGGTGTACTCCAATCGACTTACTTCCTCCAATGTTATTTGATGGCTCTATCATACCATTACATAAAACTTTTAAATACCTAGGAGTGCAGTGAGACCCTAGAATCAGTTACAAACCAATGTTAGACTTGTTCCCTCCTTGGCATGCTTTAAGAAGCGACTGAAAAAACTCTTAATTTCTAGTCAGTAATATAACGTGTTTCATTCCTGATTTTTTTTATGCCTTTCCTCTCCATCATCCCTTGTTTCCTTTGATTGATGATATCTCACTTTATATGAAAAGGAATGTTCGGGGGATTGTTCGTCTTTGTGGGGGTTTGTGGGCATATGCTCACGTATGTGTTCATGGATTTCATGAGATGGATAGTCACTTGAATGATTTATGCGACCACGTAACTTGCTTAATTTACTTTTGTCCGTTTGGTTGGAAGAGATTTCCGCTTAGCAATAATCCCACCAGATTGTATTTGCAATAAAAGTGTCAAATAAATTATAAATAATAATATGTTGCTATCAATAAACCAAATTTATTCATTTTATTTACTATTACGGTAGAGGTATTACGTTTTAATTGTAACATTGCCTGACCATGCACTGGGCATTGTACCTGCTCATTCAAGCTCTAGCTTGTTTACGCTGGAAACTTCTGTACTTTAGTGGTAAATTACATCCATAAATCTGAGCGATAACTCAAAAATATTGAACTTGGTTAGGTTTTGCTGACGTGACCAATATTTTTTTATTGTTTCAGGCGTTCCTGTAAGTTGTTCTTTGATTCCGCCCCTCTGAAGATCGTGCGGGCTGTGGGCCAGTACATGTACGACGAGGATGGCAAAGAGTATTTGGACTGTATCAACAACGTCGCCCATGGTGAGTAGCCACTATTCCATATCCATCCTGTATCATAAACTACCCCTTATACTGTATTCATCCATTTTTATGGATACAGTATAAAAGGTAGTTAATGATACATAAATGTATCTCTTATTAATCTATATATATCATATATGTATTTCTTATTAATCAATAAATATAGGTATCTCTTATAAGTATGTATTTAACACGCCACCATTATTAAATGTTAAGATATTTAAAACAACTTAAAAACAGTATATTAATGCATAGTTTAAAATGCATCAATTACGACGTTAGTAGTCTTCCGAATCGGAAGTTTTGGAATCCAATTCATTTTAAAAGGATTCCAGTCTGATTTTCGTTTAAGGACAATTTTAAACCTTTCTGGTTGATTGGAAGATATTGCCATATGGCAATAAATCCACCAAGTTATACCGTATACAGGCTATAAACATATCAGGCTAGTTAAATACACTCGTGTATGCCATGGTAATATCTAGTTTTATCGAAAAACATCAGGCTAGTTAAATATACTCGAGTATGCCATGGTAATATCTAGTTTTATCGAAAAATATCAGGCTAGTTAAATTTACTCATGTATGCCATGGTAATATCTAGTTGTATCGAAAAATATCAGGCTAGTTAAATATACTCGTGTATGCCATAGTAATATCTAGTTTTATCGAATAGTTCGATCGGTTCTTATATAAAGTGGCTTGAATTTTTTTCAATTATTTAAGAACCGATAAAATGCAGTTTGGTCCTTTTAGCAAATAAGCGTTCAATTAACCTTCTATACTCGTATATGTATGCGAGTATTGATACATAAATTGAATACAATTAAAATCCCGAAATACTGTGGAATATTTTAATCTAGAAACATATTTGAAATATTGAACACAGTTTGATAAAGTTTTTATATAAAGCGAAACAGGTCTGTTACCTTAGTTTATTTTGTTAAGAAAATCACATTTTCTTGAAAGTTATTACGTTTTGAACTAAAATCTAGAATATTTCTATTATATTGCATTGTATTACACTTTCCCCATATGCAATATACCTAAACTGCCCTCATTAGAAAAAACGCAGCTAATGGCAAAAGTTAAGTTTTGAGAAAACTGTACTTTTATGTTTTTCATTGCTGCTTAAAAATGTCGTGATTCATAAACAAAAAAGCAGTAAAATTTGATTCATAAGCAAAAACGCAGCAAACAAATAGCACTTGCTGTCTTTTTTCTTATGAATCACATTTTTCTGCTTTTTTGCTTAAAAAAACCTATTATTTTGTTTTGTACATTATGTAAATTTTTGTATTGAAATAAATGGTTTTCTGTATTTTTTATGGATTATGGTTCAGAATTTGATACGAAATATTACCTCATACTTAGTTAAATTTCAGATTTTTTCCCGTTAGCTGGGTTTTTGCTTATAACGGCAGTATAACAGGCTTACAACTGCGTGGATTAATCTCTTTCAAAGAATGAGGCTAAATAGGCTTTAGGTGAAAACCAGACTAGAATCTTTTTTTTAAAATCGTAATCGCACCGCATCTTCCGAGTTAGTAGACAGATACGTTATCTACTAGACTACAGAAATTGGAGGAGGGATACTTCTTCCATGGATAACAAGGGCTATTCAAATGAATTTATTAACAATTTACATTTTACCCTTGCAAACTGCTGTAATAGAAAATTGCTACAAATTTTCCGAGTTACTTAGCCGTAAAACGCTTTTACGAAATACCGGAAATGAAAGAAAAAGGAACTCCAAGGTTTCTTCGCAGGGTTACGTCACCACAGGAATGAGATAGAAATAAAACTGAAATTCCTGAAAAAGGACATTCACGAACGCCAACGGTAACTCGGCAATTTGCGGTTTCTCTTTTGTCTAAGAACCAACCACCCGAGGCTGTGATTTCACGTATCGTCAGTTTGTGCTTGTCAACATTTCACGGCATTGTATTTTTGACAATATTGAGTACAACAAACACAAAAAAAAAATATCGTACATGACGAACGATACACATTAAATTCTATTACAATTTATAATAACAGATATTGTATTTCATACCTTTATTGTTTAAAACTGGCCATCTATGTCAACAAATCAGAAAATTTACAAGTAATATTCCTAAGAAGTATATTATTATAGAATTATAATACAGTGTTATATTAGAATTATAATACAAAATCTATGGTAAATCTATAAAGTATTACACTTTCTTTGTATATAGTACAACCTTACAGATTTTTTGCAATGAGGTAAATTTTTCAACCAACCAGAAAAGCATTAAACAATTCTTAGAGATAACTAAACCACAACCATTTTTTTCGAAAAAATAATCTGCATTTCAAAGGAAATGATAAAATTTTGTAAAATATACAACATGCAAACAAATTCAGCTCCATGCATTTCAAATGGTCGAATTCAGTCTTCAAAAGTCCCTCCATGAATACCAACAGAATACACGAAAAAAGCGGATATGTTTCCACGAATATCTCAAATAGTGCTTTATTGGATATATGTATGATTAGGCATTTTTGGATTTAGGCAATTTATCCTGGTGAAAGTGGTTTGAGTCTTTTTTATGATTGATTGTATGGATACAGAGTGATTGCTGTTAGATATATTCGTAAAATATATAATTCAGAATTATATTCAATTTCTGTAACTATATGTACATTTATATAAAACACGTATTAATTTTATCCATAGTCGGTGTCAACCTAAAAAATCTAACATTTCAATTGCAATCCACTGATCAAATTGAAATTTGCTCACATTTGATTTGCAGTTAACTGATGAATTTGAAATGGACTCACATTTCATTTGCAATCAACCGATGAAATGGAAATTGACTCACATTTAATTTGCAATCAAACAATGTAATTGAAATGAAGTCAAATTTCATTTGCAATCAACCGATGAAATTTAAGTTGACTCACATTTCATTAACAATCAACCGATGAAATTTAAATTGACTCACATTTCATAAACAATCAACCGATGAAATTTAAATTGACTCACATTTCATTTCGAATCAACCAACGTAATTGAAATTCGCTCACATTTCATTTGCAAATCAATTGATGATATTAAAAATATAACTTGTATAAAATATATCACAATATTTGAATCGCTTGAACCCTTGTGTTGTAAATCACGAAATAAATTAACTTTAAGTAGTTTTCCATATAAATTATGATTTTCTTAGATATGATTTTAATACACAAAGATTATTTGGAGACAAAAGATTTAGAATATTCAAAGGAGAACGGCGAAACCTTTAACAAGGCGACTGAACTTACCGTTTGAAGAGGGATGGTCTAAGGATTGTTTTGTGAAAATAATTACGAAGATGCATCTTGTAAGAAAACATTTTCATTTCTCTACCCTTATTCTATCTTCAGGAATTAAATAAAACAACACGGAATTCAGAATGCTATGCAACCTTTACAGTGTTGACTTAATTTAAAAGTAATCTGTTTTGCACATTCTTCCTGAAAACGATGATTAAAAAATGTTTTCAGCAGGTAGAAAAATACAGTGAATATTTGTTAAAGAATTTATTGAAAATTCCCTCAGTTCATTTTGTTTTATTTTAATACTTTTACACGTTACTTGATTTAATTTGTTAAAAAAATATAATAGAAAAGGAATATATTCTTACTAATAAGCTGCAAGAACTCTAAAAATAAAAATATTTATAAAAAAAGAACAATTTACATACCGCTGTTTAGAGTTCAGACATTTCTCAAGGGCATTCTAACTCTGGATTCAAGCTCACTTTCATAAGTGGCTGTGCCCAATTAATTAGGAGCTACCACACATTAACATATATTAAGAGATCTATTTGCATTTACAATACTTTAGGAACTTCCTCGCATTTACTACTTAAAGGGTATTTCAAATTGAACGGTTTTTTTAATTCTTGAATAAAACACAGATGGCGTCGCGAACTTGCCTGGGTCTTGTGATATTTGAAAAGTTTAATGTATAATATTTATAAAAATGGAGTCGTATATAATACAACGACGCGTTCAAATTGTTGAATTATTTTATGTATTGTAATTTCCGGAAACGGTGACGTTAATTGTCCACCAAGATCATGTGATCTGACACCGTTGGACTTTTTTCTCTGGAGTTACGTGAAAAGTCAGGTCTATAATAATGACCCCCAATCAATTCCTGAGCTGAAGGACGAAATTATTCGCGTTATTGGTGAGCTAGAACCGCAATTATGCCAAAATATCATCGAAAATTTTGATAAAAGAGTGGAGCTTTAAGAGGTGGACATTTGGCGGATATTGTTTTTTTGTGTTTAAATTTCATACATTATACTTCAATGACCAATAAAAAGTTTTTCGAAATCAAAGAAAATTGTGTGTTTTATTCAAGAATAAAAATTTAAAAAAAACAAAGAACAAAGTGTATTGTTAATTACATCTTGATAGAAATACTACCTACTGCAAAGGGTTTCATGTCGCCACTTCCGGAAATTATCAATGTATTTTTTCGATCATGACCAGGAGAATCCGTCACTACCCTTCGTTAAAAATTGTTTCTCTATTTTGATTTATTAATTATTAAAGGCGTATAATGAAATGCTTTTAAAAAATGATATAATGTTGTTCGAGAGAAATGGTTAACTTCCTAAAGAGTTTCACAAAACGAGAAATATCCTTCCGTTTCACAACGAAATTTACTTGATTCTTGCGGCCAGTGCCAGAAGTGCTTTTTTAAAAAACTTAAATACAAGTTTTTTTAATTATAACGTTGAATCGTTTTGTACGTTTTATTTTCAGTAAATTTTTACTAGGCATTACAATTATTGAAAAATAATTATATTTTGTACTATACTGTAAATGTTTGCTAATCAACATGGCGCCAATTTATCGCCCTAATTGATAAGTTTTTTTTAAATAATACGTACCGTTATATCTAATTAAGTTATGTAATGGTAAAATGTGTCTAAATATTTAATAATACTCATCTATAATAAAGTTAAAACAATATATTATAATTGAAAAAAAAAACTTAAATAAAAAGTGGTCATTGGTTGAAATAGGCCTCTCACCTGTCGAAATCATATTTACTTATAAAAAAAACGAATTATTCGTTCCTGTAAACCTGATTTTCATTAAATAATTATTGAATAATTTAAGCTATAACTTTGTTGCAAAGTGAAAGGGTTTCTAATATTTTGCATACATTACCAGAGACTGGATATTTGACAAATTGCCCATAATAACACGTATTTTCACTTACACTCTCTAAATTGCCCCTAAGTATAAACCACGCCGACTGATAATATGGAGGTTAATATGTATAACAGACCCAACCCACATTTTACCTGTTTTGAGATAATTAGATGTAAACGTGCTTAAATGACCTAACCCACATTTTATCTGTCTGAAATAATTGAATATCTCCAACTATTTTGTGTACAAATTTTTTTTTACGTGAAATTTAAACTTAATTAATATTTTTGCAAATTTAGGAATGATATGCATACATGTACGACCTCCGTGACCTAGTTGGTGAAACGAGTGTCTCCTAGCCCGGGGGTTGTGGGTTCAAATCCTGCTGGAATCAAGGTTTTTCTAAACAGAATTCCAGTCTGGTTTTCACTTAAGTTCTCTTTAACATCTTTATAATTGGTCGGAAGAGATTGCCATATAGCAACAAGTCCGCCAGTTTGTGCTGTATACAATGAAAGTGTAATATAATATAATTATATTTTTTTAAATATTTTAAATAAATCATATTTTGTAGGTTGAACTCTTCTTGTATATACATGTATCCACGTTTCTTCTATTTGCTGATGACCTCAAAATCTTTAAAAAAATTCGTTCTTATACCGACTGCTTAGACCTACAGTCAGATCTCAACAACGTTTGTGAGTGGAGCCACAATAATAAATTATATTTCAATGCATCAAAGTGCAAAATTATGTCGTATCATCGCTCACACGTCTTGAAATTCCATAGATATACTCTAGAATCTATACCTATACCCCGCACAGATAATATTAAAGATCTGGGTGTCTTGTTCCACAGCAATCTCGCGTTTGGTCCTCACATAGAAGTTATGTGCAACTCAGCTTATAAAACTCTAGGATTTGTTATGAGAATCTCTAAGTCGTTTGAAAACCAATTGGTGCTCAAAACGTTGTTTAATTCATTGATCCGTAGCAAACTAGAAAGCAATGCTTGCATTTGGAGCCCGGTGGGGGCGCAGAACTTGCTCATGGTGGAGAAAGTACAAAAAAAATATCTACGATATCTCTACATGAGTGAGTTTGGTGTCTATCCGTGGCTATATCCTACGCAGTTTCTGCTGGGCATGCTCGGGTATAACTCCTTGAGCGGAAGAAGAGATCTGCGTCTCCTGGTATACGTTGTCAAACTCGTTCGAGGAGTTGTGAGCTGTCCAGCATTACTACAAAGATTAGCGTTAAATGTTCCTAACAATTACACTAGACTGCGCCGGCAGGAACTGTTCTCAATAACATACGTAAGAACGAGTCTTCCAGCCGCTATACCTGTTGGAAGGGCCTTAACTCTTCATAACGGGACTGCTTCGGATATTGACATATTTCATATCACATTACCAAAAGCAAAAGTAAATTTTCTTCTTAGATTAAGCGCGTTAGAAAGCACTCATCAACATACTTAAGTGACTGAATATATATGTAACATACGTTTGTGTGTAAATACTCGTTTGTATACATATGCATTATTTTTTATTTTATATAATTTAAAAAAAAAATATTTTTCCCTGTAATTTTTCTTCTTTTTTAATGTCTTGTATTTTTCAATGTAATTGGGCTAAGCCTGTTTTGAAAAAATAAATAAATAAATAAAAATAAATAAATAAATAAATAAATGTATACGTCCAGTCGCTTTGTATAGGCTTGTATGGAAGAATTTATTAGAAAATGTAATTTAGTTATGAAATACCCATTTGACTCGATGCCTTTTTCCACGTAAAGGATTGAGATAAGCATATTTGATTTATAAGAAAAAAAAACATGTTTCGTGGATTGATTCTTTTTTGATTAAATACAACCATATTGTAAGTGGCACTAGTAGGCTGAGCTGGAACAAGTTTGAGCTACTTTTGAATGAAACTCTGGTTCAAGTTGTAATTTTATTACGTAATATCTGGACACGGGGCCGCATTAAGGTTTATATCGCCGTTGTACAGTGACTAAATAAGAAATAATATATTTATTTGTTTAGTACAATGTACGGGTGTTTTTGACCATAAAAGTAGTTAAAGATAGCATAAATGCAAAATCAACATGTTGCAAAAAGTATAAATATTTACATAACTCATACACAAAAATATTAAAAAAGAAAACGTAGTATCTATCGTGTATAAAATACAAACACACGCAAGCCAAGGCTCAGGAGATCCAGTACCGTAGCAAGCAAAAATCTGTTAGAAAAATAATCAAGTGGATGCTAATACCTTGAAATAAGTGTAATTATATATTTTATTGGGACCACTTATCTCATTCGAAAACAATTTAAAAATGATGAGTCGAACATTGAATATTGACTTGAAGTTCTTTCAGCAAATCGAAACGCATGTTTAAAAGCGGCTTCTCTATCTGCCTTAAGCAAACAATTTAAAAATGATGAGTCGAACATTGAATATTGGCTTGAAGTTCTTTCAGCAAATCGAAACGCATGTTTAAAAGCGACTTCTCTATCTGCCTTAAGCAAACAATTTAAAAATGATGAGTCGAACATTGAATATTGGCTTGAAGTTCTTTCAGCAAATTGAAACGCATGTTTAAAAGCGACTTCTCTATCTGCCTTAAGCAAACAATTTAAAAATGATGAGTCGAACATTGAATATTGGCTTGAAGTTCTTTCAGCAAATTGAAACGCATGTTTAAAAGCGACTTCTCTATCTGCCTTAAGCAAACAATTTAAAAATGATGAGTCGAACATTGAATATTGGCTTGAAGTTCTTTCAGCAAATCGAAACGCATGTTTAAAAGCGACTTCTCTATCTGCCTTAAGCAAACAATTTTAAAATGATGAGTCGAACATTGAATATTGGCTTGAAGTTCTTTTAGCAATTCGAAACGTATGTTTAAAAGCGACTTTTCTATCTGCCTTAAGCAAATATTTTTAATCAGTGTTTACTTCCATTTCCTTATACTCTGAATTTCTGGTAGTTAGCGTTATTGCGGGATATATTTTACATCATAAATGAATATATTTTTACTGAAAACTGGTTACAAATGATATTTAGGTCAATTTACCTCAAAAGTGGACACATATGGATGTTTATATCCTAAAATAACTAAATCTAAAAAAACACATTTTGTTAGTTTATTGAAAATATCTAAAAACGTATAAATCAATCTTGTCAATCATCAAGCCATTATGTTTAAAATATTTTTTATTCCATAAAGAAAAACATTAAAAAGTGTTGCGATATTTCCTCGATTATCTCAGATCAGGTAAAATAGGAATTTGGTTATTTTTGAATAATTACGTCCTTATTAAAAGATTTTTACTTTTATGAAAGAAATTGACAAAAAAATAACGTAACGATCTTTATTAAATTTGATACTTGATGACAGCGCACACATTGCGAATAACATCGTTGGCCCTGGAAGTATCGTAAATGCTGGGAGAGGTTTCACATTTCGTAACACAGGGTATAATTGTGTATCTACAAATATTACACAATATTGCTTTTATTAACTCAGAGATAACCGGGGGAGTTGCAAACTTTTTGAATTTGCTGGTGGCCCAATCAAATTCGAAGCGCCCCAGGGAGCTCGCTTCGGCGGAACTTTATTGTATTGAGGGTTTTTAATTTGATTTCTGTTAATTTCTGCGAATTGGTGTTGGAAGGTATGTTGTTTTATTTTACTTCAGAGTATGAGTGTCTTACCAAATACACAATTACCACCAAGCTATGCCCTAGATCCATTAAAATTGTATGTCCAAATTAAAGTACCTGTCGTTTTTTCGCAAATTGTGTATATTTCTTGTCAAATGTAATAATAAATAAATAAATAAATAAAATAAAAAATGTGAAAAAAGGATGTCCATTTTGTGGATATAGACAACCATTTCACTAGGTAAGACCTGTGACGAAGTGTTTACATTTCATATTTAGATCTATGTACAGTACCCGGCGGCCTAATGTGTATTAATTTACCGATTAAGCCCGATGTGTATTACTTACCGCCGGGTACTGTACACCCTTGTTGCTTCGTTTACATATTTACATGATACATACTCGTATGTATGTATGCAAAATCGTTCCAACCAACATTTAACTCGTTTTGAAGTAAATGAGAAAACATAACATATTTTTTACGGATATATCAAGATTTTTGTTCCGTACAAACACATTCATACAATGCGGAGTCATTCTTCAGCAACCGCAGAACAGGTAAAATATGTGTTGGGTCATTTTTGCAAACGTACGCCCACATGCTTTTATATTCTCATACATTCCACCTCTTTTTATATCTGTATTTCTCAAACGTTCTCCTTTAAGTTTTTACTTAGACATCTTTTTCTTCGTTCTTCACATATTTCAGAATTATTATTTTCAATGTCTATATATTGTACACAAGCCAATGTCGTATGACTAGCCTCTTTGCCTGCTCAGATGACTTACACCCAATAAATTGATACAAAAACACTCAGACTTGTAGTCACACGTTAGATTTGACACCTTCAAGTAAAAAAATCTTGACAGGATTTAATTCGAGTTTTTATCTTGTCTGTAAAAGCAAAGAACTGACAATGGTGCCTCTTGATATAAATAATAAAATTGTTGGGTGGGTCGAACAATATAAATATCTGGACTTCTGGATATTATCAATGGAACCAGTCTCGAGAAATCAAAGTACGAGTGGAGACGGCACTTAGCTGCTTCTTTAAGAAGCAGAATCTCCTCTGAAACAAAGATTTCCATCTCGAGTTAGGTATGCGAATTTTGCACTGGTACACATTCTTCGTACTTCTATATGATATCAAAGCATGAATATTTCTTTCTTAGCTTATCACAAAGAAACAACATGCTTTTGAAATGTGATGCTATCGAAGAATGCTGAAATGTAATGGGTTGACAACTTCCATAGCGATGGCATCTTGAAACGGATGAATTTTTCGGTACCACCGTTATCTTTTTCACAATTCGGTGTACAGCCAGTAGAGAAGGGACTCCCTCATGAGAGCAACCTTTTTATCAAAGTATAAATATTTCCAATTTTATTAAGAGTATACGTTCGCACTGTAAGGGAATCTAATTCTGGAGACAGTGAGGGTAGATGAGAAACAGATGCATGTCCATGTAAAAAGATGTTATCCAATGTAAAAAAATACATACATGCATACCATCACACAATTTCCTATCGGAGTAGGTAGAGAGGACAGACCTCAAAAATTGTCTATCTCAACACTCATCCTTAGTGTCTTCTATATCTATATACCTTCTCATACAGCTCCTACAATTTCTCTGATTGTTTACATTTTATTCTTACAAAATATGATTCAATTGAGCCAACCATACTTTCCTTACGACCATAATTATAATTTTTATTCGTCGTTTCCACGAGGAATAGAACTACGATCTAAATGATGCTGAGTCATCGCTATATCAACACCGTCGAGGTCGATGAGATCTTAGCCCTTGTGTAAATATTTCGCTTGTGCTAGGTTCGAAATCTTATATTTACTTTAATAAGTCAATAATTCGCACACTGTTTGAATATTATAGTAAGCAAATAATACTTATCAACATCACGCCATTCCCCTATTGCGGTAAGCGGAAATAAAATATCTCCACTTAATTTTATCATGGCATACATCTTTTACTTCTGCCAAGTTCTTACAATTATTCGTGCATACTCTCCTACTATACATGCCTTTCATTTTTCCCTGTTTTAGATATTGTGTAATTTAATTATACATTTTTTTTCTAAGTATTCCCAAACTTGTCATACCTTCTATAGTACTAGTTTATATTGTTTTTGTTAATATTTCATGAATTATTCTTTTTCCGTGGCCAAACCACCTCAAAGTTCCTTTATATTAAACTCTGTATCTTCTTTAAATCCGCATTATTTCTTAACTCCTTAATCTCTTATACATTGTTTTCATACATATTCTACGCAATGCTCTCATTTCTACCGCATATATCTTACTTTCATAACTTTTTATGGTATATGTTACAATATAACCTCAAAGGTTTGTTTCTAAATGTAACAACAAAATTCAGTGTTGTTATTTGTTGCCAAACCAATCTGAAAAGTATTTAACAAACCTCAGGTGAAAAATAGACAGGGGCTCTTTTTAAAAAATACTGACGAGAATCGAGACCGCAAACCCTCGGTTGGAACACTTATAAACTCGGTCATGTAGGATGTCATATAGATTGTGGAAAATGTAACATTATTTAAAGCACTTGTTGGACATTAGTTAGTGTGTCTGGTTTGATTTCCTAGAAATTCCGATTAATTTACTTTTGGTGTGGATTTATTTATTATAGCGACATCAAATTACCTTACACGAATTCAAACTATAAGTGCGTTACAAAAATCTATAATACAAATAATGCGAGCATGGTAGAGAAAGATCGATGAAGTGTGGTTGAATCAAAAGAATTAAATTTTGAAACAAAAAAAAAAGGTTAGAAGTAAGAGAAACTTAAGACTCTAACGGTGGGGGGGCGTGATTTAATGGTCTACATTTTTTTCAATAACCAATAAAAAGTTTTTTGAAATCAAATCAAATTGTGTGTTTTATTCAAGAATTAAAAAAAAGTAGAATTAATAAAACCGCTCAATTTGAAAGACCCTTTATTTGAGAAACTAATTTGTTATATTACATAAATATTAACAAACATGACTGTTATACCGTTTTTATGACAACATGTATATATTGTAGTTACACACGGTTCTAAGTACAACCAATATTATATTGTTTGATTATGATGATAGATTTTATTAAAAAAAAGTAAACATTAGTTTGGGAACATAATTTTCAAGTCATGCTAAGAAGTCAATAATGTTCAAATACCATATCTCAAAAGAGATAAAACGTGATTCACATCTTTGTTGCATATTTACGAGTACGTGCAAATATAAAAAAATGTAATCTTGGCAGGTGCGTCTCTGGTAAATATTATAATAACCGTATGGAAAATAACTCGCAACAGTTTTGTTTATATTTAACCTTCTGTTTTTATGATAGTGTTTAGTTAAGCTTTAACGGGTTGTCACGTAGAATATTGGACGGTTGCAATATTGTATGTTTGATATTTTGGAAAAAGTGACTATAAAATTACCTTTTTTTACACTTTAAATTTTGTGGATTTTAATTTGCTGAATAATTAATTTATACTAAGGAATAAAAAGGACCTTCATGGCTTAGTTTATAAGATGCTTGGCTTCTTATAAACTTGGCTTGGTTGTGGAACAATTCCAGTTGACAGAACTAGAATATTTCCTTCACCTTCTCCACATTCATACATCTTCTCCTATTTCTCTAACTTCATATCTTCCATCCCTTCAAAATTTTATTCAACTGTCCTTTACCACGGCTTCCATTCATGTTAGTATTATACACTAGTAAGTCGTTCGTCATCCATCCGTCGACATGTCCAAACCAGTTCAACATATTATTTTTCATCATATTTAACACATTGTTTTTGAGCTCACATTCATCTTTAATAAGTATTCTTATTCTGTCATACATCGAAACACTACGTATTCTTCTGTGTGGACGCATTTCCGCCGCATTTTCTTGGCTCTTTTTACTAAGTTTTCACGTCCACGTTTCATTCTTATACACCATTATAGGCACTAATACACTGTTGTGAAACATTATTGTGATATATCTTGATATTGTTTGTTTTTAATCATTCTCATTAAGTGCTCCACTTACTTTATTTTCTATTGCAATTCACCGCTCAATATCTCGTTCTACCTTTCGGTTGCCTGAGAAGATAATTCTCAAATAGCAGAATTCTTCAATTTGTTCTAATCTTTGATTGTTCGCCAAATTATCGCATTTAAATTTTTTTTATTTATTTCAATTACCATGGTTTTGGATTTCGCAACATTAATTCTCAGGCCTTTTTCTTCATATTTCCCGTTCAATATCTCGTTCCACCTTTCCGTTGACCGAGAACATACTCGTACTTCTCAAATAATCAGGCTTCCTAAAGTCAAAAGTCCTGTGGATTACAAACATTTAGATAGATTACATTAATTCAATAAATTAAATGCTTGTAATCTGTGGAAAAACTCAACAACTTTGTTTAAAATTAGATACGTTTTGATAAAAAAGTTACGCAACTGATTACATACAAAAAAGTGTTTATATTTAAAAACGGTTTATTTATTTCACCTAAGAATAATATCGACCTCTTAATAACAGAAAGTTGGTTATGAAAGGATAAATATGATATCCGGTTTTATATCAACCAAATGCTCAAGTCATTGGGGTCATACAAGACATCTTCAACACGTTTTGAGCATTGACCCAGACGCATGGGCTTATATCAAACATAAAAAAAAATATTTAATTACTTTTCTGATAAAGAAACGTGACATAAGAAAATAGAATGAAAACAATATTCTGATAAGAGGTCAACTATATACAAACTTAAATATAAAATAAATATCCTATCGACACATTTATTAAGTTTATTAGAAATACCAAACGAAATTATCTGAAAAAAAATATAAATATTTTTATCTAAAAAATTGAAGCGTGATGTGTATTTTAATTGGTTCAATTCATATTTTAAATGGTACAGATTTATAAAACCATTTTACGGTTGTTCAAATATCTCAAATGTTTCGTTTCGACTTTGTCTTGTATGGATGTGGAAGAAGTGACATATGTGTGTCGAGTAAGTAAACTCTGATGCTTTGCTTTTTCTGCCTACCTCAGAAAAGCAGCGTGATTGTATGTCTGTATGTAACCGTAGTGTTACAAAATGTGGTCAATAAACCGATAGTGCGTGGAAACAAGATACAAGTTAAACAAATCGAAGTTTGGGGATGTCGATGAAGGGTTGAGGCACACCTTTATAGAGGGAAAAATATGAAGCGTTGAGAAAGACAATCATTGCGACTTTCATGTAATTACTTGAGCTTTGAGTAGGCTTCCTAAATCACGCGAGGAGTCCTGCCTGACAAATAATGAAGGCGGATGGCACTGATCCTCATAGCTTTGCAGAAATCTAACCAATGTCGGATGTCGGATGCTGAACAATGCGAGGGAGCGATACGTTGCCCACTGGGCGGCCCGTTTCCGACATGAATAACGTTAATTACGAAGCTGGTTGCCGGCATGTGAATTGTCTGCGGCAAAAACCGCACAGTGCGGCCAGCTCATAAATTATCATCACTTTACATATTCGTATATACAAAGAGGGCATTAGATAATGTGTAATGGGTTAGTTCACGTGTTTTCTTTAATTTAGAATTATCTGAGTGTATCTTCTTGTGCTCATGCATTACAGACGTGTTGTACTAGTTTTCAACTTGACTGCTGCATGGGCTTAAGATCATCATTATCCTGTCGTGTAGGTCATGACTGAGCATCGTGACTCCCATGATAGACTTTGACAACGTCTCTCCATCCATACCTGCACTTCGTAGTTCGAATAGTAATTGTTAATGGTAGTCCTGTTGCGTTTCATCACTTGGCCAGTCCAACGCATTAGGGCTCTTTCTATCGTGCGTCGTCCCTCCACGCTCCCAGTGACCACAATTATCTCCAAACTGCCTTCTTGGTCATAAGCAATGTGTTTAAAGAATTAGACCACTCATCTTAGGCATATTGT
This sequence comes from Odontocerum albicorne, assembly GCA_949825065.1. Classification (NCBI taxonomy): domain Eukaryota; kingdom Metazoa; phylum Arthropoda; class Insecta; order Trichoptera; family Odontoceridae; genus Odontocerum; species Odontocerum albicorne. Next base: position 8,228,600 of record OX463846.1, on the reverse strand, counting down.
CAATAGTCTTTCGGTGATTCATGATAATATACCGCATTTATTAATTATTTAGTATGATTGGATCAAGCGAATCACATTTTAAAAGAAAGAAATTTAAAATAGAAATCGTAGAAGTTGTATGAGAAGATATATGGATGTAGTAGGGGGGAAAGATGTGCGTTGCGATATGAAGCTTCCTGGCGCTCTGTTTTCGTAAGCCTCTCTACCCCAGGGAAATGGTGCGATGGTATTTATGCACAATATTAATTAAATAGTTATTATCATTCCATTCTATATAGTGGACGATTTGTGCCATTGACAATTCGAAGGTGACGAAGGAATGTAAAATATATGAGAAACCACTAAAGCATTAATTAATATTTTAGGAATTTTGGCCGATAAATTCAGAAATGACTAAATTAGTAAATAATTAAGTGGGGACATATTGAATGGGCGAGAGACTTTTGATGTTATTTATATAATACATACGTACCATCACGCCATTTTTCTGTCGGGGTAGACAGATAGGACAGAGTTCCATAATTTCATATCTCGACACATAACATATCATTAGCGTCTCACATCCATACACCTTCTCATATAACTTCCATGATTTTTCTGATTTTACACTTTTTTTTCTTTCAGAATGTCATTCACTTGATCCAACCATACTTTCCATGGTCTTACTCTCACGCGCCTTCCATTCACACTTGAAGTATATATCTGTTTTGGTAGTGTTTTTTCATTCATTCGTTCCACATGCCCAATCCATCTCAATGTACTCTTCTTCATCTAACTTAACATATTAGCCTTAAATCTACCCCTCATCACTTCATATTCCGTTTCCTGTCATATATTACATTGTATTTTTTTCAATGCACGAATTTTTACAGCATTTATACAGCTTCTATCAATTTTCCCTGTCTTCGCTCATACATTAAGGTTGGTACTAATATACTATTATGGACTCACCAAGTCATCATAAATATGGACTTAACAACCTTAGCAAGCCATGCTATTGGCAGCCACAACGTATCTGACTACACAGCGAGCAACGAAATTTAACTTTCATTTTAAGTATTAAATATTTAATGTTAGGATGATAGCCCTTGTTGGGATTAAGGTGAACTTGCGCAATTTAGTAGATATTTTAGTGTTTAAAAAACGCTTTGATATCGTTATCATCAGCTGTATAATCCAGGATGAGTGTTGGTTACCTGTTGATTTTCTATAACCTACCTTTCTCAGAAGCCTTCCCTCTCCAACTGATTATATCTCGAGTGCGCCAGCTCTCTGTCACGCCATCCAGCGATCTCAGCTTTGGTCTATCTACTTCCATACACTCTATCGGATTGTTGGACTTCCTTGCAGGATCTGTGCCTTATATTCCGTATAGTTTAGTTACAACGCTAGTGACACAGTATGAGGTATAGAACTCTTCGTTATGCCTCTGTCTCCACATGTCATTATCATAAATTGGACCATATATTCTGCAGAGAATCTTTCTATTAAAGGTATTGAGAATTCTTTCGTCATGCTTTGTAAGTGTCCAAGTCTACGATACGTAAGTTTAATCACTATTTAAAATCTGAGATAGTTTCTTTTTGAAAATTACGTCTATTAAATTTTCATACTGACAATTGGAAGCTTGTTAAAAAAATTATTTAAAAAAATCGAATTGTTTTATGAGATTCATCATTATGTGTTCTTTTGACGTTTGAACAATAACATAGGTAAATATATTTGAGTCAAATAATATATTTATTGTCTTTGATAAATATTATAGTAAACTGATATTACATCATACTTTTGACAGGTATTATGCTGTATCAAATTAATTTATTGAACGTTTTTTTCCATTCAATTTGAGCTATTTTGCATAAGTATATTATCACGAATCACGATAGTTTTCCAAAATCACGATTACATGGTATTTTTAGACTAAGGTCAAACATTATTTTTAGAAAACATTGTCACGACCTACAATTAAGATTTTTTACTTTGTGTTTCTTTCAATATTCTTAAATGTAGATCACTGATCTACATTTAAGTATTTCTTCTGCATTGACACTCACGAGACAGATTATTAGCTGATTCTTCATGTTTTCGATAAACTTGTCTACTGCTAACGAAATCACCTAGAAGTACGATGCAATGGATTTTAGCTTCGTTCATTATTTTGACGTTCTTGTACCAGTATTGGCTTCTTTATCTTCTCCTTCTTATTTGATGGCTATGCACATTTTCGGATTTCTGTTTATCGATTTTTATCTCACAGAGTTTTTCATGAAATATTTTCATCTTTCAGTCGTTAATTTAATTAAATACTTTATTATGTTCTGCACAATATAGTAAGTTTGATGTGAAGTGGCAGTTCGATTCAAGCCATCAAACATTTATTTTGCAATGTAGTTTTTAGTAAAATGTGAAATATGAACATTTTTAGTGAAAAAAAAAAACTATACGCCACTATAAACATGAATAATTCAAAATATCAGAAGCTAATTTAACAAGGAGAAAGAAAAAGACTATTGGTAAAAGTATGAAGGAAAACCAGGAAAAATAATCACATTTGAATGAAGTACTAAAAAAATTTGTATCTATTGTAGAAGTAAATCTTTGTTGTTACAAATTATATTTTTATGCAATAAAATATAAAACAAGATTGTTATCTCTGTAATCTTTTCCATATCAATATTAAAGTCATTTGAACGAATATACTTTGAACTATTTACTAACATTTGATAATGAAATGTTATTGTGCCTATTTTAGTTACTATGAGATAAATTGTTGAAAGAAAAACAAAATTTTATCAGTTGCTAAGCCAATTATGAATTGGGTTTTTTCCCATGGAAGATCTTAATTCCTTGAATTGGCGCTAATGAATTGATTTGAAGACCGATTGTTTTGATTCAGATTTCAGCGGTAGAGAGTATGATTAGAACAAGTGAATTGATTGTAAATTTTAATTCTTATAAGTGAATTGAAATAAAATATAAATAAAAAAAAAATAGAAATACGCATTTCTGTTTTATAATTTGACAACACAAATATATTAAAAAATTAAAACATCCAGTGAACATAATAAAAATTACACATTTATTTGAAAAATAACTTAATCCACAAAACCCATTTAAATGTTTATTTAAAATATTTAAAAATATTGATAAATTTGAATGAAAACAAACTCAGAATATAGTTAAAATTCTGAAACAGGCGAGTATGCATGACGAGGTGTGTTTTTTATGCTTAAGTTGTATACCGTAAAACTTGGTAGGCTTATTGCCACGTGGAAATCTTCTCCAGCCAACCACAAAGGTATTAAAGAAGCATTCAGTGAAAACCTGACAGGATTTAAAAAAAAACAGGATTCCAACTTTTATTAAGCCGGTAACCTCTGGCTTTGAAGACAGACATTTAACCAGCCCCGTCGTGTATGGACGTGGCAGAAACAAAGGATGTCTGCTGGGATAAAATTAAATTGAGAGATGATCTCTCTTTCTACCCTAAATATAATCATCAACACCACATATCAGTGGTGTTGATGATAAATAACAAGTCATTTATCATCAACAATGAATATCATCAACACCACATATCAGTGGTGTTGATGATAAATAACAAGTCATTTATCATCAACACCACGTGATGTTGATGATAAATGACACAAGTCATAATGTGAACAGGCTGTCTATAAAAACTACGTAGAGTAAAAGTTTCTATGGGGCTGGTATAGAATATCTTAAGAGTCTTTTCAGCAGAGCTGTTTCAGGTTAGCGGAAAAATGAACACAGATGTAAACTACCCTTCCTGTTAGACCAGAATAATCGGTTTTCAGTGGAATGTTGTGGTATATTGATTATGGGAAATATTCCGATAGACCATTCCCTCCGATACTAAGAGTCGAATGGCGCAATAAATTACACCGTTCGGGGGAACGCTTCAATTATTTAGCGAATCCTGATTGTGGTTATTGTTTCGGCACAATCACTCCAATTGATGGAAACCAAATAGACGGGATCAATTAAGAGCACATCATTGATCGGATCTGACAGAAGTTGATTGAAAATTATATTATATTAAGATCGGAAATGGTTCGAGTATACAATGATGTTTGTCTATATTATTTCATCTAGACCAAGAGATCCCAAACTTTTTTCGGCCGTAGACCTTTTTACCAAAAACTTTTAAAGCCGTCGACCCTAGTCATTTACTTTACTTACTCAAATTAATAAGTTTGTACAGTATTCGATATTAAATATTTCACAAGATATCAAACTTTTCATTTTAATCACTTGTAATTAAGTATTAAAAAAGATAAAAGGACTACGGATTATGGCATTATCTTGTGCAATATTTAATATTGAAATCTACGCTGACAGCAAGGAAATTAAGAGCAGTTTTTATTTTATTTTTGACGTTTATGAAATGAATGTGTTAATTCAAAATAAGTTTAAAATTGATAAACATTCTTAACTAGGTACCTATTGGAATCATAGATATTTTGAAGTAACACACAAACAGCAGTTGTAACATAAGGGGGTTTATTTTTGCTGTCGTCGACCCCCAATTTTTTTTATTGAAACTATCGACCCCTAGAAAAATCAAATCGACCCCAGGGGATCGACATCGACCACTTAGGGAACTCTTGATCTATGATAGAGTCTATTGAAATTTATACATACTCGTAGCTATATGTTTTTCATTTTGACAATAAATACTCGTAGATGACGACCTCAGTGGCCTAGTTGGGGCGTTACATACATCATCCAACTCGTAGATTGCGAGTTTCAGTGTGGTTTCAATGAAAACCTCCCGCCAGGTTGTACTATATATTATATAACATACATACATACGTACCGTCACTCCGTTTCTCTGCTGAGGTGTGCAAAGAGGACGGAGGGCAAGACTTTCTTATCTCAATATACATATTTCGCTTATTTCATATACATACACCTTCTCATACAGCTACTACGATTTTTTTTATTTCTTACGAGTACTTTTCCTTTTTTTCAAAATATCTGTCACTTGATCGAACCAAACTTTGGTCTTCCTCTACCACGCTTTCCACTTACATTTGCACTGTATGATATATTTGTTTGGTTAGATGATAGTCTACGACAGTATTTAAGTACAAACTTTATTATATGGGAGTGTAACGTGGACGTGGAAAAATATTTGATAGAACTGAATAAATTCCATAGATAATGTATGATAGAATACGGAATGAAGTTTTAGCGTGTGTCCTAGTAGAACGTGCTGATGATGTTGATGTTGACATCGCTATATTCGTTTTAGTCGAATTCTGTGTTCCTCTTCGTTCGGGGTCATCAATTTAGCGGGATGCTTAATTTGATAGGTCGTGATGATTTTGATTTGTTTTGTATTTAAAATAAAATACGTCGATTCAGGAATGCGAAAAAGTGAGAGTGAATAATCGATAAATAGTAAACAGCGATGAATGGTCAAGTGAATAATAAATAATAAGTGCCCTTTATTCATCGATAAGTAGGTATATATAGAATTTCAGAACGGGGCGCGTGAATGCGTCCGCGGTATATCTCGATCTCACTCCTGCGCGTGCTGAGGTGGTCGCAGACGCTGCGGATAATACAGTGGGTAGAATATTTATTGTCGAAACGGCGAGACGGCGTGATATGTTCTCTTTCTACCGTGGAATGCGATGTAAATATTATTTGCGTGTAAACAGTATTGACGTTCTGGTATGTGACATTTGTACATATTCAGAGGTTGATTCATCGGTCGTTGACCCTGCATGTTGACAATATTTTAGGGACGTGGGTATTCCCTACAAAGTGATTAGAGATGAATGTAAACTTAAGGCTGATGCGGTGAGATGAAAAATGGCACTCTTTGAAATTGTTTGGGCATGTTAAACGAATGAATGAAGAAAGACAAACAAATCAAATATACTGTAAAAATGTGAGTGTAGGGCGTCGTAAAAAAAGACCAAGAAAAATATTTTGGTATAAGATATTTTGAAAGACGGAAATTTTAAAAGTCAGACAAACCGAAGGAATTGTATAAAAATGTGCCGCGATAAGAAAGTCAGATGTTCTCTCCTCTTTGCGTACCCCGACAGATAGACATCGTATGTAATGGTATATATGTTTGTAAGTTAGCAATATTTTCTAACTACAATTACAAATCTTAAGTTCATTACTATACCCGTTTGATATTACAAGTAAAGCCAAGAGGTAGAACGTCGTTACAAATTCTACGAAGGAAACATAAGACATTTTTATGGGCTTGCCATTATCGTAAAAGTTTATTGGTGCACCATCGTTGTGTTACATAAATATCAGTTCATTTTCCTGCTGATTGGTTTTGTTTTCACATTTCATTACGCATTCAACACTTCACTGGAAAAAAAACATTATGTTTCAACCTGATCTCCTCAGGCCATTTACAGTTTAAATGAGCTTTAATCGATCCATCGTTTTCATGTTTGCCTTAGCCTTAATTGATTGTTATAAGGGACATTTTCTTTGGTTTGATTATACATAAGCCTTCCTCGCTTAAAAAATGGTTATTTAATGGGGATTATTAGATTACAGGATGCATTGACCTCGGTTACTTCATTTATCACATCTGTATTTCTAAAGAGTAAATAAAAATATAAATTAATACGTCATAAATTGATTGATTGATAAATCAACTCTTATATATGAATTATTTAAGTAAAAAATAAAGTAATGGATCAGAAGGAAAACTAATTTCATTGTTGAGGAATTTCAGGTAATGATATGTGTTGGAAAAATATCAATGAAACTTTCTTGATGGGAGTAAATGAAGGCAGTCATAGCCAATGTACGCCAAACCTTCTTGCTACCACCCGTGTCACTACAGACATACCATTGAGTTCTAAGGCCAACTAGACAATGTGTCTTCAGAACCCTCTGAGCACAGGTAACGTTCAGACGCACTGCGTCGTTACTCACATTGCCCTCGTACCTACGTGTAATTCATGGAAGTCTTCGGGTATTTTTTCTCACTAGTACTCCGTTGAAGATCAGTTCGTACAACCCTCATCAAATTGAAAAAAGAAGAAATATTGCATTATAAAAAAAAACTGTCCTTTACTTTTAATAAAAATAATTAATATATAATTTTTACGGCGCTATTTCGAGAGCAGACTCTTCAAGAGTGGTCTCTTGAAGCCACTATTATTGACATATTAAAAACAAATATATATAAGTGTAAGGATAGGAAGGTAGTGGCTACAGCATTCAGATTATAGCATCATACTTTTGTATATTACAGCAGATCCGCGTTATTTTTTCAAAGGGCAATTTAAAAGTGCTTATTACTAAACGTCTAAAAGTTCACAACTATGACGTTAAGTGTAGAACACTAAAAACTATGACGTTAAGTATTTGCGCAATACTACTGTTCACAACTATGACGTTAAGTATTTGCGCAATACTACTGTTTGATTTTTTGCAGATATTCAGAGTATTAATTTAGCTCTACAGTTAAAGAGAGTGATTGGTTCGTTTATTTAATATAAAAATTTAACGACACTCAAGAGTCATCTACTCCTCTAGTAATATAAGAGTTCTCCAGTAATATTTAGAAGACAAAAAATAAAATATCAACATATTACAAAATAAAACCTCATTTAAAATACATATATTTTTCAACATATGGCGTATAAAAATACTTAACGTAGAGCACAACACAGAAAATAAATAAAATCAAATAACAAGACTTGAGGTTGAAAAAAAAATCTCTCAAGGGCAACAACACTGTAAAATTGAAGATAACATTATTATTATAAAATTCTTACGATAAAAGGAAATAATCAGTTTCTTAATCAAGACATAATATTGAGGAAATGCCATAGAAGGATCCTTCTGAACTCAACAAAGTCTTTATTAATACTTGCATTACTGTGCTAAAAAAATCCGCCAGCCACGGTGCTGGACGCTAAGCGTCCAGTGAAAAATGTAGGTTTTAAATTAAAATTATGAAAAATCTGCTAGGTTATTTTTTGTAATTAAATTATGAATTAAAATGTCGAATAATATAAAATAAGTATAAGAAATGAAAATATAAGTCCTGGTCACTCGCTATCCATCACAGGGCGGGCGGCAAGTGTTAAAAATATCCACCAAATAAGACATGAAGTTATTAAATTCTTGTATTCTCACGATTGAAGAATTTGGTACAGCATTCAACTGTTGTTAGCAAATTGCTATATACGCATTTGAAAACTATTTCACGTGTTTCTAGTAGGAGTGCGGAAACTAATTAGATCCGGTAAATCAGAGCGATACCTGATTTTGTGATTAAATTTATGAAGATATATCATATCCAATATAAAATTTCTTTCAGAGAGTTTTAGAAGTTAAAGTTCAGCAAAATCCAGCAAATTTCAAAAATTGTTATCTTTTCTTCTTCTACTTAACATACCGCTTCACATTTGAGATTGGTAATTATCATTGCTATTTTTCAACCATGATAACGTTCCTTGGAATAAAATTATGTGGTAGTTTTCCGTTGCTTTTCGCATCACAGAACGACATCCATTCTGTTGCTTGACCCTGATAAACAAATATATTTGTAGTCCTCAAATTAAATTAAATCATATTTAACTAATTTGCAATGACGTCAACCAGAAAACGTTCTGTTGACACAGAGTAACAGCAAGAGGCGACAAACGAGATTTGGGATTCTATAATCCAACGTAAATCATCAACTGTCAGGACGCTGTCCTGCCTGGAGTGGTCTCTCGTCTCCTGTTTGTCGTGCAGAATGACGTCAACGATTGTCAAGTCCTGGCGGGTGTTATTGCTTCGCTGGCCTGACAGATATCCGTAATGACCGTGTATGCTCTATCGCCATCGTATTTCATCGCTGCTGTCTGATTTATGACAATTATTGCACGTTGTTTTGTTTCATCGAGTATCGTAAGTCATGTCATAATTGTTTACATTATATGTGACTGTCAGATAGTAAAAATATTAACTAATGTGATGTTAAATAATGTTATTTAAGTAATAACCCCTCCAAAGAATTTGCTAGCATTTTTTCTAAAAAAAAAACGTTGGTTTCTATCAATCACATCTTGAGATTCAAATAATCCTGATTCTCTAAACCCAAAAAGCTTTTTTTTCTTCTTATCGTGTAAAAGGCACTAAATTGTTTCTATCCAGAATTCTGTCACCTGAACGGCAACAGGCATTCCGCGAATCAAGTCCTCTTCGGTGGAAGACTTTTCGGGCACTGCAGCCAGCGTCAAATAGATTGCTCCTCACCACATATACAGAGTCGATCCATCATGTAATATTCCCCGTTTCGCAATTGGTCTCCTCACCAAAAAGTTAAATATTGGTTATGTGGTGATTTAGATTTTTGTCACTGTGCAGTTAATTATTCGGCATTGTTCAGGGAAACACAATGAATTTTCTGTCTAGTTAGGAGCCAATAATATGAATTTTTATGGATTAAAAATCCATGACTTATTTGAAAAACAGACTGCTTGATCGATTTCATGTTCACATTCTCCAACGGACGATGTCAGGTTCAGCAAATAATAACTCTGATAACAGATGTGAAGATTTTGGTTATCATTGGTTCGTTTTAAAATTTTAATTTACAAAAAATAATTGGTAGATGGTCGATCTTATTGATTTACTAAAACAGCAGAAAAAAAAATAATAAAAGGAATATTTATATCTGACCGTTTCTCTCCTTAAGGACGCTTTACCAGAACTCGAACTCACTTTGATTGACAGATTAAACATATAACCTAACCTAACCTATTTATAACAAAATAAATATATACATAAGTTGAATGTAAGAATACGAAGGTGGTGGCTGCGGTTTTTAGATTAGGCACTTTCCCGCATCTGTATATGTTTATATTTGGTAAGAAAATTTACCAAGGGAAGACACACTACAAAGATATCTTAGTACTTGTAGATCTGCAGATATGTGATAGCAATACATTCGACTTTAGGTAGTGTGTAGTGATCACATATGTGTGTAGTGTTCATATATTATTAGGTTGTTCCGAAAATAATAACAAATTTTCAAATTCAATCAAACATAACTTTAGAGTTAATAAACTTTATTAACCTGAGTAACATAAATTTGTTTCTATGTATTTTTTCCACCAAACTACAAGCTTATTCCTACCTATATAATAAAACTCAAGCGTATTTGAGTTCAAGAATTCTATAAAGACATTTTCTGCTGTTTTTATGTTATTGATTTTATGTGCTAGATAAATAGTTATCGAGGTACTTGAATAAGTAAAAATCGGCTGGCGATAGATCGGGTGAGTAAGGAGGGTGAGGTAATATATCGTAGTCCAGCTCGTTAATGTTTTGATTTCTCAATTGCGCCTTGTGAGGTCATGAAGTAAGGTGGGTCCTCTTCGGGTAAACAGTGTTAGTTGTTTACTACGTAGTTTTTGGTCCATAGCTTCCAGTTTTTTATCATACAACTGGATAGTGATAGATTAATCCTGGTCTAGAAAATAGTAATGAATAATACTAGTCGCAGATCACCATACACTAACCATTAACTGCTTTTGATATAATTTTGGTTTCGCTAAATTCTTTGGTGCTTCAGTGTGATCGAGCTATGGTGCAGATTATTTATGGTTATCAGAAAAGATCTATTTCTCGTCGAAGGTCACAAAACGATTTAAAAATAGATCATCACGGTTACACAACAGCAATGCAGAATACACTTCGAAGCAAAATTTTTTTGATTACCATTAAATTCACGTGGAACCCACTTATCAAGATATTTCACCTTTTCAATTTGGTTTGAATGCACATTAATTGTTGTAGCATCAATTACGAATTCTTGTACCATTTGTCGTACAGTTTGTTGCGTGCTTTCTTCCAATTAAGCTTTTCACATCGTCGCTTTCAACAGTAGCAGGACGTCCTCGATCCCCTTCATCTTTAAGGCTTACGACTCCATTCCTAAGTTTTTTGAACCGACATCGCACTGATTATTAAAAAATGGTTCCTTCACCCTATGTTTGGTTAACATTGCGTACTGTTTGAGATACATAATGCACAAGTTTAAATTCATGCAAAAATATTACACGTAAAAGGTTATTCGTTTTTTATCACATTTCTGAGGATTAAAGTAATGCAAACTAAACAATAAACAAATACCTGACTCAATATAGCATTTTCTCAACTGTCAAACAAAAGCACATTAATAAATATCTACGAATAAAAAAACGTTTGAAATGATAAATTAAAATCGGTCATTATCCTGTACTAGGAGGAAGATCATTCCATAAACATCGACAGTTAGAAACAGACCATTCTACAAGCATAAGCACTTTGACGACCTCCGTGCTCTAGTTGGTAAGATTTCTGCTTTCCGATACGGATGCTGCGAATTTGATTCCCCCTGGAACCAAGTTAAAAAAAATTAACCTTTCAATAAACTCGCCAGATTAAATGAAAATGTTAAAAAATAAAGGTTTTCAGTCTGGTTTTCATTTAAGGCTTCATAAATAACTTTCTGCATGTACTGTATACAAAGAGAGTATTATACATGATTTGCTCGGGCGCTGTTATAGCTGCCATATGTGATTTGTTTAGTAATAATGGGTTAGAGTCCCGAGGTAAAGTGTCCTTGAATGACGAAATTAAATTTTTTTTTAAATTTCGTCATTAAGGACAGGAAATTTAAAATTTAAAATGATGAAATTCGAAATTCGAAATTTAAAATTGCTCCCTAAATGACGAAATTTAAAATTATCCTCTGAACATCTTTTATAAGACTTCAAAGATTGACGTTAGCATTTAACCATATTTTTACAAAGTTTGAATTGCTGGAAAGGAATGTTAGATTTATTAGTACATATTTAAATGTGATACTTTCACTTTACGCCACTGTTATTCTTTAGCAGTCTTTAAAAGTCATTATTATCGTGTGATTGTATACCTTATACTAACCTCAAAACGCATTTTCTTTTAACAGTTGGTCATTGTCATCCTTACGTGGTTCAGGCTGGGTGTCATCAGATGTCTTTGCTGTCCACCAACAGCCGTTTCTTGCACGACCAGATTGTGATGTTGGCCAAGAGACTGGTCGCCACCATGCCAGAAAGTCTCTCGGTCTGCTTCTTCGTCAACTCCGGCTCGGAGGCCAATGACTTGGCACTCAGGATGGCAAGGATCCACACCCGGAACAATCAGGTCATCACTTTGGACCAGTAAGTACAGCGCGACAGATCACCAAGGGCATTGTTGTTTACTGACGCTTAACAAATTTATCTAATTTTTTTTGAGATCCATGTAAAAAACATTTCTTGAACTACGTTAAGAAGTTTAATTCGTGAGTTATTGATTAAACTCCTTAGTGTTTCTTTATATTCTTTTCTGCTTTATTTACATGTTTTGCTCAATATGTTCATAGACATAACATTAGTTAAGATATAAAAATGGTTTAACTTAAAAACATCAATAACGAAATAATCTGAAAACTGGTACAATTTATAAGAAAACAACTGCAGCTTCAACCCATTGAATTGGTGTTAAGGCTTTGCTCCTGTTATCTTTTAGACTTCTCGATAAAATCGATAGTTCAAGGTTGTAGTTATCCCTTCGCGCTATATGCCCCATTATTGTAAGATTTCTCTCGTACAAACCATAGAGAAATGAATGTCAGTTTCAAGTCCTTTAATAATTGATAGATTAGTAGTTCTGTCAGTACATGGAATGCGCAAGAGCCGCCTGCAAAACCACATCTCGAAGGCGTCAATTCTTTGTATATTGCCTGCCTTGATGTCATGATCTCTGTATCATATAGTAGCCTCCTGAAATAAGCACCTCGTTGCTTATTTTATCTGGTCACTGGTGCCCCACCTTTGCTTCTTTAACCGTTCACACTTTCCACCAAAATCACATGTTTAAGGCTGTCTTTCTTTCTCAACGCAATATCCAAAGTGTCGTAAGATTCTTTTCACACCCAACACTGAAAGACATATTTCAACCCCAAGCTTTTCAATATTAGATCGATTGGTTCTTTTGTCAGTCTACGTGATAGAAAAAAAACCTCCTTCAACATTATCTTTATAAATATTTACGCACCCAAAATTTTATATAATAAACACGTATATATATTTTTTTATCTGATACAATTAATATTTAATGAAAGATCGAGACATTTTCAGTTTCCTTCTAAAGAAGAACATAAAATAATTGTTTTTGGTGATTTTTTCTCCATCTCTTGTTTTTTACTTGGATCCAAAAAGAAATAGAATAAATTCTTAAATGAAATTTTCCAGTCCCCAATAAATTATTCACTTTTTATGTTTATACAAAAGAAACTTTATGGAAAAGAATTGTTATTTAATTAAAAAAATTACACAATTTTGTTGAAAAAAAAACATTATTTTAATTGTATTGTTTTAATTTAAAATATGAACTAATTTTCTAAATCAAAAGGCTTGAAATAAAACTATTTAAATATTGGTTTAAAATAAAACTATTTTAACGTTTATGTTTTAACTTTCAGATTAAAGAAAAAAACAAAAAATATTATTTTCAATCCTTGACACACATACATAAATACTTTTTGAAAAGCTCTTATAAAATATGGGATTTACGGAAAATTTAAATCATGACATATTTTCTATTCGTTCTAATATATATTTGTTTTTCGTTTGAAAAATTGTTGCTTTTTAAGCAAAAAATAAATTGAAATAAAATATGCAAGAGTTCTTTCTAATGTGTGTGTTTACATCGTTGATGACTATTTAATATCTGAACACGACTTTATTAAAAACAACATTGTCATACCTAACATGTATGTGTCTTGGCATTATCACCATTTGTATTATTTCATCGATCGTGTATTATTCCATATGCTGAAGTATCAATCGAATATGCCGCAGCAATTGCATTGAATTATATGCAATTAGATGCACATTGAGTGCAATAACCCTTTCCGGTATTGAGTGATCTATTTACTTGGTTATCGCGAGGAACACATCCAACTATGTATAAATGGTGAATCGATACAAATGGTGTTTGATTAGATTTGGAGATGGCGAAAGCATACCCGGATTGAGGAGATAGTTTAATCACTGACTCTTCAAGTAGTCTGCTTCCATGCTTATCTATAGTGGCGTAGTTTTAAGATCTAGTTATAGTGTATGGCATAGTTACTATGTATCATTTCAGTTCAGTTGATCTAATGGAGTTGTTTTTTCATTTGTTTCTTTCAGCTCATAAACCACATAAACACACAATAAACACATACTTCGCCTCACTAATGGACGGTAAGATGCGATGCCAAGGGTTGACCATGTTTTTCATCGAGCCTATTCTTCTGATAAGGCCTTAACGGGCCATCCAAAGGCCTACAATAAGGCCTGTGAAAGGCCTTCGCCGCCTCATCATCTCAGCGTTTTTAATGTGCTTATTTTAGAGTGAACAAGACTGATTGTTGAGCTTTCTTTCTTGAAGCCAAAAAAACATTTGTATCTGTTAATAATAATAATTTAACAGATGTTTTTGTATCGTTTGTCTCGAATTAGGTCATTATTTTCTCTGCGTAGTTAAAATGATCTAATACGATGGTTAGATACTAATAAAATAATAATTAATAATATTTTGTAAACATTGTTGCAAATTTCCTACAATTGTAATTGATTTGTAAATTATTTTCCGATTATGAAACCTTTAATTGAATACTAAACGTAGAATAACAAGGTGATTAAAAGTAATTACTGTTGTTTAATGGTATTCACATATTCAGCCAGCAATTCACAAATGTGTCGCTCTAAAATAATTTTGTGGAATTAGCATTTGTACTGTATTCATATGTGCTATTATTATAAATTGTGAATGGTGTAAAAAAAAAACTGTTCATCGTTGAAGAAAGAAGACATCAACAGTATCAGCGCAACATCTATGGTTTTGGTAATAATTTATAAGAATGTTTATTAATTTCAACGATATTTTCTAACGATTTCATTTTCACATTATCTTTTTGGATTCAATTAATTAAATCAGCTACTCTTTGCAATGGACTTCATAGCCATCAAAATGAAAAAAAAAATGATTTTCAGGATTTGACTAGATTCAGTTCGATATACTGGAGCTTTTGGATTTTGAACGTTTCGATATACTGGAGCTCTTGAAAATATGATTTGCTGTCACCATTAATGGCGCGGGACTTTGGGTACAGTTTTCAGTAGATTAATTTATTTTCTTGTAGTTTAAGCATTCTGAGTACAGGATCTGGGCGTGTGTGTTATCAAGGTCTGTTTTTGCAGTGCCTACCATGGTCACCTAAATACCTTGATTGACATCTCTCCGTACAAGTTTAAATTGCCCGGGGGACCGCCACAACAAGACTGGGTACATGTTGTAAGTTGTTAACAAATTATTACAAATTTTTCCATAGTAACTAAAAAAAATTATAACTAAATAATGAAATATTTAGTACACACATGTTCGTTAAAACTTTTTTAACTCTTCGTATACTCTTGTAAGAATGAGCGAAAAAAGTTTTCAGCGTTTATTCATTTATTCAGCTTTTTTTGAAAATTATTTAATATAACCAGCTGAAATTTAATATGTTCACCAAGTACAAATATCTTCTTTAAGAAAAATATTTTAAAACTTGCTATACATATATACCATCATGCTATCTCCGTGTCGAGGTAGGTAGAGAAGACAAATTGGTAGATTTTCCTATCTCGACACATATCGTTCGCCTCTTTACCATCCATATATCTTATCATAAAACTTCAACGATTTCTCTGACTTTCTACGTTTTGTTGTTTTAGAATATCATTGACTTGATCCAACCATACTTTAATTGGTCTTCCTATCCCACGTCCTCCACTCACGTTTGCACAATACATCTTCATTTCATATACGAGTATTCGTTTCAAAACACGCATTTCTACAGCGTTTATTCGGTTTCCTTCAGTCATACTCCAAGTCCATACGACAAAAGTGGCACTAAAATACAATTGTGGATTATTATTTTAGCACATTTTGATACTGTCTGGTTGAAATATATAATATATGCAAGATTTATTGTAGTGTTACTTTATTGTATATGCGATAGCTTAGGATTCATGTGTGTATAATAAAGGTTGTGGATGTTTTAGTAAAGGGTCTTTCAAATTTAGCAGTTTTTTAAATTCTTGGATAAAGCACAGATAGCGTCGTGAACTTGTCTGGATCTTGTGACATTTGAGAAGTGTAATGTATGACATTTATAAAAATGAAGTCGTATACAATACAACGACGCGTTCAAATTGTTGAATTATTTTATGTTTGTAATCTCCGGAAACTGTGATTTTAATTGGCCACCAAGATCAAGTGATCTGACCCCGTTGGACTATTTGCTCTGGGGTTATGTGAAAACCTAGATCTATAAAAATGACCTCCAATCAATTCCTGAGCTGAAGGACGAAATTATTTGCGTTATTGGTATTAGAAAATGTCATCGAAAATGTTGACAAAAGTTTGGACATCTGTGGAGCTGCAAGAAGTGGACATTTGGCGGATATTGTTTTTTGTGTTTAAATGTTATACATTATACTTCAATGACCAATAAAAAGTTTTTTGAAATCAAACCAAATTGTGTGTTTTATTCAAGAATTAAAAAAAAACTTGAATAAAAAAAAACGTTCAATTTGATTTAGGATAAATTTATTCAGGTTTTTATTATAATAATAAATTTATTTAGGCCTTTATTTAGGATAAATATGTCTGATTTTACCACTTAGACATAGGCCTAGCCTATTGAAGTGAAATCGATATCCACAAACTGGATGGATTTTAGCTTTGTTATGCCCTTATACTCAACGATTGGCCTTTTGAAAAAAACGATGTAAATTATAAATTATGTATTGTTAATAATAAAAAATACAAAGCCCGTTTACATATAACCTAGTGGCTTCAAAAATATAAATTATATCCTAAATTTTACAATTCAGGGTGCCAAATAGTCCACTAGATTAACATGCAAATAAAATTTGTAGCCTTAGAATAGAAAACAAACTTTGTACTGTCATCAAATAATTAACCAACCCCCTTTTCAGACGTCTCTAAATGAGGAATTTAGTATTTTCAATTAATTAAAAAAAGTGTTTCTCTATTGAATCTTTTTGGCATACCACACCCTCGTAAATAAGTAATAACTCAAATGTTTTGTTCATATTCATTATTTTATTGTACTTTACGATATTATAGAAAATGTATAACGATACTTAAGGGTTGTTTCCAAGTGGCATAATATTGTATATGCTTTGGTCTTCAGGCCTCAGTGCCGGACACGTACCGTGGCCAGTACCAGTTGGGGCGCGATGGAGGCAGCGAGGCTGAGCTGGGTCAGCTGTACGCGCAGGAGGTAGGAGCAATGTGCGAGAGACTACGCGCGCAGGGCAAGGGAATCTGCGCGTACATTGCGGAGAGTCTTCAGAGCTGCGGAGGTCAGATCATCCCGCCGCCAGAATACTTCGAGAGAGTCTACGAGTAAGTTATCTTTGAACTACTAAATTTATTTTGACGAGTTTAGTTCCTTTCTTGATAAAACATTTGACGCCACCATTCAAGGGTTTCGGGTTTGACTCCCGAAAGTACTAAACGATTATATCATAAAGAATTCGTTTGGTAACAGTTCTTAACAGTATTGTTGCCTCTTTACGTATGATATCGTTTCCAGCACATGCAATGACTAACCGCAAATTGTGTGTTTATTCCAGTAATTATAAGCTTGAAGACTCGATTACTGGGATAGAAGACAAAATTGTCTCCTGTCCACACTATTCAAAATGTCTGAATCACCAATCAGGATATATTAAAGGGTGCCATTTCAAATAAAAATACTTTAAAATCGTTTATGAGTATATCTCTCGAGGTTAAGATGTGGAGGATTTTGAAATTGGATTTACACGGTAGCTGATAAAAAAAGTGGGTAGTTGGTCGTTTGCGTGAGATTCATAATAAATATTTTTAATACAAATCTTACAACTCTTAAATTTCCTAAGAAATCGTTACTCTACAAAGAAATACGAAAACTTGATATAATGGAATCAGATGAAACGAGTAAATATGTATTAACTCGGTGCTCGTTTCTGGCATGTTATTTTTTTGCAAAAGTCTTTTCAAAACCAAAATTGTGTATTAAGATTTGTGTAGAGTAAGCGAAAAGAGTCCGTTTCAATAGACGAATGTGAAGATCTTTGAATATGTGTGATGATAGCTTATTAATAAGATTTCGAATTACTTTGTCGCTCAGGTATGTCCGTGCTGCTGGCGGAGTCTGCATCGCTGACGAAGTCCAGGTCGGTTTCGGACGTGTAGGCAACAACATGTGGGCCTTCCAGGAATATGGCATAGTGCCTGACATCGTCACCCTCGGCAAGCCTATGGGTAACGGCCACCCCGTGGCTGCTGTCATCACAACCAAGGCCATCGCGGCCAGTTTCAGAGACACAGGCGTGGAGTATTTCAACACAGTAAGTGATAATTTTTTTTTTATTACCATACTCCATTGACCATTATACGAGTTCCACAGGATAAACATATATGGCTCTCTAAAGTTGTATCTTACCTTCCTCCACCTACAACCTAATTTTTTACTGTTAGAAGTGTGTATGTCGGTACTAGTTCGAACAGAATTCAGTCTTGTTTGTGCTCCCCTGACGATGAGGTGAAAAACTTGAAACCCGCAGAGTTATACCGTAACGTACTCGTAAAATGGAATTAAAAGTGTTTTAATCTTCAAAATGTTAATGCCTTAACTATAAATAATGTACGATGTAAAACAATAAATAAATACAGAATACCTAGTGTATTTATAGCCAAGAGGCAATCTCTTCTTAAGTTTCATAAAAATATTGTGTACTTATCAACATCCTATATAAAATACTTGCAATATATCATTTTTTATAATACTTCAAGTTCATCGTTTTACACACATTTTTGTCACCAAGGGAGATAAATTTTACTTATATATTTTCTGACATTGAGACATGGAATTTTTTTAACTTTTAGAGATAAAATAAGATAATATTAATAATCTCTCATTTGACATAGTTACACAAATTTCTTTTGACAGATAGTAAAAAGATATCACATCCAAGTGATAAGTTTTAAGAAGTTGAATATTGATCGCTAAAAAGTCTAGTCAAGTAAGTTAAAAATATTAACTCTTGGCAAAATATCAATTGGCCCAATTATGCTTAGTGATCTGAAATAATGTCAAGTAATATTTATACGATACTTTGGCAGTCAGACTTCGTGTGAAATTTTCTGTGAAAAAAATTATCAATGTATATTTTTTTAAACCATACAGGTGTGTACTAGGCGATCTTGAATTCGTTTCAGCATTTCAACTGTTAAAATGTACTGAAATAAAGGAACTTTGACGTCCCAGCTTTATAATAAATTAACCAATTACATTTATTGAGTTATATGGAAGTATGTCGTTGTTAATTATTGTTTTAACTTTTTTTGTTCATAGTTTTTGAAATTTGTAGTTGGGATTAGGAATAATATTCATACATTTTTTGCTTAAACCCTACTACCTACACGATCACTTTTTCCAAAATTTTCTTTCAAATATATTTTTTTAATTTATCCAATTATTTTTAAATTAAAGATTTCGGTTTTAAATTTCATTTTAAAAAAATAAAAAAAATGCTTTGTTATTCCACTTGTTACAACAATCACCGCTACACGTGTTTCTACCTCATATTTCATTACACCTGAAATGAGTCTCGAGATAGGAAGACAAACACGTGTCGGGGAGGTTGATGTTGTTAGTAGAATAACAAAAAAAATTATTTTTTTTACACATGAGAATTTAATTTGGGCACACAATTTTAATGGATCTGGGTTTGTTGACTTTCATTTGTCGTGTCCCCAGTAAACTAGGGTTTGCCTGTATCTCATTGAGGACATATAGCATGAAAAAATAAATCGATACTTCTTTCCGATTTTTGATTACATAAAACTCCGTTGCACAGTCTCATCAACCTGAGAAACAGTGACACTCAATTACACATGTATCATATACATCACGCGAAATCAAACTCCTCACACTTCATCACTCCAGACATACCAAAAACATTCACCTCATAATGTACCGCACATAATCATAAACATAAAAAAAACAAAAATATAAATATAAAACAATAAAAAACGCCACACTCAAGAGCTCACACAAACCTTTTCCACAAGTCATTCATCTTGCAAGCCCAAGTACTCAAACTCCTGTCGCAATAACAACCACGCTCCGATTGACTGCTAGTTAGTTACTAAATATCGACCGAATTAGTTACTACATATTTATTTAAATGTTATTTTATTAAATTAGCCATTATGTAGGTTGCCATCTTGAGTTTCTTTTTCTGGTTCAATAAAATTATATGATAGATTAGTTTAATCTGGTTTGAGCCGAATTCTTGATAAATACTTTCGGTGTTTACATGCAAAAGTACTCAAATCCATATTTTTCGGTTTGAGATATTTGTTAACCTATTTATTTATTTATTAATAAAATAATATACCACATTTATCTTAAATCTTGAATATAATGCTCACCCCTGAATAATGCGTGTGCTTAATTTAGACTCTTTTTGGTAAAATGAAAATTCATATTTAATACTTATCACGATTTTATTTTAAATTGCATAAAATGTGTATTTTCAAATTTTAAACTTTGAAGCAAAAATCAAGATAAAATGCGTAACACCTAAATACTCGTATTTTTGGAAAATTCGTAAAAATACTCGTTTTCGCTGTCACTGGTAAGAAAAGCTCATCGAGTCAATGTCATTATTTTTTGTTCTTAACCAGGCGAGTTTATTGCCATGTGGCAATCTCTTCCAACCAACCAGAAATATTAGTTTTTTATATGCCCTAAGTGTTAACCAGACTAGAATCATATTTAAAAAAATCTGGGTTCCAGCGGGGATCGAACCCGCAACCTCCGGATCGGCAGACGAGTGTCTTACCACCAGGCCGCGGAGGTCGTTATTGGTATCGTTAATGTTATTGGTACTATCTTAATAAATATTGCCAACATCATATTTATCTGATGACAGCTGTTTGTTTTCCCACGAAACGTCATGATTATTGGAAATACAAAAAAATGTGTCATGTTCAATATTGAAAATAACTTTTTTTTGTACGAAAGAATAATACGCTCCCCCAATTAAGGGGGTAAAAATTGTGACCATTATACTCAAGGGCTTACAGTGAATACATATCCTTTACTAATCATAGTTACATTAACAAAAAAAAAAGATAAAATATCAACATCTTCAAATAATCAACACACCAATGAGTACAATAACAAGTGTGCAGTACAATAACAGCATTTACATGTGCAAGGGTGTAGGCGGAAAAACATCTATGGCTCCGAATATGGCTCCTCTATGGCTCCGAATGCTGGACGATGTATAACTCTTACTCTAGGCAACTAGAAACTGCTGAAATACGCATGCTAAGATGGTCAGCTGGTGTGTTCCTAAGAGACAAAATAAAAAGCTCACGCATTCGTGGAAGCCTAGGTGTTACATACATCAACATCAAGATGGAGGAGAGGCGATTGAGATGGTATGGGAACGTTGGACGCAGAGCACCCGATCACATTGTGAACCAGGTAACCTCCATGGATCTGCCTCGAATAACTACCAGAGAAAGACCAAAGAATTCATGGGTGATGCAAAAAGATAACCTGATGCAAAGGAACGTAGTCCGGGACAGAAGAGCATACAACCTGAGGACGAGGAGAGCTGACCCCAACAGTCTTCGCAGACAATGAGTTGGGATGGAACCAGGGAGAAGAAGGTGTGGGCTGAAAAACATCTGGTGGCTAGGCTCGTCCTATATTGGTGGGGTGTATCTTTGCCGGGAGGATGTTATTAGATGAGCCCAGACCTTTTGATAGCTTCTGTCTTTAATGTATTCTCTGCAATTTATGTGTTCTTGAAGTATATTTAAATATATTATGTACATACTATGTTGCTATCAATAAACCTATATTTATTTATTTATAGCACCGCAAGAAAAAAAAAGTTAATTACAATCAATCAACTAATGTACAAAATAAATTAAATAACAAATACAACACATTAGATAAAATATGAACGGAATAAAACATCTACCAGTCAAGACCCAAGATTGAATAAATGCCGAATAAGTAGGTTCCTGAACTCAACACCATCCATTGAACTGGGTTGTCCGGAAGTAATTTCATATTTTTATGTAAAATTCAAACGCAAAATTGCCACTAAGTGCTTATGGATGGATGTTTTCGATAATTTCAGTATTTCAGTAATCTTTCGTGTCGTAGAACTTTGCCTTGAGTTGGTATTAAATATTATTTATTTTTTATTTCAATAAAATCATATCTCTCGGATGTTTTTCAGCTTTAAATCAGTTTCTGCCAATCAACCAGTTTTAGTTATAAAATTATTATCAGAATCGATAACTGTTTCTTGAACTTGAGCAAAAGTAATAAAAAATCAAACCAAACGATAAAACTCAAGGAGTATGGGAAAAAGGCGGGAATTATATTAAAGTTAGGGACTAGACATATTTTTAACTAGATATCAAAGCTTAAAAACAACTTATTACATACAAGCCTGTATTAGGCGATCTCGAATATATTATACTTCAGCATTTCAACAGTTAGAATATACTAAAATAAAGGAACTCCACCGTCCCAGCTTTATTATAAATTGACCAAAGAGATATAAGACAAATGAGTTCCATGAAAGTATGTCGTTGTTAAGTCTCCTTTAAACTTATCTGTTTTTTTTTGCTAATATTTTTTTTTAAATTAGGGAATGAAATAATACTCTAACCATTTTTTTAACATACGTATGCTATACTCTATTTATTTATTTATCAACAGTTTAATGTAATTAATAACAGTAATAATAACAATGTAAAAAAAAATCATTGAGTAGTTCATATATTAAAAAGGAGTAGACTTGACAAAAACATATTACATAAAAACAGGCGTACAATACTCTATAACTTCTTTCGATATGATTTTTTTTTATTTATCCACGACTTTAACTTTGTGAAACTGTAATAAAATATATTACATTGTTATTCTAAACCATGTAAGAATATGTAATAAAATATATTACATTGTTATTCTACTGATTACACTAACTACCGCGACAAGTGTTTCTACCTAAGATACTTTTAGATTAATAAAAAGCTTTCACTGAAAAACATGGCCTAATTGTTTTTGCAAATAAACACTATTTCTCTCAATAGTAATTTAATATTTGTATATACACTTATTAATGTAATGTAAGTGATAAACTCGTTGTTTTATTGCTTGATTGATAAAAATGGGCTTTATCTTGTTTTGTTGTCGTGTAAGCACTCGTGCTGGCAATGATAATTTAAAATGAGATATCGGCTCTTGTTTATCAAAACCATGAGTGTTAAAATATTGGTGCGTTTTCTATTTTCTTAGTGCACGAGTCCTTGTTATCGTAGATAATCTTGTTATTTATTGATTGTTATTTTACAATATATTACGTGTTTCTGTGTTTAAAAGTGATTATAAAATACATGTATTCTATTACGTGTTCATGTTATGAAAGTTGTTATACAATATATTACGTGTTAATGTATCGACCATTAACAGTTTTTACAAATTACAATAAAGAGTGCGAGTGAATACAGAAATAGAAGACATTACAACCAAATGATTAACACATTACAACCAAATTACAGTTAAAAATAAGCAGTGAGTTATCTGGAAAGTAATGTTGTATTTTGACGTTAAATTCATACGCAAAATTTCCTTAAATCCTTGTAGACTAGGGTTTTCTATTTTTTATATCTCAGCAATTTCTCGTGTTGTAGATCGCTGGTTATTCTCGATAAAATAATTGATTTGGTCGATATCCGTGATAATCGGCTTTCTAGAACGGACACCACCTTCGAATGTCGTATTACCATTACGATTTTTTCAAATCACATTTGACACACACGGTCGCTCACTGCATCGTTGCCATACACTATTTATATAATATATTTTTTGGGTTGTGTCGCGTTTCTTTCTTTGTGGCAGTAAGAAAGCAAAAAAACATCTAAATAAATTCTGTTTCTATCTTTAAAATTATGCCGAAAAATCCCTCAAGCAATTTGGGTAGATAAATCATTCTGGAAAAATCGTCTATTTCTTTTCATATTAATATACACTCATCACGTTTGGAATAAAGTTTGCAATACCATTTTTGTCGTAACGACATCTATCTGAGAAATACAAAACTTCTTTGCGGACAACATATTACAAACGTACTACCGCATGTAATACGAGGGACTCGTAGGTCAGGGGGGCTTAGAAGACCCAAACCATCGTGTAAGAAAAAACCAACTCATTTCAATGGACACTCTTATAAACCGCTATATACATTCTTCATTTTCTTTGAATAAAATTAATGCTTGCAATGAGAAGACTTCGTGGAGTGACAATGTATGACAGAATACGGAATGAAGTGATTAGGGATGAATGTGAACTTAAAGCTGATGTGTTAAGTGACATGAAGAAGAGCACGCTAAGATGGTTAGGGCATGTGGGACGAAAAAATGAAAAAAATATTAACAAAACAGATATAAAGTGCAAATGTGTGAGAGAAAGGCGAAAAAAGTATGGTTGAATTAAGTTAATGATGTTCTGAAAGAATGAAACGTAAAAAGTCCGAGAAATCCTAGAACTTGTATGACTGTAGAAGAGGCTAAGGATATATATCGAGCTAGAAAATTATGACACTATGTCCTCTCTGCCTTTCCCGACAAGAAAATTCCATGATGGTATGTATGTATTTTGTTTGAAAAGGTTAATGCCCCATTTTGTATTTTTTCTATTCAAAATAGTCTTTGGTTTCAATGAAAATTGAGATTTTTGTCTTAGTAAAATCAAATAAAAGGTTGAGATCGCCAGATTTCTTAAGCTTGCATACACATGAGCACCACGTGCTAGTCACGTTTGTGTCACCCCTGCCGTGACACCCGTTGGAAGGCTGTAGCCGTGGAGGAGTGCGTGAGGTTGTCTGCTGAAATACATACATGCGAATGTTCGCTGATAACGAGGGGCCGCCAGCGCACTGCTCATCAAAAGACAATGTGCTGACCGCGTGAATTCCAAGGTGTCAGTCAGCATTATCACGGGCGCAGACCAGTTCTTGTCAAACTGTTATGATTTCAATTTATATTCTTTCTAATTATTAAATGCACATTTTAGCTCATTGTCAAATTCTGCCCGTCATTAGAAGGTTATTGTCGAATTCCGTAGTCTGGTGGTAAAATTCTTGTTTTCCACCCGGGGGTTTCGGGATTGATTTTCGATGGCACATAACTCATAAAAATATCCTCTTCCTCAGAAACTAGTCGCAGTGGACAGAACAAGATATACAAGACACTTACCATACGGGCAAAAAGGAGTTCAAAATTATTTTAAGATAAGAATTGTGTTTTTAGATTTGTTTATTTATATATGACAAGAAATCTTATAAATTCATAATTTGTGAATAAAAAATGGTTATTTAACGTGGACATAAAACATTAATGGATCTGGGTTTGTTGTCTTTCATTCGCCGTGTTTTTCTTTTGCCTTACTGAGGACATGAGATAGCCACCGTAATAAATTCATAAATCATTAGACGACATACGTCGTCTAGTCGATAAGACGCTTAACTACGGTTGGTAAGACGTTTAACGTTGTTTTTAGGTTCGATTCCGAATGGTACCCAAAAAACAATAATCCAGGATGGTAAAAAGGGTTCGTCACGTAGTAATACTCGCACGCGCCAATTACGTGTGCTAGTATTGTTGTTTCTTCATATGTTGTAGTGTAACCAAGACATGTAATGATGAACCGTGAATTATGTGGACCAGATACTATATTATCTCCCAGCCACGCTCTTCAATATGTCCGAAACATTTACTCGAATGTATTGAAGAGTACCATATGAATAAAAACAATTGTAGCTAACTATGGGTCTCGGGTTTTTTCCTTAACCAACTCTATTGTATTTAGTTTAAAATGTTTTTCTAAGCTTTTGCAGTATTGAATTGGTTTCAATAATGGCCGACTCAATGCGATGTTCAAAATATCGCCGACTGTAGTTAGCACACAAAAAACACATATCTAGCACCCACATTCACAACCGCTACGTGAACACTTGTTTGGTATGCCTAGTTGACCAGAAGCACTTCAAATACTTAATCGAAGCTCATTCCATAGTGCATGTCAACACAACCATAGACCTTGACATAATGTTCAACAGTAAATGTACATTAGGTTATCAAATTGAGTCTATGCGTGTATCTATCTATAAAGTTTTGGTATTTTTGATAAGAGTTTCTAGGACGCTGTTATGTGCGTTTCTAGGGCGCTGATAGTGGCGCTGTTACGAAATGTCTTTGTATGTAATTCACTGATCTACAGTTTCTGAACTTTATCCATTGCTTCATTCCACATATTTTAATGGGTATGCATGGATTACTCCTTAGCGTTAGAAAATACTGAAGTACGTGTTCATACATTTGAAGGGTCTTTCAAACTGAGCTGTTTTTTGAATTCTTTTTTTTAAATTCTTAAATAAAACACACAATTTGCTTTGATTTCAAAAAACTTTTTATTAGTGGATTGAAGTATAATGTATGATATTTAAATACAAAAAACAATAACCGCTAAATGTCTATCTCTTGCAGTTCCACAGATGTCCACTCTTTTGTCAAAATTTTCGATGACCTTTTGGCATAATTGCGGTTCTAACTCACCCATAACGCGAATATTTTCGTCCGCTCAGGAATTGATTGGGAGTCATTCTTATAGACCTGGTTTTTCACGTAACTCAGAGAAAATAGTCTAACGATGCCATATCACATGATCTTGGTGGCTAATTAGCATCACCGTTTCCGGAG
Organism: Odontocerum albicorne; assembly: GCA_949825065.1. Classification (NCBI taxonomy): domain Eukaryota; kingdom Metazoa; phylum Arthropoda; class Insecta; order Trichoptera; family Odontoceridae; genus Odontocerum; species Odontocerum albicorne. The sequence continues at coordinate 8,201,681 of OX463846.1, read as the reverse complement.
ATTACAATACATAAAATAATTCAACAATTTGAACGTGTCGTTGTATTGTATACGACTCCATTTTTATAAATGTCATACATTACACTTCTCAAATGTCACAAGATCCAGACAAATTCGCGACGCCATCTGTGTTTTATCCAAGAATTAAAAAAACCGCTAAATTTGAAAGACCCTTTACAAATTGCTAATTGCTAAATTAGCATACCTTTTGTTGATTCACAAACATTGTAAATTCAGATTTTTTTCTGTGCTGTATTTATGAACTGAGCTGTTAAGAGCATCCCCTCTCGCACATGGTATGACCTTGTCAATTAATTTTCTTACGTCCATATCGTCTACATAAAGGTGGATAAATTGAGGTTTAAACTTAAAAAAACAGTCATTTTACAGGAAAGTGTGAGTAACACTGTTCCTGTTGTCATTATATTATAATAAAATTATAATATGTAATTAAAGTTTTTTCTTGTTATTTGATATAATTTGGTAAAACCAGTGGCAAATGTAAAACAAATTAAAAAGAAATTTAAGTTTTAAGGAACTATTGGGAAGTAAATGTGACACCCTCGGATAGAAGACAAAAGTGCACACATCGTTAATGTAAAAACTGAGCGTTGAACATGTCTCCCTTAGTTTTATTGTATATTATTCTTTATTTGTATGCAGTGCCACCTGATGGGTTAATTGACATGTGGATTTTTTTCCAACCGACCAGAAATATGCTAAAAAGGTCTTAAATGAAAACCAGGTTTTGAAGAATTTTAAAAATTAACTGGGTTTTACTAGTCAAAACAAAACTATTGCAGAAGACCACCGATTCAAATTCCACACAGTGCTTCTCAACTTGAATAACGCGTTTTTTTCGTCTAGTATTTGGCGGTACTCGTATGAGGATACCGATGGCTTCATTATTAAAATATTTAAAAGATTTTCAATGTAAAGTATACTCAAAGTGAATATATAGTATTGCCTTAGAGCGAACTAACCAGACGAGAGTTACGCAAATAATGAAACGCTACAACATACTTTAAAAAAAATATTTCAATACACTGTGAGTCTTAAGAACAAAGAAAAACCGCTAAAAAAATATTTACCAATATTACCGAAGATTGGGAAAGGAGAAGGAACATAGGAAAGGACAAGAAAATTGTAGATTAGGTGAAATACATTTCGTCATTGAAGATAAATCTAATATGTTTTAATTGCTGTTTGAAGCAAGCAGACGAAGCTGACAGTCTTACGGTAGCTGGCAACTAGTTTCAGAGTCTGACGGTATGGAATGTCAAGAACCACGAAAAGACGGAGCGATGAACTGAGAATTCCAAAAGACAATCTCTGCTTGAGCGTAGCGCAAGCCCATAATCGCAGAGGTTCTGAACATTTTTAGCGAAATATTTAGTTTTTAAAACGTACGATTTCATATTTGATTTGGCTCGCGAAGTTATTAAATATATAAAAAAATGAATCTATGTATAAATAAATGACAATGAATTTTTCAAAGTAAGTACTCAATTAAAACATGCCAAGATACTTTTAAGGCACTCGCAATTTTTGATTATAGTTTATTTTTCAAAACGAATATCGTTTCTGATTATATAATTGATTTATCGACTTTGATTATTTTATAATTGATTATATAATTGATTTAACGATGATTATTTTATCCCCGTAGATGTTCGTTACCATAAATGTGGCCATTTTTTTATTGTTTTTTTTTTTTCGTAACAGTCTTCAAGCTTAATTATTTAAATATTTTTATAATGTACAACTTTTCAAAAAGAAACAATTTAGTTGTTTATGTTAATTTATTTGACATTTTCCAGCAAATACTCGTATATTTGATAAATATACTACTTTAAAGAAACATTTTCTAATCAATTAGTTTCATAATTTGTAATCATTGTTAATACCCATGATCGTGTCTTTAACGTAGTGTATAATTGAGAAACACTTACAAAAAATAAATTAAAAAAAAACAATCTCAAGAAAAATATATATTAAGGAGCAGATAAACACTTAAGGGTATTATGTCAAAATAACAATAAAATAATTTAATTAAGTGTATGAAAATGAAAAGTTAAATATGCTGTATTGACGATTTTATTAAAATTAGACAATTTTATTAAAATTATTAAGAATTATACATTCAATACACTTCATCGGGATTGACGATAAAACATCGAGTGGCACGTGTTGCTAAATATAAAGTAAATATTGATATCAAGTATTCTTGATTCAGCAGTAAATCGACCGCTTTATCGCTCATGAAATATTTATAAGTGAGCTGGTTCCATCGCTACAGTTTTATTTATAAACTTATTCGTGATAATTTGACATAGGCATTAAAACTGTTTGCATGTTGACTTAATTGCGAATTCAAATGATTGAATAAAAACAATTTTTAACGAATTCGAAACATTATTTATTATGTTTTTTTATTCGGGTATAAAAAATATAATCAAAACTTTTAGATCTGGAGAACGAAAGTTGTATTCATGTTTTCAGAATACTAAAAACGAGACTTGTAAATGCTGAAAAAATAATTGACAGATAAAAAAGATTCACAATTACTGTTATTAGATTTTTCTCTTTCTAATGACATATTAAGCTCTGCTTTTTCGTCAGGTTTTATTAATATTTTATGTTTCAAAATTAACTTTGAGTGCAAGTTGTAAAATTTCATTCAAGATTGATTCGTAAAAAAAAACAGCACCCTTCGGTTGTCTTTACTGCAAGGCGCCCTTCGATTGTCTCTTTTGCTTTATGAAGAAGTTATCAAACAACCCGATAACATGTTCATGGCGAAAAATATGCATCTTATATTAGAATGTTTGTAAAGCATAACTGTTTCGTTGTATTTTTACACAGTACAACGTAGCGAGCTTATCATTATATGATAATCTATTCCAACCAGTTATAAATATCACGATCTCCGTAGTATTGTTGATAAAATGCCTTTCTCTCTGTCTAGGGGTTGCGGTATTGATTTTTGCTTGAACTCAGATTAAAAAAAAGGATTCTAGTCTGGTTTTGATTTAAGGTCTTTTGAATATCTTTCTAGTTGGCTAGATATGGCAATAAGCCTACCACGTTTAACTGTATACAACAAAAGTGTAATATTTCGGTGTGCCGTCGAATTCAGTTCAGCGGTGTCGCCGGTGAGTTTGTTGGCGTGCAACGACACACACTTAAAAAAAAAAACTCCACAGCATCGCTTTCTGTCAGAATTAACCTTGGAATGGTGAAGGGAATCACAACTACGACGCCCAGCACCGATGATGACAAATATAATACAAAACATGTTTAGTCTTAACGGGAACTAACGACGGGAATCGAACCCACGGACCAAAAGACAGCCGTCTTATCAATTAGGTAATGGAGGTTATCAATTTCTGGAGGATGTCTTTTTTCCAATAAACACTAAAATAGAAATACTAAGACAACTCACTGAAACACAGAAACTAAACTAAATTAGTAAACGAATACTTGTTGTTCTACTGATCGTTGTAACATCTAAATCTACAGTATTTTAAAGCATCGTTTGTCTGTTAAAAAAGTTGAAAATTTAGTCGTGAAACGGAGAAAATAATATATATATATATTTCCTCTTGTTTCATATCCCGGGGCGGACTTTCCAAGTTTCTCCATTGCAGTTGCATTATGGGCCGCACCTCCTCGGGCACTCCCTGCTTATTGCTTTACTTTCTTTAACTTCATCATGGGGAATTGCATTTGTGCAATTGCATTGAATCGTGAAAAAGTTAGCGGAACATAAACCAGCCGGTCCCCAGCGATTGAATAAGTTGTACGGTTAATATTTTTATTCCCATTTCATTTTATCGTTGATTTAAGCATATTAACGAATCAATTGAAAATTGAAAAGTTTTAGCTTGTGTAAAGAAACTTTACCAATTTCAATTCTATTTATTTTGTCAATACAAAATATTCGTTTAGCTTCTGACGGAATTTTTAACTTTGTTATTTTATTTAAGCTATATTCATACAATGTTTTTTTCTTTGTAAATCAATTAATTTATTTAATCATTTCACTGCACAATTTACAATTTGGCAAGTTTATTGCCGAACGGAAATCCCTTCAAGCTAAAAAGGAAAATGGTTTAACAATGTTGTTTCCAGTTTTAGGTGAACGATTTCCATAAGAACTTTACACAAAGAAAATATATACGTACATTCGTATCATCCCTTACGGGGTAGGTAGAGAGAACAGTTCTCCAAACTTTTCTATCCAAGCACAAAACTTTCGCCTTCTCCACATTCATACATCTCGTCACGTACGAGACTCTATTATTCATATTTTTCACTTTATCATTTTTCAAAATATGGTACAGTCACGTTTTCCTTAAGTTACCTTTCATAGATAGAAAGTAAAATAATAAAATATTTATTGTAATTATAAGAGAAACAGAAGGCACGAATTATTAGATGATTTAAATATTAAAAAAACATAAAAATTTTATCTGTGGATAAGAGAAAAAAGAGAAACATGTTACGTCACTGAAAGGACATATAATCCTAATGTAAAAATAAACAGCGTTTTCCAACCGTTCGTTTGAGAAAACGTCTGTAATGTGTCGAAGGAGTCATATTTCCGTTCAACACATTACAAGCTGCCAGGCTTATTTCCGAATGGTAATTGATTTCAATTACCAGAAATGTATTTGAAGTTTTTGTATTAAAAACAAACAAAAAATATTTTATTTCTATGGAGAATCTAGACTGAAACCCTAGATTTGAAGTTAAATGTTCTACTTAATAAGTCACAAAGTGATGTATTGTATTGTATGTTATAACCAGGGCTGTGGTGTCGCTTAAAAAAAAACACGACTCCGACTCCGATTCCTATATTTACCAACAATACGACTCCGACTCCACAACTCCGACTCCACGACTCCGACTCCACAACTCCGACTCAAAAAAGCTCAATTTTAGCAGGTTGTTTCCTACCTTTGCATATAGCCATTTTTTTCATGTTATAGGGATAAAAATAAAACAAGATCAAACTTTAATAATTATTTATTAGAATTTATTCTTAAAAACAACATTGCTTCTATTAAATCTGTATTCGTAGAGGCTCTCAAATCAGAATTGAGAATTTTAAGAGTGGAAAATAACCGCTCTACGGATACTTGGGTTGGGGGTAATGCTGTAACGATCAATGCTGAATCTTTTACGATTTCTAGATACCGCTGTATTGCCATTTCAACATTTAACTTATAAGTTCGGTCAATTTTTTCCATTATTTTCAATGCATCATAAAATTCAATTTTAAATTTTGAAATAGAGTCTCCTTCATCTATATTGGGACTGTGATTCAAACGAGGACGTTTTAGTTTATCTTGTTCATTGAGATATTTTTCTAAATCGTCTTGAGATTCAGCGGTGTCGGATGAAGATGATGATACTTCGTGTACGCTGCCTGCTGTCGTCTCTTTTTCTAGTCGAAGGCCTTTCATACGAACGGTTAATTCAAACATAGCGTTTTTCGCTCTATTTATTTGTTCTTCCGTCAATATGGATCGAACCATGGGGCTAACATAGATCCCAGCCAACAGAATTTTCTTTCGACGTGAGAAAGAAGGAGACAAACACATTTTCGTAGACTTTATGCATTAACTCTTTCCCCGCGGGGAGCACAAACGCCTGTGATCTGACGACAATCCAAGTTTCAAATCACAAATACTTAAAAAAAAATGACACAAAACCGGAATAAAAATTGAACTAAAATTTAAAATAATCTTTATTCTAGTGACATCTCTGAAAACCTTGTCAAATAATATATTAGTTTATGAGATATTGTTGAATAAACAGAGCGCCGAATTTTTTTGGTTTCTCAATATTTCCAGCATTAACGACCTGTCGCGCGGATCGAGTCCTGCGATGAGTCTCTCTTACGTAAATAAACATTACTAAGTCTCTCTTACGTAAATAAACATTACTAGTGCTATATGCATTTGATTGGGTGAGTGTCATGAAGCATTGATTTGATCGTAGCATTCCTTTGTTTATTTTACGTAATGTTATGTTTATCTCCTTTATTTAATGAGTCTCCTTAAGAGTAATGACTATTATTTATTATCAGAAAATTACTTAAGTGTCATGTTTACTTGATGTTGTAATCAAATATCAGTGGTTCTAAACAAAATATGTGTTTAAACTAAGAAATTAAAAAACGCTGAAATTGTGCCGCGCACAGGATTCGTGGAATTTGATTTTTAACGCGGTGAACAGGTTAAATGGACCTCGGTGATTCACCATATCGGCGCAACTTGCGCCTGCAAGTTTAATATTCGTGCACAATACACATTCATTATAATAATTAAAAAAAAAAAGTATTTTAAATTTTAACGAAAAATTAGTCGGAGTCACTCGTTTTTTACGACTCCTACTCCGACTCCGACTCCGACTCCGGCCCAAACACCGCGACTCTGCGACTCCGACTCCAACTTCGACTCCGACTCCACAGCCCTGGTTATAACACTTTAGTTGTGTACAGAACCACTAAGGTTAATTGGAACAAAAAGCAGAAAGGTGTTTAAGAAGCCTTAACATCCAGATTGGAACCTTTAAAAAAATTTGGTACCAACGGAATCGAACCTCTCGGATGGTTTACAGGCGTCTTATCAACTAGGATACAAAGATATGATGTATATATATATATCAGGGCTGTGGAGTCGGAGTCGGAGTCGGAGCCGGAGTCGTGGAGTCGGAACATTTTAGGCGGAGTCGGAGTCGGAAAAAATCGACCAACTCCGACTCCGTTTAATTATTTTAACATTTTCTTTAATGAATAACGTTACGGTATGTGTTAACCAGTTAACCTCTCATCGTTCCATTCCTGATACTATGCAGACTTTTATAATCACAATAAACCCCAAAAGGGGATTACGTTCTGTTTACAGTTTTTACAAAATTAGATATAAAAACAGCAATACTGCGATATCCTGAAATTATTCAAGATTCAGCGCTGACCGTCACGGCCTTATCACTTACCACCTACACAAGTTAAGAGCTTCTTTTGATACTTATTTTGAGATCTAATTCCATTTAGACCACGAATAGGAAATAAGATTTATATAAAGTATATTTACTTTCAAAAATCTTATCTTGTGTTCTATTCAATATTGAATCAAAATAATAATAAACAATATTAATAAGATTTAGTTAACGTATGAAAACAAATGAAGCAACCTTTTTATTTTATTTTAAAGTGTTTTCTTATTTTTTTTAATACCTACCTGTGTTGTTTTTCTAATTATTTTAAAAGTTTCATTTAATTCTTTTTTTAAATATTAATATATATTTTTAATATTATTTTAGTGTGAAGATATTGCTTAATGCGTATTGTTTATATATTTTTTTATAAAATTGTTTCATTTGTGTACGAATATAATTAATTTTTAATTTATACCTGTATCCATTATTAATAAGTCAATATAAATACATTAGGTAGACACAGTAAATTATAAAATAAAATAAAAATTGAAGTCAGAGTCAAGAGTTGGAGTCGGAGTCGGAGTCGGTGTCGGAGTATAAAATAAAGCCTGAGTCGGAGTCAGAGTCGGTAAATTTTCATCCGACTCCACAGCCCTGATATATATACAAAATCAGAAATATTTTTTCGTTTTTTTAAAGTTGTAAATTTTGCACAACTTTTTATTTTAAAATCGTTTGAATGCAACGATAAACCGACAAGTACATCATCATCCTGTCGTGTAGATCATGACTGAGTATCGTGCCTCCCATGATAGCTTCCGACGACTCCTCTCCATCCATCCCTGCACTCCGCAGTTCGAAGGGTAATTGTCAAGGGTAGTCTAGTTGCGTCTTACACTTGGTCAGGCCAACGCATTGGGATTCTTACTCTTGTGCATCGTCCTTCCAAATAATCTTTCCAAATTGTCTCGTTGGCTACGAGCAATGTGCCTAAAGAATCGGGAGGACTCGTCGAAGGTATATTGTTGAGAATCTGTTGGTGATTATTAGATATTCGAGAATGGAGCCGTTAGTTTGTATTGATGGTTATGAAATTCGTAACGTTCTTCTCAATTATACTGTGTCAATTTTGATATAAAAAATCCTCATAACTGAAATCTAGAGCATGTCTCTATTATTTAACTTCTATGTTTTCTTGTTATTTTCTTGATATATAAAAAAAATGCTCATGGGCCGCACAAAATACCTATTCTTGTGGCCTGCAGGTTGGTCATGCCTGGCATACTCACACATAAATTAAGATGTTATTTCTATTATACCCATGATGGCTAATGGGCATTCATCCATTCAAATATTACGTGAAATAATTTTTTTCTTCCCAGATCGTCCACGAGCCAAAATTTGAAGGTAACAGGCACACACAATTCCGATTGCATCATAATCTTAATAATTTATTATGCAAACATCACTTGAAACAGGAGTGACACCTTCTAACTAATTATTTTCTTTCTTTCCAGTACGGAGGCAATCCGGTGTCTTGTTCCATCGCAAACGCAGTCCTCGATGTGATCGAGCGTGAACGTCTCCAAGAGCGAGCCTCAGTTGTGGGAGAGAGACTGTTGCAAGCCTTGAGAGGTCTTCAAGATACTCATCCCCTTATCGGGGACGTGCGTGGTTTGGGCTTGTTCGTGGGCTGCGAGCTGGTTGAGAGCCGAGAGGAGAAGATACCCGCCACTCTTGCTGCTAAGCATATTGTTGCCAGGTAAATTTTTTATGTATTTTTAAATTTATTTAAATATAACCTGGCGAGTTTATTGTCATTTGTCAATCTCTTCCAACCAACCTGAAATATGTTGTAATGCCCCCTAAGTGAAAGCCAGACTGGAATCCCATTAAAAAAAATCTGGGTTCCAGCGGGGATCGAACCCGCAACTTCCGGATCGGTAGACAAGTGCCTTACCACCAGGCCACGGAGGTTGTCTTTCGTGGTTGAGTATGATAATTATCAGCCATCCTGTGAAAAGAAAACGCATGTTGGTGTAATGGTTTACAGTGAGCAAGTTGTTGCACTTCAGCAAGCTCATAGTTTTTACAGACCTAATCCAAAGTTTTGATAATACTTTTGTGGTTGTCCACTATATTTAGCATTATTCTTTATTTTCGAACAACATTGCAAATACACATGTACGTGTCAATAAAATTAAATCACATTTTCTTTCAGAATGAAGCAAGAACACGTCTTGATCAGCTCCGATGGCCCCAATAGCAACGTGCTGAAGTTCAAGCCACCCATGGTGTTCTCCGAGCTGGACGTTGATCGGCTGGTCACTATGCTGGACCGAATGATCGGAGAAACCGAAGAGCAGATGGGTCTTGCCTTCCGTCAGCCTGAGGGCCTGACCTTAAAGGTAAGATACCAGTTACTGTAGAGGAAAAAAAAACACTACCTCAACTAAATATTGATGTGCAAAATTAACAGTCGATAAGGATTTGTTAGAAGGTGCCTGTCTTGGTTGCGCAACATTCGTGAACGCACATTTATCATAATAGTTAAAGAGGTGTCCCGTGCCACTAAAAAAGAGATCAATGTCAGGGAAACCGAACTCGACACATGAAGAATACGAAACGTTTAGAGAGCAGACCCTCTTCAAGGGCGCTCTAACTCGGGTATCGATGTCACTATTATTAAAAGATTATAAATATTACAAAAATAAATACCTCGAGTGTGAGGATATAAAGGTGGTAGCCGTGACCATTAGATTGGGTACTTCCCCGCACCTGTAAATGTTTAGAAAAACACATATTTGTTAAAAAAAACTCGCGGATAACTTATAAACAGAAGACGAACTACACAATAACCTTTGTGGATCATCCGATATATGATCGTAATACATTCGGTTGAAGGTGGAGTATAGTTATTAACTTTGATAAGATTTCACCAAAAGGATTTTTATAGTGCTCCTGAGTGCTGCACACGTCACTCATATATCTAATACTTGATGGTAAACCACTCCATGTCATGGGACGAGCAATGGGAAAGGCCATGTCATAATACTCCGCCTTATGGGATCGATTCGGAACAAATAATAAATATTCAATGAAGATGATATCAATCTTAAAGCCCTGCTCCTTTTCGAAACAATGTCTTTTAGACACATACTTAAAAGACACAATGGAGACATCATATTAAAGGACTTAAATACGATACATATTTTGAAATCAATCAATCCAACAATATGTTTTACGAGTACTACAATAGATCAGCTTATCTTTTGTGTTTTTTTATATTTATTTAAGTAGTAACACTTTGTAACTGTGTTACCTTTTTGTAACTAGTGACATTTTGTAACTGTGTTACCTTTTTGTATAATAAAAATATAATGCTATTGAGATAAAATTATATTTTATCGCGAAACAGGGTTGTACAAGTATTTCATCTTATAATTGTTACAAACACTGTGCACTAATAACCCCAATCAGGGAATTCATTCCGTTAATTTCGTTCACCAATTACTCTCCATTGTGTCAACCCTCAGACCGACGTTCATTTCGATACATGATATGTGCCTTTATTACATCCATAATTATACAATATCAGTGTATATAACATACATCAAATGTGACGGCGCTTGAAATTAGCTGTAAATTTGAGGAACATGCTATTAGGAATCGAGCACTGTGGGTCTAACAATCGCTTGCAAAGCAGACATGGGGGTAGATTATAAGGAATTAAGGGGAATTAGTTAAGACTATGAAGTCCTGAAATTTCAGTTGTTGATGAATAACGTGAATTCTCAATTAATGGATATATACAGTGTAAAAATAGTTAAGAGTAAGTATTTTCTAGAAAAAGGCTAACTACGAGTAGATAAAAATAACAATGATCTAAAAAAAAAATTATTAACATTATTGTGAAATTCTCATTTATTCATTCTTCGACATATTGCAAAGGCCATTGACGGAAGAAACATTGTCTTAGATCCTATAAATCGAGACTTCGGGTTCGAAACCTGTGGAGTAGTCACGTTACTTGTAGTTCGTCATAGTACGTATTTGCAATAATGACATCTAACGCGTGCGAGTATTGTATTGTATTATAAATTTACTAGTAATGATTTCTTATAATTGTAGGACTCGTCCATCATAGGCTTATTGTTGACAATTTCTTATAATTGTAGGACTCGCCATAGGCTTATTGTTGAAAATTTCTTATAATTGTAGGAATCGTCATAGGCTTATTGTTGACAATTTGAAAGGTTCACAGAATTATTCCAAGATAGATGCAAAAACATGATTAGATATTTGTAAGACTGTTAAATTGTAAATAAAATAAATAATAATCAATATAAAATCAAAATAGTATCCTTATGTTTATTTCCAGTTTATTTTTTGCATTTCATTACTTGCTGTGTCATCTTGTTAACTTACCCGATGACGTACGACACAGCAAGAGTAAAAATGCTTTGTGATCTGTAAAAAAACAAAATGGAATGAAATACACTGAAGATGTTTTAATTGTATGTTATTTATGGAGTTCCACAAAGTGACGTCGGAGTTATTGAAACAAATCAATACGTATCTTTCACGACTTCAACTATCAAAATTCATCTGCGCCGCAATCTTAGAAGGGCGTAATTTTAATGTCTCCTTTAATTATAACTGTGCAAGAAGTCATTCCCTATTATATGTACCAAATTACAGAACAAACGTGATGGTTTAATACTTAGCAGCCTGCGGTTTAGAAATATTAAATCATTTGACTGACATCAGTGGATTTATCCTTAACACCACATACCAATATGAGAAGAAGAATTCTTCCATATGAATTTATAAATCAAATCTACATTATGTAACAGGAGGAATCCGCGTAATATCGAGCATATAAAAAGCGAATTTACCATTTTGCTAATATATCAAAATATAAAATTATGAAAATAATATTTGTTTATTTTATTTAAGCAAATAAATGTACAATGCCAATGGGAGAGGAAAAGAGGAAAAGGAAGACCAAATAAAGCATGGTTGGATAATATTTTGAAAGAAGGAAGAAGAAAAAGTCAAAGAAATCGTAGAAGCTGCATGAGAGGTGCATGGATGTAACAGAGGTAAAAGACGTGTGTCGCGATAAGAAAATTTAGAGCTCTCTTTTTTCTGCATACCTCGATAGGGAGATGACGTAATGGGAGGTATGTGTAAGTTATTTAAGTAAGGAATATTAGTGAGGAGATAAGGAACGAATAAAGGAAAACTGTATGTTATATGTTAATAGGAATGTTATACGAAGCATTGAGAATGGAATCCTGAGTGATTAACCAACATTGAGAGAATGAGTAGCGAAAGGCTTACAAAACAAATATTTATGACTGATAATAATGAAGCTAGAGAAATATCTAGACTAAGGAAAGAATATAAGGAGATAATTTGAGAAAGTTTTTTAGAAGGAAAGGTTAAAGTAAAATAATACAAGAATATGTATGACGACTTGTATGAATATGGACAAGACGAAAGCTGTGTGCGTGGATAGAGAAACATCCTCTGTGATTACCCCAATAGGGACATGGTATGTATGTATCTTTAACTACGTATGTAGTCAAAATAAAGGAAAACATAAATGTTCCGCTTCGCCACAACATATGTATGTGCACGATCCAGGCAATATCGCGCCGAAATCACATTACTGTTGTGCTCAATTGAATTTAGGAATCACAAGAACGCGTATTATCACTGCTCAAGGTGGAAATGTCTCTAGTGAGTATTCACGCGTGTGCTAGGGCCGGGACAAGGGCATTTACCGCACAGTTTAGAATAATTTCCTCTTCTTAGACAAGTTCTTCTCTTCGGAGGTTGGCGATCATCATCGAGCCAAAAAGAGATTTCTGTTGCATTTTTACACGTATTTCAAAGAGTATAGATTTTACCCAAAACTCTAGCCCCATTTTTAATGGATCTTTTCCCTTGCCTTATACCATCCATTTAGGATCAACTGCTTGGGCCTTTTTCCTTCGTCTCTCTTGATCTCGCCAATCACTCGGGAATAATCCGAGTCTCGTCATCTCCTTCTCCACTTTCTTATATATGCTCATCTTGAATCTCCCTCCACGTCTATTTTGGAGTTCTCAATACGCAGCTGTCTTTAGCAGAGATCCTTAATCCTGCTTTTGCACGTACCCGTATCAGTATAGTAATGTTTCCCGGGCTTTATCTACTATTGGCGCCATTTTAATTGTTTCACAAATTCGTTCATTTCGGATCTTATCCAATTTAGTGACGCCCAGTGACCACCATAGCATATGCATCTTCGTAACCTGAAGATGTTGTTTGTCTTTTTTCTTTAGAGGTCAACACTCTGCTACATGTAGTATAGCAAGCCTGATCACTGTCTTAATCTTTATTGGTAGTCTTCAGTCGTGCATAACTTCCATCGTTTCTTTCCTTTCGCTCCAGCCGATTTATTCAGGTCTTTTACGTCCAGGACCACCTTTCCATGTAATAACCGAGTTAAGATATTTGTTTTTTATGGGGTTACTTGGGATTACTCCATAGATCATTATAATTGATTTTTATTACCTATTTGTGCATATATAAATTGCTAACAGGAAAAATAGCAAACATTTTGTTGATTTGCAGATATTTATTTCATGTATCGGGGGACAATAATTAACGCCATGGAACATTAAGACTATGAACCAATCGAACTCTTAAATCACACTAATACTAATGGTTTCTGATGGGCTTTTCCTTTTAAAATAAACTCGATAACCGTGCAATACATAGGTTTTAACATTTCAGAATATAACGAAACAGCACGTCTTCTATTGGTTCTAGTTTAATTACTACCGAGGGTAGGTGTATTAAATTTTACCTGCAATTTAGTCTGATCATACTGTGGGTAAGGCCAGCGTGTTATCTATCTATATACACGTTCACACTTATTTAGGTCGGAAATTTTTCAATCACAGTTATACACTTTTGAAACCTTGTTGAAAAGACGCCTGTACCGACCCGGATGCTGCAGTGCTGATTTTTTTCAGTCTTATTTTCATTTAAGTTTTCTTTAACATCTTTGTGGTTGGTAAGAAGTGATTATCATATAGCAATAAACTCGCCAGGTTTTACTGTTAACAGCGAATGTTGAATACAGTAAAATGATCTTATGAAATGGTTCAAGGTCAGTCATCCCTTAAACAGGCAGCTTGCGTGCAGCGTACACATTTTTTAAAAAGCAAGCGGCTCTGCACTCTACCTTCGAGATGCTGCGATATCATCTATCTTCTCTTCCTCTGCCGTTCTTCAAGTGGAAGGAGTCGTTAGCTGAACAGCCGGGTGGAAGGCAGAGTGGGAGGGTCTTGTTGAAAAGTCTGCTGAAATGGGATTATTTGCCTCCCTCCCACCAGTACAGTACCTCTGGCATTAGCGCCGACTGTGATGTTGACTCAATTAAAACTAGATTCGAGTACTTCTTGTGAAATAGTCATAGCTCATTCCGGCGGAAGTGCAACTGTTGGCAGGAGAAACATATCTTTCTTCATTTTTGCTTTTCTCGTCTTATTCTGCAAAAAAAAAACAATTTATGGACTTCATTTGTTTATTTTTGTTTTTTATCAACGTTACAGTGCACCTTATTTTTTATGAATAAAAAAATTGTATGTTCTTCATTTAAAAAAAACTATAAAATAATCTTAAAATAGAAAATAAAATTATTTATAACAATTCGATAAAATCAAATAAAAAGACGCATCAACACAACAAAATCTAAAAGGTAACAAAACTATAAAAAAATAACAATATAACACATCGATCAATAAGTTCCGGGACTAACCAACAGATGGCGCCTCTGATAACAAATCCATACCATTCTTAGTTAGTGCCAGCTTTAAGAAGTTACGTGTCAAACTTTCATGACATTCCGACATTGTGTCATTGAGTTACAGTGGTTACTTTTGCTATTTGCAAAACAATGGGGAAAAACCGAATTTCGTGTGTTGATAAAAATTGCTTTTTAATGGGAAAAAATACCGTTCTAACTTAGCGATGGCTTGAAAATTTATATCAGTTCAAACATTCCAATAACGCTGTATAATATTCACAATAGCGAATATTACGTAACGTTATTGGAGCGTTTGAAGGCAGAAATTGCAAAAAAACGGCCCCATATGAAGAAGAAAAAAGTTCACTTTCATCAGGACAATGCACCGTGTCACAAGTTGATGGTAACGATGACCGAATTGCATGAGTTGAACTTCGAATTGCTTCCTCACCCACCGTATCCTCCAGATTTGACCCCCAGCGACTATTGGTTGTTCGCAGACCTCAAAAAGATACTCCAGGGAAAGAGATTTGGCTCCAATGAAGAAGTGATTGCCGAAACTAACGCGTATTTTTAAACCAAAGATTAAATCGTTCTACACGGCTGGCATGTAAAAGTTAGGAAAGCGTTGGAATGAATGTATCGCTTTTGAAGGAGACTATGTTGATGAATAAAGAAGAATTTTGGCAAACCAATGTTGTTTTAGTAGTTAGTCCCGGGACTTATTGATCGATGTGTTATGAATATGTTACAGTTGATCTCACGACACTGGCCGCCCCTAATCAACTGCCCGCACCTCTCCATATCAATTTGACATGAATGCGAGAATAATGGTACAGTGCAAATTCAACCCTTCATCAACTCTGCAATCAGTTACTTTTATAGCTCGACAGATAGTGAGAAAATATATCAACAATCTCAGCAAATTGGTTTTCCAAAGGATGCATTCTATTTATATTGCAATTTTGTTGGTAATTCGTGCTCCTTGTTTAGTATAAAAAATAACCTTGTGGCGAGTATGCACTGAAATTAATCGAATATTGAAAAAGCCAAGCAATTCAGGATAATTTAATTTAGTATTGACGACTTTTATTTATCCAAAATAAGTAAATCATTTAATATTATTAGCTTAGAGGTTATAAATTTAATCTTCGTTCGAGATAATTATAATTCATGTCAATTATAGAAATGTTCAATTTAAAGTAAATCAATATCTAAAAAAATATCCTGCACCCCTTCAATCGTACTTGAACTAAATTAAATCTATGAGTTGAACGAAAAATATTATATTGATAGTTGCATTACATTCCAAGATTTCTATGTTATTTTTTGCACCACACAATAAGTAAAATCATTCTGGATGTACTTTACAAAGACAGATAATTCTTCTTAGAGTAATTAAATAGGCTGTATAGATACCGGTCTTGAAATTAAGGGTTACTCTTGTTGGCGAGGGACTATGACTGATTTGGTCGCTTGGTGGATACTGTCTGTATTTTCGGTTGTTAAGTGTGAACTGTATACTGCCACGGCACCAGAATAAGTAGAATATATTTAAAAATATTTCCTTCATACATTTTTTATCGTGATAATCATTATTTACTGAATGGTTTAATATTTAGATCGGGGTTAAGCAAGGATTCATTGTATCACCTTGATTATTGAATATTTATATAGTCATATGTAAAGGACTACAGAAGTCAATTGGTGGCATATAAATGTTGAATGAGAAAGTATAAGGATTGATGTACGCAGATTACATGATAGTATTGGCAAAGGATGAAGATGAATTGCGGAGTTTGATAAGTAAATTGCATGACATTATTTTTTATTTCATTCTATCACCTTTTTTACATACTTCGGTGGAAAACTTTCGGATCTTATTTCGTATGAATGCTAAAAACCATCCATTTTGTGGATTTTGATAACCACTTGACTAAGCAAGGCTTGTAACGAAGTAGTCATTCCTTAATCAGAATTTTTATATATTTTTACTAAATAGTTAAACACTCAGCTGAAACAATCATAGTTTATTTGCACTAAATACTAAAACACTCAGCTGAAATAATCCCAGTCTCTTTGCACTAAATACTAAAACACTCAGCTGAAACACTCACAGTATATTTGAACTAAATACTAAAACACTCAGCTGAAACAATCACAACCTATTTACACTAAATACTAAAACATTCAGCTCAAACAAACACTCAGCTGAAACAATCACAGTATATTTGCACTATATACTAAAACATTAACAAACACTCAGCTGAAACCATCACAGCATATTTGCACTAAATACTAAAACACTCATCTGAAACAATCACAGTATATTTGAACTAAATACTAAAACACTCAGCTGAAACAATCACAACCTATTTACACTAAATACTAAAACATTCAGCTGAAACAAACACTCAGCTGAAACAATCACAGTATATTTGAATTAAATACTAAAACACTCAGCTGAAACAATCACAATCTATTTACACTAAATACTTAAACATTCAGTTGAAACAAACACTCAGCTGAAACAATCACAGTATATTTGCACTAAATACTAAAACATTAACAAATACTCAGCTGAAACCATCACAGCATATTTGCGCTAAATACTAAAACACTTAGCTGAAACAATCACAGTCTATTTGCACTAAATAATAAAACGCTCAGCTGAAACAATCATATCCTTTAACTTTACATTCTCTTATATACCTATAAATATACCTCCAAAACTTTGTAGGATACCTACCTAAATAAATATTTAATTGTCAAAATAAATAAGTGAATTGTTAAACATAATTAAATTAAATTAATTATTGTTAAAATAGTAAACATACAGGGTCAATGACCGATGAAGTATTTACAGATTGTCACACACTAGGAACAACAACAATGTTTACTATTTTATAGTATTTGCGACCTGTCTAGCCATCTACGAATACAAATAAATATCTACCCGCCAATGCACGCGCTAGAGTAAGACAGAATATGTATCGCGAACTGGTTCACTCATTTGTATAAATTACCCGCATGCCGAGAAATAAATATTATTATTGTTCATTCAACTGTCAAGACTTGTTATTGATTGCCCGCTGTCCACTTTCGCTTTCATCCGCATTCTTGAGTATTTATATTTAAATAAATGCAAATCAAAATCATCACGACTTATAAAGATAAGCAACCCGCTATAACTTCTTCACTTCTCATATTTCTTCATTCAAAGTCATCCTGTTACAATTTTTTTTAATTTGAAGACGCGACATTATAGAAACCACTATTCTTCTTCAGGAATTATTCATATTAACTTTTTACATTTTCTCGTCGGTCTACAAAATTTACTTTCCAAGCATTCGTGATTAATAATATCGCATTAAGTTTCTGTGGAAATCAGCATTTGACTTGTGCAAAACATTCAACTCCGCCATTCTTCAGTTTAATGCCGAGTCATTAACAAAATCGAGTTCCGCTTGTGGGGCTGACTCTTTTTACCATTTCACTGGGTCCATTATCGATGACGGATCCATTTTGTTTCAAGGAATGGAAAATATTACTCTCAGTTTCCATGTAAGACAGAATAATATTTCTAAGTTTATGTGTTCAAAAAGGCCTATCCCATGAACTACTTATTTTCAACGTTTATAAAAAAGTTAAGTACCCATGTTTATTTTTACTTCTTAAAATTATCGAAATACATTATCCCGCCGCCCCCTCTTATCTCGCCGAAAATATTCAGCGACTTTCCAATTATGGATTAGCGTTACGCTCAAACAGAGATTGTCTATTGGCCTTTCCAGTTCACCGCTCTTCTTTTTTTACGTCGTCCTTTTTATTACTATCCATGCAGTGAGACTCTGAAATCAGTTACACACAGAAAGACTCGCGTCGTTCTTGCCATGCTTTAAGAAGCGACTGAAAAAAAACTCTTAATTTCTAGTCAGTAAAATAAAGTGTTTCATTCCTGATTTTTCTTTTCCTTTCCTCTCCACCATCCCTTCCTTTCCTTTTGATTGATGATATCTCACTTTATATGAAAAATAATGTGCGGGTGATTATCCGTCTTTGTGGGGTTCGTGGATATATGCTCACGTATGTGTTTATGGATTTCGTGGGGATGGATAGTCATTTGAATGATTTATGCGATCACGTAACTTGCTTCTTTTAAGTTTGTCTGATTGGTTGGAAGAGATTGCCGCCGGAAAATAAACCCGTCAAATTGTATTTGCAATAAAAATATTAAATAAATAAATAAATATCGTGACGTGCACTCTAATAGCAAGTCTTAGACGAACAATAAGTCTAGATTTACGAAAGATTGATGAATATAAAAAAAATTAAAAACGAAAAATATTAAATGTTATCAAAGATGAGAAAAGAAACAAGGATTAGGAAGATAAAAAAATTGATAAACAGTCTACGTCACTGAAGTGTTATATATCGTTTTTTCAATGTCTAATGTAGCTGATAGTTCGAGCCAGAGTCTGGATGTATGTATAGTAAAGCACGTCGTAAAAAAAGAAAGAGAGGTAATTCGTAAATGACAAAAGACTTGAGCGTAGCAACAGTCGGGCGGTGGGACAGGCAAAGATATTATATAACAGTGATTCGTCGGCAATTTCTCGTATTTAACCATTTTAGTATTTTGTTATATTATTTTATATCTGGTTTAAAAAGTAAAACTTTTAATCTATTGTCTTAAATATATTCCAAAAAAGTCCTTACTCCTTAATTTATGATTTTTTTTCCTTTCGTATGATAACTGTTAACATATCCTAATTGTTAGTTCGGATATGTGGAATATCGTGACTGGGAGACAATTTTGTCTTTGACTCCAGTGATTAAGCCTTCGGGTTAAAAATCACTGAAGTAGCCACGGAATTAGCAGTTATTGTATGTGTTAGTTACACTAATGATATTTTGAAAGCAGGAAACGTAGAAAGCCAGAGAAATCATAATAGTTGTATGATAATGTGGAAGAGGCGCAGGATAAATGTCGAGATAGGAAAGTTCGGCGCACTGCCCTTTTACGTACCCCGATAGGGAGATGGCTTCCTGGTATGTATCAATAGTTACACAACCGCACGTGAGTGATAACAATGCTCGCACACGTACTCGGTACGTGACGACGAGCTTTTTTTATCAGACAGGGATCCTTTTTTTTTTGGGTACTATCGGGAATTGAATCTGAAACCGCCATGACGAAGTCGAACGTCTTATCAACTAGGACACCTAGGTCATCTAATGATGTATGTGTGGCGGTTGCCCACTCGAATACTGTGGGCATTCATACATACGGTCAATGACCGATGAAATGACCTTCGGATTCCTCGATAAATCCAAGTAAATAAGTCCGAAGGTCACCCGCCGGACATTCATCCCATAGCCGAGCGGACCGCACTCCATAGTAGAGAGATTGTTACCTACATACAACAATTAATCGTTTTTGCATTTACAGAAACGAAACGCAGGCATATCGCGAGCGCATTCTCGCGCGCATTCTAAAAAGATATAAATACCTACGTTACTAATAAAATTGGACAGACTCTCTTTCCGCATTGCGATCTAACGTGTTTTATTATTTATCAACAAACCATCATCATCTCTTCCCTCTATGATACAGCTCCTAAATATGCATTAATTACGGTGATTATTTGGAAAAAAAACTGATTATATCTATTATAGAAATTGTTTTGAACTCCTTGTAGCCCGTATGGTAAGTCTCTTATGTATATTCTACTGTACACTCCGACTTGTTTCTGAGTAAGAGGATATTTTTATGAGTTATATTAGAGAAGGATAACGGAGCAAGCGAAGCAATAAAACAAAACTCCCATTTTCTTCGAATTGTTTTATTCGGTACGAAAACGAGAAACTAAAGCAATCTCGGGAGGCTAAACAACTAACGTGAACCATGTAAAGGAAACAGTCATTTTCTCGGGTTGTTTTGCTGAATTCGCGATATAAAAAGCTCCTTTTATTCGCTTTGTGTGGACGCGTGGATTTAGAATGGCTGTCAAAGCAGATTTACACGTCAGATCAAGGGGTAGGGGGATGACGGTCATGGAAAAATACAGGCATCACGTGTAATATTATCCTGTGAGGAAACTATCAAATATCACTGGTTTATAGTAATTGACAAGTTATACTAGTCAACAAGATTGACAACCTTCGAGTCTTAGTCGGTAAGACACTTGACTTCCAATCGGGGATTTCAGGTTCGATTTCCGTAGTGTTTCCAGTATAACCTGGCAGGTTTATTGGCAATCTCTTCCACCAACCAAAACGCTGTTCAAGAACCTCTAAAGGTGCATGTCGATTATTGGGGTTCTATTGATTATTTACTGTCCGATTATTGGGATTCTATTGATTATTTACTGTCCGATTATTGGGATTCTATTGATTATTTACTGTCCGATTATTGGGGTTCTATTGATTATTTACTGTCCGATTATTGGGGTTCAATTGATTATTTACTGTCCGATTATTGGGGTTCTATTGATTATTTACTGTCTGATTCACAAATTTCTAGACTCTATTTTCAATGCAGCTGCTAGGCTGATAGTAGGTAGACGTGAAACTTGCGAATATCATATTAATCCAATTCTAAATTAAATTCTACATTGATTCAAGTGTAAAGCTGCAATTGTCACAATCACATATCGCATGAAGGATATACAAAGGTATCTTAGTTCGTTTACCTTTGGTTTTCAGCGGTTTTCTTACTAAACATCTTTTTCTAAACAAATGTCTATGTAGGGGAGTACCAAATCTAATGACCGCAGCCATCACCTTCCTATCTTTGCAATCAATATATATATATTTTTTTATCTATGTGTAATACTGGGTTCATATCCCGATACACAACGCCTTAAGGTGAATTGGCTCTCTAAACTGCGCTATAAAGTTGTCCTTTTATAATTATTATCATAAGTAAAAACCGGATCTGTTTCCAACGAGAATTGAACCCGCAACCTCGTGGTTGGAAGACAGACGTCTTACCAATTAGGTCACGAAGCTCGTCAAGAGTGTTTTGGAGATAAAATAGGAGGAATAATGTTTTAATTTACGAATATTGGTTAATACCTGTTGTGTCTTTTTTTTGTATTCCCGGAAGATTATGAGATATTCTGCTACGAACGTACAAACATCTTCTCCCTGGAATATAGCATTATGCCACCACCGAGTCTCACTCATTAACTCAGTAGAATAATCAGCGCAATATCCTTTTCATAGTTTAATCCTTGTATTTTTGTATTCCCGGAAGATTATGAGATATTCTGCTACGAACGTACAGACATCTTCTCCCTGGAATATAGCATTATGCCACCACCGAGTCTCACTCATTAACTCAGTAGAATAATCAGCGCAATATCCTTTTCATAGTTTAATCCTTGTATTTTTGTATTCCCGGAAGATTATGAGATATTCTGCTACGAACGTACAGACATCTTCTCCCTGGAATATAGCATTATGCCACCACCGAGTCTCACTCATTAACTCAGTAGAATAATCAGCGCAATATCCTTTTCATAGTTTAATCCTTGTATTTTAACATTTTTTAAATACTTTGCAGGTTTCGATGACGAAGGTAGACGCATCCTCTATTTTTCCACCGAACACAGTTCATATTGAAGGTCCTTCAGGAGTCACAGCATCTGCAAAATGATTTTAACAAAGAAGTATTAAAAACCTAAGTGATTTTCCTATTTTTTCTTAATTTTTTATTTTCTTCAATTAAAGAAACAAAAAAATTCTTTCAAATTTGTTAAATCTGCCTCTCACGGAGGTTTGAATTGTCAATTTATTTAAGTATTTGACTTGTCAATTTATTTAAGTATTTATTTTAAACGCATCATTTCTATGAGATCTTTTTCAAGCTTAACGAAATGAATATTGCAAAACAACTATTAAATTATATGTAGTATCTGTTAATAATTTATTTGTATTGATGTGAAAAATTTCGATTCGTTTTTGGAGTAAAAAATATTTAGTTAAATTTTCGTCGTTGAAATTTTGATATGCATGAAATGATTAAAAAAAAAAACAATAAAGTTATTTATATATGTTCAGTTTTTATAAGGAATAATTTAAAAAAATATTTTTATAAAAAAAATGAATTCATTGTTATAGTAGATACATCAGAATTAGAGAGATTCCACCTCATTTTGAAAATCCGTCTTCCAAATTCAGAGGAGTATAAAGTTAAAATGGATAGAGATAAAAAATATCAGTTCTTCAAAAGTCACGCCCCTTTTTTTACACCATTGCATAATGGATTTCAAAGCGAGAAGGCATTTCTGTTGTTCTGTGTGAATAATCAATCATCATTCCATCTTTATTTTCTTCATTTTTTAGTTTATTAAAATAGTCTATATAAAATACCAAAATAAAGTTTTAGATTTTTGTTCAAATTTCTCGGAAATTCGATGTTAAATAAACTCTGTGTTACAAAAGGCTGCAGCACCATAGATTAATTTTCCAGATCTTTGTAGATTTATGATATCCTTGCCGTGGAGCTTTGGGTTTGATCTCTCAAGTCTTGGTGCTTGCTGAAGTACAATGGCTTGCATACAATCAGCCAACACGCCCACTGGTGTCTGTCAACAACATAAAGGCTGACAATCATATTCGATCACGAGAGATAACCTATCATATCGTATACTCGTATTATAAAAAAATTTCTTAGTCAGATTATTTTTTGAACACCGATTCTAATAAAATTTCAAGTCAACTTGAAAAAAATTGCTCAAAGCCCACATTTTCAAAGAATATTTTTTCTGACTCCTTCAAAAGACTTTTTTATTTTGTTTCTAATAATCATAGCTAATGAATTACTGTCTGCTTAAATATTTATAGTAATGTTGAAAAGCTTCCAAATGCGATAAAAAAAAGCATCAAAGAGGAATGCAATTACCTTATGAAGGACCTTCCTTAATAATCCTGAAAGGCACGATATTGCAGCAAAGAACTTGCATTCTGTAAATATGCTTAGCACTGGCAGATTTTCAAAAGGATTTAATTTGTTTTAATTAGCGCCAGGATAACGGATTTAATAAACTAAGATAAGGCGATTCATTCGTATGAAATAATTATACGTCTGTTTATGTATTCACTTTTTATAATTTTTTTTTCATAATCAAATGTTTTTTTTGAAAAAATCTTTTCATAAATATAAGTTGTTTCTCACCTCAAAACATTTTTTCCTATAGAATCAATAATTAAATCTGAAATACTATATTTTTTTTAAATATAAAGCATCATTTCAAAGACGAAATATACCATGACATTTAATAATAATTTCTTAAAAATATAACATTTTAACAAATACATTTGTTGAAAACGATTTTTTTTTAATTTGAACAAAAAGTAATTCAATTTATTAATTATCTTAGTATCACTACTAATATAATATATGTGTAGCAATAATTTTTCAAGGGTGTTATATGTTAAAAAAAAGTATTTTTATAAGATAACTTTGATATTATTAAAAAGAGGGATTTTTTCTGTTATATTTATATATTATTTTTTTTATATTCAAATGTAATCATTGCACAGTTATCTAATTTTAACAATATATAGTTGCACAAAAGTATATTTTAAAAATTAACCATTTCATAGAAATGGCAATTTTTAAGTAGAAAATGTAGTAATATTTTGAAAGATTGAATTCGAGTTCTGTAAATCAACACATTTAAATAAAAAATTACTTAATAATTAAATCATTGTGATATTTGCTCAAAAATTGTTTATTTGAAATGTCAACAAATATTTGAGAAGTTAAATAAGTGCCTTATAAATTGTTTTTTTTTATGACCGTTTAAAACGATTTTTAAAGATAATGTTTGAACAATTTATTGATATTCTTCGAATAATTTAAATTTATATAGATTTTACTCATTATATTTTTTTTGTGAAATTCTAATTATAAAAAACTATTTTAACAACGTAAGGTACTTTGAATGTTTTGTGTTATTTCTTCTAATTCGTAATGCAAGAATGACTGGGAGGTCATGGTAGAAGATCAAGAAAAGAATGACTGGGAGGTCTTGGTAGAAGATCAATAAAATAATGACTGGGAGGTCATGGTACAAGATCAAGAAAATAATGACTGGGAGGTCATGGTAGAAGATCAAGAAAAGAAAAACTGGGAGGTCCTGGTAGAAGATCAAGAAAATAATGACTGGGAGAGGTCATGGTAGAAGATCAAGAAAAGAATGACTGGGAGGTCATGGTAAAAGATCAAGAAAAGAATGACTGGGAGGTCATGGTAGAAGATCAAGAAAAGTATAGGTGAACTGAGTGAATAAAATTGTGCAAGAAGCAAATATAAGAAACAGAAGGAATTATATGAGAATTGTTTGAATGTGCAGGAAGGAAATTAAGTATGTTGTGATAGAAACATTTGGTGCTATGTTCTCTTTGCCTACCCTTGTATGGAAATGGCGTAATTAATGATGTGTTTGTTTAATTTTTGTCATGAAGATGAAATTTATAATTTATTTTTTAACAATGTCCTTTGTATTGTGTATTCTTATAAAATAATGTTAGATTATTTTTAATCTATGTATTTTTTCAAGTCTAAAATAAATAGTATTTTTCCCAGACTTTGACTTTTTTATTTTAAAAACGAATCAAATAAGTTAAGTAAACTGAAGTGCAGCTTTTGTATATAAAATAAACGTTTTGTCAATTTAACGGGAAAGTACAATACTCGTACATAGAGGTAACTTATTAAGTGTCGCAATTAAAAGTGATAAATTTTAAGTGTTTATTTTATATTATTCATAAATGTTCACATCATCATCTTCACCCCCGCATTTTCTTTAGAGATGGGGTTGCATTGTTCCAGGTGATTCTGTCCTATACCGTCACGGTAATGGTTTTCCTGTCCAGTTGAAGTTGGTCTTAAATTTGCCAAATTTCACACCAAACTCAACATTCAACTTTGATTTTTTTTTTAGAAAGTATAATGCACTGTAAAATATCTTAATTTATTCCTACTTAAGCATATTAAAAATCGAAAATGTAAATTAAATTATATTGTTGGCTAGAAGAGAGTGCCACTTGAAAGTAAAACCACTGTATTGTACAATGAAGTATTTAAATGGTGAAATATTTTCATGTGAATAAAGATGAAAGTTCTGTCAGGATTTGAATCTGGAATCTCCTGAAACTTTTTTTCTTCATAATTTTTATTCTATTATGTATTTTGATATAACAAGTATATTCTATTGTTATAAATTTAGCAATCCATCCAAGCAAGATGATGACTTGTGCCAGTGACAATTTAAAGAAGAGGAAACATTGAAAAAAAGTGGGATTAAATATTCAAGTTTTTGAAAATGATTCCTCTAATTGTTAAAAATATTGGAGTTGTTGCTGTATTAAGTTGACTTGAATGAAAGTTAACGTTTCAAACGTGTTCAGCTTTCATTCTCAGGGCAACATAAAATAAACGAAACCGAATATTTTTAACGTCATCTTAAGGGCGAGGAAATATCATCTGTTGCCTGGACGGTAAGTCCCTTTTCTCCCAATCTGGAGGTTGCGGGTTTGATTCCCGTTTCATCAAAAAGGGTTCCAGTCTGATTTTCCCTTAATGCCTCTTTAACATATTTAAGGTTGGTACGAATATATAACGACATGGGAATAAACCAGATAGGTTGTACTGTATACCATATAATGAAAGTGTGATACAATACAAGAATGAGGGCTGTAACGTCTTCGAAACATCAAATTTATCTACGCCAACCCAATACAACTTCGATAAACTAATTCATAGGAAACAGTCGTCAAAATTACCGAACATATAAAAAATAATTTATGAACGATATAATTGAAATTATTAACAAAGAGGTTCGAAAAAAATTTACGTGAACAGATTTTCAAAATCAAGATTTCATTTCGAAAAAAAAAATGAACGAAATCACTTGGACAGGACGAAACGAAATCACGTGGACAAATTTTCTCTCGCATATATCTCGAAATAAAAAAAATGAGACCGGTTTTTATAATTGGATATCGCCAGGACGGACACAACGACAGGGAGAAATAACGTGCTATCGAGTTGAAATTAAAAGGGGAAATTTTAAATGGCTCTTCCAGCAAAATCTCATTCAGAATGCATTGCGTTGAAAGTTACAAAAATATTGTGCAGAAGTGTAGGGATCGTGAACGGAGGGTGTTAATGAAAAAACTTCCTAACTGCTGCCGCGGGAGCGTGGAGAGAAATAAGTGGCGGACCGAGACCAGCGGATAGTGGAGTTGGTGCAATCTGTTATTGGATTTTTGCATGCGCCGGAAATTATTTCATAAAAAACTTCCCTCACGTATGGATAGACGGCAGCTTGAAAGTAAAGAGGATTAAGTATTTAATATTTAGTTAAGTTACGACTAACTCTGAGACCAGGAAATATGATATGATAAGTCTTGAAATTAGAATTTGAGTAAACGCATTGGACTTCTGTATTCAACATCAACGTTGACATATTTTTTTCAATTAGAACATAATTATTTTCACCTAGTTTAAGGAAATATCTATAAAACCATTAAAACATTAATGCTGACTTTGAGTTGAAACATTTGCGTTAACCGTTGAATATGTTGACAGTTCCTCGAGAAATGTTCAGTGCAACACTCAAAGGAAGACAAACAGCGATCAGACCTAGAAAAGCTATGTCAAAACAGACTTATGTTACTGAAATGGCCTAGAATAGACTTACCTCTAAAAGTATTGGGTGTTAAAATAAGTTGTGTCCGTTTTTTTTTCAATTTAAAAATGAACACTAAAAGTAACACAAAATGGTAAATGTTATACGTCATTCGAAAGAAAATTTTCTGCTCTACAAGATATTGTAGAGCAGAAAAAATACGATGTAGAAAATATAAATAGAAAACAATAAAATATGATTAATATGGTTTAAGGTATGGTATCCTCATCGAAGTGCATTGGTCGTCCGGAACGCTCCTTGTCTTTCAGGTCGAAATTACCGTCCTTGAAACGCAAAAACCATCGATGAGCTGTCGTTTAATTCATACAATCTTCACCATACACTTCGCAAATATCGCGAGCAGCTTTGTCAGCTATATTCCCTCGATTGAACGCGAACAGAAGGAGGTGTCGAAAATGCTCACTTTCGTCTACTTGACATTCCATTTTGAAGGCTTGTAATCAAATTAAAATATATATTTAACGTAAAAGCAAACAATATCTTATAGAACAGAAAATTTTCTTTCGAATGACGTATAACTTTAACTATTTTGTTTTACTTTTGGTGCTCATTTTTAAATTGAAAAAAAAAACGGACACAACTTATGTTAACACCTAATACTATGGCAGCGCTACAACTTGAATTCGTAAGGATGAAGGGAAGTGAAGAAAACGATGAAGATATTCTATATAATTTAATTTTATCACTCAGATTTCGTGGTGTAACTCTATAATGTTATAAATTATAGGACTTCAGTAGAACACTTGATATCTTTTTATTAGTTTTATGATAACTGTTGGCACGTTCTATGACCATCTACTGAACATCTCTATTATACTCGTACATGATTAACTTTTATTGTTCACGTTCAACTTAAGAAATAAAGTCGAATGTGTAGAACATACCAGATAGTTAAATGACGAATGACAATCACAATAATGCTCCTAAAGCTTTACAAAATAATGTTCATATTCTTTCTTTTTCAGTTTCAATCCTGGGAATTGGTTAGCAGCAAAGCCCTGCATCTCCTCCTCCACTCCGCTCGGTCTTCAGCGATCCTCTTGAGCTGTGTATAGCTATAGGAGATGCAGTCCATATCGTGGCATATTTGTTCCAATGCAGGAGATTTTCATGTCGCAGCATATGACCCATCTATTCTGCACGCTTTTCCGGTATGGTGTTTGACAGGTGTCTGGTTTCTTTGATCCTGCTGAGAACTTCGTCATTTGTAATGTGGTATATCCAGGAAATCCTTAGGAATCGTCTATAGGTCCACATCTCGAAGGCTTCCAATCTTTTTCGATCTCTTTCGCTTATGCACCATGTTTCGCAACCATAATCTTTGATTTCTTATTAAATGCGAGTTTTGTTTGGTGAATGCGACTGTCAACCACTCTTTTTGTACGGCCATCCCATGTGATCTTGCTTCCAAGATAGACAAACTCTTTTGCGTTCTTAAGTGCAGCTCCTGATTCATGTTCTTAATATACAATAGTGTATATATAGCTAACGATGCCCCAAAGCGTCAATATGCTTTTCAGTTAATTTATAATGTAATTGGTGTAGACCATTCACACGAGCGGTTACTTCTTTATGTGAATAGTAATATACTAGATCTTGTTTGAGAAAGAAAATATTTTTTAGTGAGTTTTTGCTTGCCTTAAAAATAGGCAGGAAAACGCCAGTACTAACCGAGGTTAATAATTTGAATGGACGTCCTTCTATTGTACATAGACTTCAAACAATAAGACGAAGCACCTAGGGATTGAAAAAATGATTTGTGAAAGGAAATTTTATTGTTATTTCCGTATTATAGTTGGTACACTTTTTATCTAAAACTTTCTGAATGCTTAGTTTTTTGTTCATATTAAATATGGAAATCTTTCGACCAGTCTGTGAGCTTCCGCTTAAGATATGAATATATGTAGATCCAATTCGAAAAGAAAGATCGGAGTTGTATAAAGCGTTTTCTAATTCTCGTATATATCTTTGATATAATTAATTTAATTTAATAAAACTTACGAAACTAATCATCTCCTCCTTCGAACTCTGTGACTTAATCTTTTAGACGTCTGTCACCTGACCTAGAGGTTGCGGGTTCGATTCCCGTCGAAATTCAGATTTTTTATAAAGGACTCCAGTCTGGTTTTCTTTTAAAGTCTCTTTCAGAATAAACCTGCCAGGCTGAACTGTAAACAACAATATTGTTATAAAATACAAAACTTCTTTGTCAGAATGTATGTTTCAAATAGTTAGGAAGTATAAAATAAAAAGTATAGAGTATAAAAAATATTTTTGTTAGATATTTTAAAATTAATTCTAGAAAGAAACAATTTTTTTAAGAAGAATATATATGACCGAAGCCATAGGTATCCTTATACCCTCGAACACTAGGCAGAAAAAGTGCCATTCGAGGAGAGTAGCAAAGCGCGGGGTTCGAACCGACGACCTTCCGCGTTACCGTGTGGCCTTGCACCTCTCTATTATTGTTAGAAGTATCACCACAAGGCAAGTATCTGGGACTTATTTACTAAAGGTTCTCAAAATGTATCTGGTCAGAACGATAGTAGACTACAGATTCACCGTGTTGTCAATCTACTGTGATGTTCACACATACTGATTAGAGGGATCCACCGTGTTGTCAATCTACTGTGATGTCCACACATTCTGATTAGAGGGATCCACCGTGTTGTCAATCTACTGTGATGTCCACACATACTGATTAGAGGGATCCACCATGTTGTCAATCTTCTGTGATGTTCACACATACTGATTAGAGGGATTCACCGTGTTGTCAATCTACTATGATGTCCACACATACTGATTAGAGGGATTCACCGTGTTGTCAATCTACTATGATGTCCACACATACTGAATAGAGGGAGTGAAATTTTTTTTTTATATTTTTTAACCGAAAGAAATAAAATACCATGAAAATAATGAAAGCATGCTTTAAAAAATTAACATAAAAAAAAAATCATGTATAAAATTATAAAAAAACATCAAAACTGTAAATTACAAATACTTCACAAATAATGAAATACGTGAATAATGGTAAGACATTAAATTAAGAAGACGAATTAACTTAATAATTTTATTAATTCATTCATACCACATCCGGATTCGTGATGCTGACAAATGAACGTGATCCTAAGACTGCATTGTCTTAAACCGCTCATATCGAGCTTTTGGGTTTAGAACCACTAGAGAAACACGTGTTGAAAATACCACATCATGAAAATAGTCGATAACACTCACACACGTGTTATTTTATTTATTTGGTTACTCGAATCCGAAACTCCCGGGTGGAAAACGAATATCTTCACAACTAGGTCACGGAAGTCGTGAATAAAATGCAGCAAGAAAATCTGAGACACATAAAAAAAAGCAAATGTTCAAAATAATACAATTACATACTTAACATATTTACAATAATTCCATTTCCCTGTTCGGGTAGGCAGATAGGGCAGAGCGCCAAACTATCCTAAATCGACACACATTTTTTCTCTCTTTTACACTATACACCTTCTACGCTTTACCATATCTGAGTTTATTATTTTTAAGGATAAGTATTACCGATGTCATAGGTATCCCAATACCTCCGAATACTAGACGGAAAATATGCCTGTGTAATACTAGGGGAGTAGCACAACGTGGGATTTGAACTGGCGACCAGTCAAATGGGTTGCCGCACGGCCATGCACCGTACTTTCATTGTTTTCTTCTATGTTAATTCACTTTCCTTGGTTTTCCTCTAGCACATCATTCTCTCATATTTGCACTACCTATTTGTTTTATTAATCTTTCTTCATTCATTTTTTCCACATGCCCAAATAATTCATGAGTGCCCCCCTTCATCTCACTCAACATATCAGCCTATAGTTCAGAAAATGTACGATGAGTCCTGTAACTCACAAATTTACCCCAATACAACCTTGTAACGATGTTTAGTAATTTTAATTACTTTAACAACTTTATTATAAGCCTCAATTCTAATAAATAGCAAGTTATTTAGGTAAATACTCGTAAATTACATAAGGTTTTGTAATTTATTTTTATCAAACACTGTTTATTCCACTTTTTTGTGACGGTATAACCCTACCGGTTTCAAGGCTTTTATCTCATCTTCAAGGGAGCGCAAACAAGACTAAATGCTGTTCGAACTGGTACCGATATACACGCTTCAACGGTTGGAGGCTGGGGGGTGAGGGAGGCACGGGACAATTTCGGCCAAGAGCGGAGAGATTTTTGGGAAATAACTGTTCAACAGATGTTTGGATCGGTGTACTGACTTAGAAATTTCTAGGGCCTCTAATCTGTCCAATTTATTTCTGTTACCACTGATACTTAAGAATTTGGCATCATCGATATAAAAAGTATGATTCTCACGGTGACAATGATTAGCCATTTCAGAATAAATTAGAGGATTTTTTAAGATTAATTAAATTGATTTTTAGTAATTTAATTTGCTGTTAAATTTCCCTTGAAATTGTAAATTTTTGATGTACGAGGAAGCTAATTCCGAATAAGACGAGAGAAGGGGCGCGATTAAGGATTTATGTCCTTTCTTTGTGTTAATTAACCGCTTAGTCCTACCCTTTTACCCACACACCGTGACGTTTCTTTATTTATTTTTAAAAGAAATGTTCAATTTTAATAATGGTTGAATAATCGTAGCTTACTGAATGCTATTAAAAAAATATCTGATTGAATAATCGTAGCTTACTGAATGCTATTAAAAAATATCTGATTGAATAATCGTAGCTTACTGAATGCTATTAAAAAATATCTGATTGAATAATCGTAGCTTACTGAATGCTATTAAAAAAATATCTGATTGAATAATCGTAGCTTACTGAATGCTTTTAAAAGAATATCTGATTTATCAAAGAATAGGAGAATATGGTAATAATTGAATTTAGATAACATTTGGGTAAATGTTATTGGTATAATTATGATTGTTAATTCAAATATAATCAAAATATTATATGACGTTTTATTAATATTAAACCCTTTAACGGGCATAAGCTGAAATCGGTCGCATATACGACCACCCTTATGGTTATACTTATAAGGATTCATTTTCTTAATGAAACGTTTTTAAGTAACACAAAGGTCAAATTGGCAAATGTAGGACGGGCAGAGGTCTTATTTAAGGCGGATCGTCGAGAAGTTAGCTGCATGTTCAGTAGCAACGATCTAAACATCCGGTCAATTTACAGTGGCACCTCTCATAACGAGAATAATTCGTTTCAGAATCTTACTCGTTATGTGAAACACTCGTTAAGCGAAACAATTTTTCCCATATAATAAATCAATGTTAAATACGATAATGCTTTCCATGCCGAAAAAAATACATTTTTTTTATTTTTAACGTTTATTCAAATAAAATTACATACTTATAAATTATTAAGGAGCGTAACAACCCGGAATGCGATTTCGATTTGCAAAAAACAGTAAATAAAATCGAAATAACTAGTTTTTATTTATGAATTTATGACAAATAATTAATTCTTTTTTACTAGAAGTAAAATCCGGTAACCGTCAGAATCTACGAGCTTCTTGTAGTCGCTGATGAAGTTCTCTGTTCCCTTTGTGTCAGAGCTTGCTGCTTCACCGTGCCTCACAACGCTGTGGATGCCGGTTCTTCTCTTAAATTTATCGAACCATCCATGACTTCCCTTAAATTGTCTTCTTAACGAGGTCGGCGAAAATAGCTTTCGCATTCTCACAAATAATGTTTTCGTTAATAGTATCGCCTTGCAATTACTTTTCGTTTATCCATATGAGAAGCAACCTTTCAACATCATCAAGAATAACCATTTCGTAGACATTGTTGACACTCCCTTTGAAGCATCTGTCTTCTTAATTTTGGTCCTTGTTCTTGAGGATAGAGCAAATCGTTGATGTAGACCGATTGTTCTCGCTTTTCAATGATTTAATGTTACATTTCTACAGTTACTTTTATTCTCTTATTGCTGTCTTCTTGTAGCTTTTTCTTCAGGGACATTTTTGCAAGGGTTATTAACCTTTGCACAAAAAAAATTACAAATAATGTCTGAACACAAGTTTGGAAAAATGTGTGATCTGTGATCACATGTGACACTAACGTGCTAGCGGAACGAGTGCTACCCAGAGACTGACGCACTGGCGCGGAAATCCCGGCTCACAAGTGAGTAACGTGAAGATGGGACTTCCCCTTTCTGCGTCACTCGTTATGCGAAATGTCGCTCGTTAAGGGAGTATTTTTTTTACAATCCGTTTAGCTCGTTATGCGAATTACTCGTTATGAGAGGTGCTCGTTATGAGAGGTTCCACTGTATAAAGTTTCGGTACATTATGGAAAATATTGAGATTAAACTTAGAAATTTCGCAAAATTAGAGGTTTGCGACGAAAAACATGGAAAGTCATAGAACAAAAAAATTATTCTGAAGTGATTTTGTACATATAGTCTTAAACTTGGTCGCCAATGGCAGTTTTTTGGGTAAAAAGTATAAAGTTTCAGTATATTATGGAAAATATTGACATTAAACATCACAATATTAGGTTTACAGAGGCTTAGGACGAAAAACATGGAAATTCGTAGAACAAACAATAATTCTGATGTGATTTTTTACATATATACTCAATCTTGGTCGTCGATGGCAGTTTTCGGGTGAAAAGTATGAAGTTTCAGTATATTATGGAAAATATTGAGGTTGAACATAGAAATTTCGCAAAATTAGAGGTTTGCGACGAAAAACATGGAAAGTCGTTGAACAAAGAATAATTCTGTAGTGATTTTGTACATATAGTCTTTAACTTTGTCGTCGATGGCAGTTTTTCGGGTAAAAAATATGAAGTTTCGGTACATTATGGAAAGTATTGAGGTTAAACATAGAAATTTCGCAAAATTAGAGGTTTGCGACGAAAAACATGGAAAGTCGTAGAACAAACAATGATTCTGTAGTGATTTTGTACATATATTCTTTAACTTGGTCGTCAATGGCAGTTTTTTGGGTAAAAAGTATGAAGTTTCGGTATATTATGGAAAATATTGACATTGAACATCGACATATTAAGGTTTACAGAGGTTTAGGATGAAAAACATGGAAAGACGTAGAACAAACAATAATTCTGTAATAATTTTGTACATATATTCTTTAATTTAATCGTCGATGGCAACTGCCATACTTTTCACCCCGAAAAACTTTTCGGGTGAAAAGCATGAAGTTTCAGTTTATTATGGAAAATATTGAGGTTAAACTTAGAAATTTCGCAAAATTAGAGGTTTGCGACGAAAAACATAGTAAGTCGTGGAACAAACAATAATTCTGTAGTGATTTTGTACATATGTACTCAAACCTTGGTCGTCGATGGCAGTTTTTCGGGTGAAAAGTATGGAGTTTCGGTACATTATGGAAAATATTGAGGTTAAATATATAATAGAAATTTCGCAAAATTAGAGGATTGCGACGAAAAACATGGAAAGTCGTAGAACTAACCAAAATTCTGTAGTGGTTTTGTACATTGTCGTCGATGGCAGTTTTTCGGGTGAAAAGTATGAAGTTTCAGTATATTATGGAAAATATTGAGGTTGAACCTAGAAATTTCGCAAAATTAGAGGTTTACGACGAAAAACATGGAAAGTCGTAGAACAAACAATATTTCTGTAGTGATTTTCTACATGTTTTCATAAAATTTGTAGTCGATGGCAGTTTTTCGGATGAAAAGTATAAAGTTTCAGTATATTATGGAAAATATTGAGGTTAAACATAGAAATTTCGCAAAATTAGAGGTTTGCGACGAAAATCATGGAAAGTCGTAGAACAAACAATAATTCTGTAGTGATTTTTTACAAATATTCTTTAACTTGGTCGCCAATGGCAGTTTTTTGGGTGAAAAGTATGAAGTATATTATGGAAAATATTTTCATTAAACATCGCAATATTAGGGTTAACAGAAGTTAAGGACGAAAAACGTGGAAAGTCGTAGAACAAACAATATTTCTGTAGTGATTTTGTACATAAACTCTTTAACTTGGTAGTCGATGGCAGTTGTTCGGGTGAAAGGTATGAAGTTTCGGTACATTATGTAAAATATTGAGGTTAAACATAGAAATTTCGCAAAAATACAGGTTTGCGACGAAAAACATGGAAAGACGTAGAACAGCCAATAGTTCTGTAGTGATTTTGTACATAAACTCTTTAACTTGGTCGTCGATGGCAGTTGTTCGGGTGAAAAGTATGGAGTTTCGGTACATTATGGAAAATATTGAGGTTTAACATAGAAATTTCGCAAAATTAGAGGTTTGCGACCAAAAACATGGAAAGTCGAAGAACAAACAATAATTCTGTAGTGATTTTGTACATTTATTCTTAAACTTGGTCGTCGATTGCAGTTTTTCGGGTGAAAAGTATGAAGTTTCGGTATATTATGGAAAATATTGACATTAAACATCGACATATTAGGTTTACAGAGGTTTAGGATGAAAAACATGGTAAGACGTAGAACAAACAGTAATTCTGTAATAATTTTGTACATATATTTTTTAACTTAATCGTCGATGGCAGTTTTTCGGGTGAAAAACATGAAGTTTCAGTATATTATGGAAAATATTGAGGTTAAACATAGAAATTTCGCAAAATTAGAGGTTTGCGACGACAATCATGGAAAGTCGTAGAACAAACAATAATTCTGTAGTGATTTTGTACATATTTACTCAACCTTGGTCGTCGATGGCAGTTTTCGGGTGAAAAGTATGAAGTTTCGGTACATTATGGAAAATATTTAGGTTAAACATAGAAATTTCGTAAATCTAGAGGTTTGCGACGAAGAACATGGAAAGTCGTAGAACAAACAATAATTCTGTAGTGATTTTGTACATATAGTCTTAAACTTTGTCGTCAATGGCAGTTTTTTGGGTAAAAAGTATAAAGTTTCAGTATAATATGGCAAATATTGACATTAATCATCGCAATATTACGTTTGCAGAGGTTTAGGACGAAAAGCATGGAAAGCCGTA
Organism: Odontocerum albicorne; assembly: GCA_949825065.1. Taxonomy (NCBI): domain Eukaryota; kingdom Metazoa; phylum Arthropoda; class Insecta; order Trichoptera; family Odontoceridae; genus Odontocerum; species Odontocerum albicorne. Next base: position 8,165,211 of record OX463846.1, on the reverse strand, counting down.
AAACAAACAATAATTCTGTAGTTATTTTTTACATATATTCTTTAAATTTGTCATCGATGGCAGTTTTTCGAGTGAAAAGTACAGTGGAACCTCTCATAACGAGAATAATTCGTTCCAGAATCTTACTCGTCATGTGAAACACTCGTTAAGCTTAACAATTTTTCCCATATAATAAATCAATGTTAAATACGATAATGCGTTCCATGCCGAACAAAATACTCATTTTTTTTTACTTTTAACTTTTATTCAAATAAAATTAAATACTTATAAATTATTAAGAACGTTACAACCCGGAATGTGATTTCGATTAAAAAGCGATAAAAAATCGAAATAACAAATTTTTTATTTATGAATTTATGACAAATAATTAATTCTTTTTTACTAGAAGTAAAATCCGGAACCCTCAGAATCTACGAGCTTCTTATATTCGCTGATGAAGTTCTCTGCTGCCTTTGTGTCAGAGCATGCTTGCTTCACCGTGCCTCACAACGCTGTGGATGCCGGTTCTTCTCTTAAATTTCTCGAACCATCCATGACTTCCCTTAAATTATACTTCTTTTTCGGTAGTTGATGATCCTGGCGTCTTCTTAACGAGGTCGGCGAAAATAACTTTCGCATTCTCACAAATGATGTTTTCGTTAATAGTATCGCGTTGCAATTACTTTTCGTTTATCCATATGGGAAGCAACCTTTCAACATCATCAAGAATAGGTAACCGTTTCGTAGACATTCTTGACACTCCCTTTGAAGCATCTATCTTCTTAATTTTGGTTCTTGTTCTTGAGGATAGAGCAAATCGTTGATGTAGACCGATTGTATGTGCGCGCTAAATCAGCCACACTCACACCTCGTTCTCGCTTTTCAATGATTTAACGTTTCATTTCTACAGTTACTTTTATTCTCTTATGGCTGTCTTCTTGTGGCTTTTTCTTCAGGGACATTTTTGCAAGGGTTATTACAAATAATGTCTGAACACAAGTTATTAAAATTTGCACAAAAAAAATTACAAATAATGTCTGAACACAAGTTTGGAAAAATGTGTGATCTGTGATCACATGTGACACTAACGTGCTAGCGGAACGAGTGCTAACCAGAGACTGATGAACTGGCGCGGAAGTCCCGGCTCACAAGTGAGTGACGTGAAGATGGGACTTCCCCTTTCTGCGTCACTAGTTATGCGAAATGTCGCTCATTAAGGGAGCATTTTTTTCACAATCTGTTAAGCTCGTTATGCGAATTACTCGTTATGAGAGGTGCTCGTTATGAGAGGTGCTCGTTATGAGAGATTCCACTGTATCTCAAAAATAAAAACTTGTCCTATAAAGGGTTAAGGCATTAATACTGTGGAGGTTTAAAGACAATGTAATTTATTTAGTCAAACACTGTTTTTTCCACTAAATATACCATATAGCCTTACCGGTTTCAAGGTTTTTAGCTCATCATCAGGGGAGCGCAAACAAGATTTTCTAGCATTCTCCCTGATGGTGGGGGGAAAATCTTGAAATATTACATGATATTTTATTCATATTTAAGGCATTAATACTGTGGAGGTTCAAAAATCACGCGGTCACAGTAACAAGATGACAAATGGGTGTTGTTTAACCTTCTATATCCATACATTTTTTTATTTCTTACTATTTCTCTTACTTTCTATGTTTTCTTCTTTCTATCAATCCCTTGGCCGAACCATACGTTCCTTTTTCTTTCTCTACCACGCTTTTCACTCACATTTGCACTAAATATTTGTTTTGTTAATCTTTCTTCATTCATTCATTATACATGCGCAAAACCTCTCAGAATGCTCTTTTTTATTTTACACAATATATCAGCCTTAAATTCACTAGTACCCGGCGGTAAGTAATACACATCGTTTGTAGAGCGTTGTGTCTGTTGCACGACGCGCTAACTGCACCGTGACTACGATACCGGACTGTTAGCATATCGTGCGACAGAGACGACGCTCTAAAAACGATGTGTATTACTAACCGCCGGGTACTGTACTTCCCAATTGCCTTTATTCCATATTCGATCATAAATTGTCACCACATATTTTCGTCGGAGTGCACGCATTTTTACAGCATTTATTCGGCATTTCAATCTTTTTCCGTGTCTCCTTTTCACTCACATACATCAAAGTAGGTACTAAAATACTGTTGTGGACTGTCGTCTTACGAATTTTGATAGTGTCCGGTACAACTTTATATGTACGATTATACAAATTTGATAGTGTCCGGTACAACTTTATATGTACGATTATACAAATTTGATAGTGTCCGGTACAACTTTATATGTACGATTATACAATTTCAAAATGATAATATTTAAAACATTTTTTGTAGATTTCCTTAAGCGAGGACGCTCGGACTTAATGTGCTGATTCTCCCCCAACTACCCTTAATTAATGAACTGACATTACACAAGTAATGAAAGTACAATTCCGTTGCAATTAGCGCCAGCCATAAATTTTCCGCGTAATTGCGTCCTTTTCTCGGCGCGAAATCACATCACACCGAGTTATAAAACTTTGTCTCATTTCCTACAATTTGGCGACAAAATAATATATTTATGGCGGGAAAGCCGAGGAGAAGGAGTGGGGTGAGAATCACTCAAACAATATCAGATGTTAAGAGGAATATCGTGTTGTTCGGGTACTTACTCTCTTCGCCTGGAATATGGAGGAATCCGGGAGTAAAAACATTAATTGTAATCATATTAGCCACATAAGCACAGAACAGCAAATTTTGATGGAGTCTGCTTCAATATTGTCGGATGTGGTAATATATTGTTCCATCAATAACGCTGAAATAATAATAAATATGCGCTCATATGTAGATAATGAAAGAATAACAAAAACAATTTAAAAGTCAGAAGATCATGATATGCGCGGAAGACATAGATCCAGGAAAGTCAGATCATGATATGCGCGGAAGATGTAGATCCAGAAAAGTCAGAAGATCATGATATGCGCGGAAGACGTAGATCCAGGAAAGTCAGAAGATCATGATATGCGCGGAAGACGTAGATCCAGGAAAGTTAGAACATCATGATATGCACAGAAGACGTAGATCCAGGAAAGTCAGAACATCATGATATGTGCGGAAGACGTAGATCCAGGAAAGTCAGAAGATCATGATATGCGCAGACGACGTAGATCCAGGAAAGTTAGAAGATCATGATATGCGCGGAAGACGTAGATCCAGGAAAGTCAGAAGATCATGATATGCGCAGAAGACGTAGATCCAGGAAAGTTAGAAGATCATGATATGCGCGGAAGACGTAGATCCAGGAAAGTCAGAAGATCATGATATGCGCGGAAGACGTAGATCCAGGAAAGTCAGAAGATCATGATATGCGCGAAAGACGTAGATCCAGAAAAGTCAGAAGATCATGATATGCGCGGAAGTCGTAGATACAGGAAAATATGATGATGTGAATTCAATGCACCAGATTTTAAATGTTATTAAATTGATGAGCATAAATTATAGAATGTACAGGAAACTATAATATTCATTCCATCGTAGTGTATCAGCGATGTATCAAGATAGAAAGTGTGGAAATCCGTTATCTTTGCTTACCTTGCAAGACACATGGCGAGATAATATTCATTCTGTCGTAGTGTATCAGCGATGTATCAAGATAGAAAGTGTGGAAATCTGTTATCTCTGCTTACCTTGCAAGACACATGGCGAGATAATATTCATTCCGTCGTAGTGTATCAGCGATGTATCAAGATAGAAAGTGTGGAAATCTGTTATCTTTGCTTACCTTGCAAGATACATGGCGAGATAATATTCATTCTGTCGTAGTGTATCAGCGATGTATCAAGATAGAAAGTGTGGAAATCTGTTATCTCTGCTTACCTAACAGAAGACATGAAGAGATGATATTCATTCCGTCGTAGTGTAGGCAAGAAATGTGTCGAAAATATATTTATTCATTTGTATAGTACGCTTTTACATATCTGAATTGGTTATGGGGACATGTTGAAGAGCGTGGAAGGGAGATAATGTTGTCTTAATCTACATGAGCTGGTAATAGTACCGGGAACCAATAATAAACGAACTCTTAAACCAGACTAATGAATATCCTTTTTTATTTAATTGATTTTTTTTGCGTACTATCGGGAATTAAACCCAAAACCTCCGGACGGAATACAAAATGCTTGTCAACTAGGTTATGAACATCACCAGCGTGATGATATGAAAATATGGAAATACACATAAGTGTTTCATTGAAATAAATCATAGTTTATGTGAACATAATATCAATTCTTAACCACTGTGGAGTAAGTTGTTATAAAATTTGAGCCTCCCAGTTTAATATCATCAGTAGTTTTTTGGAGAGATCAAATTCTGGCACTCGCTTTGTTGAGTTGTCAATGACTGTATTTCCATATTTGATTTAGGGTCCATGTTTGACACCATTTAATATTTATACACTATTGGGATATTTCTATTTTGAATCTCTTGGATGATTGCCATTTGCGTCTGTTGTTATGTTGATCAGAACTGTAAATGGTACTTTATTGTTAGTTCTTGTCCGTCTTGGAAGACGATGGATATGTAATGCCTAAATTATAAAAAAAAATTGAAGGAAAGCTTGTGGCAAGACATCTTTATACTGTCTGTGGGGAGCAATTCTCGAACAATAGATACAGCCACACCAACAACCTCACACCAAGTGCTGGTTCAGGGAAACTTTATGCTTGACCCTCTCTTGCTTGAATTTTAGATCTTCAATTAAATTTTCATCACGCACCTCTTTGCCTCGACGAAGTATTGATCCCCACTTATTTCTGCCTTTGGCGTAAGACGTCCACAATTCTTAATTTTACGTTATAAGTCTTCATGTCTCTTTTACAGACATGTTTATTGCAAAGATTCTATCATTCTGAGAATGTGTGAGAAGTTGAATTTCGCAAGATGTTTCCAGTTGTAGTTGAGTGTCACTGTCAGGTTGATGAGAGTGAGCAACGGGGTTTTGTTTTTGTGTAATCAAAAATCGGAAAGAAGTATCGATTAATTTTTTTCATGCTAAATATCCTCAGTGAGATACAGGCAAAAACCTAGTTTACTGGGGATACGACAAATGAAAGGCAACAAACCCAGATCCATTAAAATTGTATGTCCAAATCAAATTATCTGTTGTTTTTCTCAAATTGTGTATATTTCTTGTCATGTGTAATGATAAATAAATAAATAAATTCTTCATCTGCAAAATACTTCTACAGTAATTTCTGTCTTTGGCCAGATACGAGTATAAAGCCTTGCAGATGTTGGTAATTTCCTTGGTGTAGTGAGTTCAGCGCAAGGTGATGCGGCCTTTTGGTCGCCTACCAGAAATATTGCTCAGGATGACAACATTTTCAAGAGTTGTATTATCGTGGCTTATGTTAAAAAAAAACGCAACATCCTATGTTGAAAGATTGTAGATGGATTGTGAATGTTTATATGGAGTTTCAGAAATAAAGGCTCGTCTTTTCCATCCATGATATTCACAGCATTCGTTTCAAGTATAACATCTCGAAGACAAGGATCTTCTTTCTATATATACTTTAATTAATGTCCACGTTTTCGCTCCATAAATAAATATATTACAATCTATAATGTACCACTTCAGAGAGTGCATTATAAGCTAACACACTCCGAAATCATGACTGCTCTAATAAAATATATAAAAACACTCTTAACCTAAGCTTAAACAACTGAATTACTGGTGAAAAAGACAGTTGTCTCCTTTATATTGTTTTCCTCTTTTTCTATTCGATCAGGTCGCTCTACTTGATTCTTTCAGCTTCTGCTGGTCGTTTTCTACAAAGCTATTTTTTTTTTAAAGGGAATTATTATTCCTGATATTTAGATGACTATCCCAGCTGTGATATCTGAGACAATTTTTTATCACATGCAATGAAAATACTTTAAACAAAGAACACGATAAAGTATCCACCGTAGGTAAGGCAAATAGCTTATTTGAACTAAGCGCTGGTAGTTTTGACAGCTTTAGAGCTTTCCTCCCAAATGTTTCAGTAGATTTCATTAGAACCACTTTACGGGAAGCACTAATGGACGCCAATAAACATCCACATCACGTCTAAATTTAAACCTCTCGAATGGTTAATGCGGCGAACCTTTAATCGCTCTCCAGTCGCTGTTATGCCTTGTTTACATGCCCCGAATACTCAACCGAGTGTTCAACAGTCTATGAAGACGTAATTTTTGGTATACTAGTGTAACTGCCGAGCGAATGGCCGAGGGATTTGTCCTGTCGTCTACGAGTATGTCCTATTAATTTTGTCTACGGCCGCCATGAACAAGTAGTTTATATTGCAGTAGAAGAAATGAACACATAAATGAGCGCATGGCCATTCATTCATTCATTCGTATGGTACCCATATCGAGTTAATTCAATCATAATTTAACAAGCGAATTTATTAATTTGTATGGTACCCATATCGAGTTTATTCAATCATAATATAACAAGGGAATTTATTGATTCGTATGGTACCCATATCGAGTTCATTCAATCATTATGCAATAAGGGAATTTATTCATTCGTATGGTACTCATATCGAGTTCATAAAATTACAATGTAACAAGGGAATTTATTTCTTCGTATGGTACCCATATCGAGTTCATTCAATCATAATCAGATACGTCTTATAGAATACATATAATTTGTATGTTACCCCATATTGAATTCGTTCGTATGGCACCGCATATCAAATTAATTCATTCAAATGGTACCCTACACTATAACTGAATTTTCCATGTGGATATATTGAAGAGCGTGTACGGGGGACAACATTGTTTTCGGCCCCATTTATCGAACATTTGAATTTTAGAGCCATCGATGAACGCACGAAGCTTGCAGTTCTTCATCAAATGTTTTTGTTAATCTGCCGCACATGAAGAGACAACAACACTAGCACACGTCTATTTCATGTTTTACCAAACTAGGAAACTTTTTTAAAAATATTTTTTTAGTACCATCGGGATTCGAACCCGAAATCACGAGTGGAGTGCAAGTATTTTACCAACTAGGCCACGGAGGTCGTCATCGAATTCAACTTTAGATATATTCCAAAATTATTCTTCCTAAAATTGATTCATTTTGAGATAATATTCGAAAAAAAACATAAAAAAGTTTTGCGTGACCTCATATTGAACGACTTTTTTTATTTGTTTAGCCTATTTTTGGGTTTGATATATTAATAATGTGTTTTGTTGAATATTTCAATAAAATTTATTTTATGATGTACTCGATCAAGCACTCGTTATGTGTAAACTACCATTCAATAAATATTTATGACTTGGCCGAGTACTTACTATGTGTAAACAAACTTATGACTACAACTATTGCACATTGTAAAGTGGATGCTGGATGCATCGCGACTGTGTAATCTACTTGAATATATTTTGGGTTATATCCTCCGTGCGACAGTTAATTCGTTTTCAGGTATAAAAATTAACTGTTAATTACTTATATTGAAATAATTTTAATGATTAAAAATATTTAAATTTGTGATTTTTTTTGTAAGTCATTATCTCTTTACCCTTTATACCCCTTATTCGTCGACATCGGGGATGCAAAATTATCATGGTACTTACCCAGGTTATTTTGTCCTGGACCCACTCGGGATGATCTCCCACCCCAGCTGAAGTCTGATCTCGCATATTCGCTTTATCTGTTGATTCCACGCTTTTTTTGGACTTGATACTAGACTTCTTCTTCCTCTTAGCGTCATGTTGAATATTCGTATTTGGATATAGTTATCTGAAAATTTTAATACATGTTCCTATAATACAACGGTTATTTATAAAGCGTCGTTTCTAGAACAAACTCTCCTTAATGGTAGTTAAATTCGGGACTCGAATCTACTGTTATTGACAGCGTAAACATATTGCAAATAAATATATACACGTTGAGTATAAATATAGGAAAGAAGTGGTTGTAGTCATTAGAATATGTACGCCCCCGCATTTTTACATCTCCAGAAAAAAAAAATTGTTAAGAAAACTGCAGAAAACTTATAAAGGGAAGACCAACTATAAAGGAACCTTTGAAGATCTTCCGACATGTGATTGTGATGCATTCCGATTTAGGTGTAGTGTATATGTGTAGTGGGTTTATATACCATTATACATTTTGATAATATCTCACAAAAAAGGCTTTTTTTCAAGTGCTTCTTAAAACAGCACACACCACCCCTATTTATAATAATAAGAGGTAGACCATTCCAAGCCACGGGGGCAGACACGACCAAAACTGATTTTTAAATTCCTCGAGTTAGGGGCTCAGTTCATGAGATATATAAACCCCAAAGCTTTACAAAGATATTTCAGTGGGATTTATTCAGATACTTTAATTATTTTAAATATTTTAATAATCTAATATTGATTGCAAAAATATTGATTTAAAATCAATATTGGTATGTAGCATTATTATATAATATAATATAATAGAAAAAAGACCAACCCAGTATAAGACGAGCCCAAAATAATACGAGTTATATAGCGAAATTCTTATTATTTACTCAATTCTTCACAGAAACAACAACTTCTTTATACAACTCTTGTTAGTAATCAGTCATACGGAAGTTCACACAATGCTCATACTGATTACCCAATATGTATTGTCTTGTTATGCAAGTGTCATACAAATAATTATATTGTAATTATTTTATCAATATCAATAAATAATATACAAATAATTATACTTTTGAAATATAAGCTGAGATACATACATATGTCAGATATCATTAAGCCTGTCATGTATCTGCTGCCATATCTATACATTCACCGTTCCGCTTATCTAGGAACCTACGAATATTATTATCTGTAACAAAACCAATATTAGCTAAATGATGTTCAAATAAGTATTGTAAGTTATGTAAACCTATGTCACTAACCAATATTAGCATTCTTACTAGATGTATTTGTTTACCATCTCGCTGGCGCTTATCTCCACAAATTCAAATATAGATTTAATATCACTGAATGGGAGAAAGTTGCGCTATCTTGCTATAAATGGACGCCATATTCAAGGCGATATGATCATTATTCTAAAAGCCACGTGGATGTTAACAACATTATTATTCGAAAAGCCGCGAAGATGTTAACAACATCATTATTCTTAGAGTCACTACAGTGTAAAGACCATAGCTATATTATTCTTAGAGTCACTACAATGTAGAGACCATAGCTATCATTATTCTTAGAGTCACTACAATGTAGAGACCATAGCTATCATTATTCTAAAAACCACGAAGATGTTAACAACATCATTATTCTTAAAGTCACTACAATGTAGAGACCATAGCAATCATTATTCTTAAAGTCACTACAATGTAGAGACCATAGCTATCATTATTCTTAAAGTCACTACAATGTAGAGACCATAGCTATCATTATTCTTAAAGCCGCTAAGATATTAACATCATCCTTATTATAATACAAATAAAACTGCACAGTTAAAGTTCTAAAAGTGTTTTCGTTGCAAAAGGCCATAACAAGCCGTTTCCTTGTTGGAATAAGCAGGGAGGATAAAGTGACAGATTTTCCTCTCTTGGCAAACATATTTACCTCTTCGACATTCATATAGTACATCTTCTCGCACAACTTATTACATTTCCTTATTTTAAAATATCATTCACTTGATTCAACCATATTCCCTTGGTTTTCCTCTACCATGCCTTCCACTCACGTTTACACTGTCATTTTTTTTGTCTTGAATCATCTTAAAGAGCTCTTCTTCATCTTATGCAACACTTGAGTTGACAATCTAATCAAATGTTGTAAGGTGAATTATATTTCTACTGTATGACATGTTTGTCATCCTCATTACTTTCAACAAGATGCTGTATTCTAAACCAGCTATTAGGATTATTGACCTTTATCGGGATTTATTAAATTTTTCCAAATTTAAGCAGTTATACTGAACTAGGAGTCAGTACATGCGAATACGTTGTACTATGCGTATCCAGAAAGTAAGTGTACTGAGGCTCTCACGACTGGATGGATTTTATTTTCGACATGTTGGCTACACTTCCGAGTAGCCTGACCCTTCTCCTCCGCAACGAGACCGGTTCGAGGTCAGTACATTGAGAAGTGTCGACGCGACAACATGTTTCGTGAAAAATGTCAACCCAATCTCCCGCTAAGTGCGAAATACGCGGCGTCATCCGTTATCTCGTTTGGAGGGGAAAACCTCCGGTTGAGGTTTATATTGAGGTGAAAACTGCATATGATGATAAAGCTATGAATCGTACGAGTGTGTACAAGTGGTGTCGCGAGTTTAAAAACGGTCACGTCACATCTCTTCACCCTCCGCCAAAAAGTTCAAAACCACAATTTCAGCCAAGAAAATTATGGCATCCGTCTTTTGGGACTGTCAAGGCATAATTTTAATTGAATATATGCCTCAAAGGCAGACCATCAACTCTGCAAGATACTGTGAGACCCTAAAAAAATTGCAGAGGGTGATTCAGAACAAGAGGAGAGGCATGCTGACAAAGGGAGTCTGCCTGCTGCACGACAATGCAAGACCACACACGGCCAACGCCACGAAGGAACTGCTTGCCTCGTTTAAATGGGATGTCCTGAACCATCCCGCGCATTCCCCTGACCTAGCACCTTCAGATTACTATCTCTTTACCTCCCTGAAGCTGCACATGGGTGGAAAAAGGTTTTCAACCGACGAGGAGGTAAAGGAGGAGGTGGAGAAGTGGACGGAGGGGTTGGCGGGAAACTACTTCGAGGAAGGCATCAAAAAGTTGATACCCCGCTTCACCATCTGCATTGAGAGGAATGGCGACTATGTCTAAAAATAGCTTACATATGTACTACGGTAACCACGTAATTTTTTTGTTTAAATAAAAAAAATTGTAACCTACAAAAATTCAGTACACTTACTTTCTGTATATGCCTCGTATATATCTTTCATAATCTAATTGAATTGTGATCATATTAAATTATATAGGGGTCAGCCTATTCTAGAATATCCTAGGATGTTGTGGTTCATAAAATATCTGTAAAAAGATATTATAAATAAAAAATGCCGGGTTTCATAACTTGGACTTCAATATTTATTTATTTATAATTTAAAGAAAACCTTTCCTGTTACGCGGACTTTCACCCAGTCTGGATTTCTTTATTGTGATACTATAAAATAGATTAAGCCATTAAAAAAATGATCTTCAGGCTAATGCCATCGTGCTCGAACGTCGAATAGGAAATTATCGTAGTTTCAATAAAAATTGAAATATTGCATCAGCTGTAGCCAAGTTTATTCGAGGAATGAAAACAATGTAGCCGTAAATGATCTCCACTGTGATGAAGTTTCAATAAAGATCTCACAAGATCTGTCTGGTTCCACTTACATATTCCTTGTTAAACATTCTGATAGCGCATTAGCATAATGATAACTCCTTTATTCAGCAGCAAAACCTGTGGTGGTTTTCCTGATGGAGTTTGATTATTTAAGAACTCAGACCGTTGAACGTTTCACTGGGGTCACCTGAGACGATAGTAAATTTCTCCTTTGCCTAACATCATATCAATAATTTTTTGGTGGTCACTCTTGTGTCTGCTGATTTTTGGATATTACAATAACTCGTTCTTCAATCAATTGATTCATTTATATGCCAGACATGGAATTTATGAAGTGCCCTGTATGAATAATTGGTCGTGAAATTTCAATAGTGCAGCCATTATTGATGCCTTAAATTTACGAGCGGTCATCCACGCTAACTTTGAAGAACCAATTACTTTAAATTATTACCTCGCAACATAGTATTTCTATTTTAATTTCAGAACTAAAGAGTTATTTTTAAGGGAATTGACACTTCACTCCAATAAAACATATCAGCTTCCTTTCAAAATTGTCTCGTTGTTGCTAGGCCTCTTAAGAAGGTATCTTACCCAATAAACCACGGATGGTGTCTTAATTGTAAGGTTGTCATTTAATTTCTACTATCGCATTAATTTCTTCTTCTTGTCGTGCCTTATCAGGTCCACCCGGCGTTAGCAATCACTCTGGCAAAGGCTTCTCTATCTTGCGCAACCCGGAACAGGTCCTCCACATGCGTCATCCCCGTCCAGTCTCTTATATTGCGCATCCAAGATGTTTACTTTCTACCAGGACCACGCTGCCCCTTGCCCATCAGTATCAACTGGAGGATTTCGTACTTCTCTCCACGTAAAATGTGAGACAGATAAGATATCTTGCGGATCTTAAAATCTGCCAGCAGCTGTCTACGGCAATTAGGTCTCCTCAAGACTTCCGAATTGGTGATCATATCAGTCCACGGTATACGAAGCATTCTCCCGCGCAACCACATTAATTTCTAATATAACTTAAAAACTAATTTCTGATTCATCAAGTAAATATTCGAAATTGTTCATTATACGTAAGTTCGCACAATCTTAATGAAAAACGACGTATTGAAAAGTAGAAATTAAAGCCAAATGCAGGTTCCGTTGGTTTTAAGCTATCTAAAAAATATTCAATTAGCGTCTTCGAAGCCAATGCATTTAGCTCTTAGAATGAGTCTTTCCTTTAGATTTTTAATGACTGATTCTGAAAATTCATGATCTGTCATAAAAAACACACACCGTGTTATATCCGGATAAAGAGGCAGCAAAGTAATCGCATTACGTCACATGAATCAATATCCGGATGGAGATATAATGTATTTGTCTGTCTCCGAGAGCGAGTACATGAGGCGATTTTACAATAATTTCCCCATCTGTATGCTGTATTGTTCTGTTGTACATAAAGATCAACAAATATGGTAGCGTAAAGTGGGAGAGGGAGTAGCGACGGAGGCAGCGAAGGGGCAGAAGGTGTGAGTATCTACCCCTTTAAACCCCTCGGGCGGGAGAGAGCTGGATATAATAGAGAAAATGGATTATTTAAAAATGTTTGATTTTTATTTATCTAGATTTTCAATATTTTTACATTTCATGTTTGATTTTTGTCTACACGTATTTTAGCCTTGAGGTATATCTATTTTATGTTCCAAGCTTGATTTTAATGTATCTGTTATAATAAATACAAGCCATGAAATAACTCAATTCGTTCCAAGCAAAACATTGTAAACTGAATTTCGAGCAATTTTTTAAGAAGAAAAAAATCAACCAACAATAGTTTATGAGATTTTGAAAAACAACTATTAATGACTTATTTTGGACAGTTGATTCTGAAATATTTCTGAGTTTCTGAAATATTTCTGTTACAATTGATTCTGAAATATTTCTGAGTGATTCTGAGTTTATTGGCAAACAATCTCCTTCAACTAAACTGACAAGAGGTACATGGTCTGTTGCCAATCAATGGCTGGGTGAAACGTTATTAAAAAAAAAACTTATATATATTTCATCACCATCCTGCCTTGTAGCTCATCACTGAGCATCGTGACTTCCGTGATAACTTCCAACGATTCCCTTCCGTCCATCCCACTTCGCGGCTCGAAGGGCTATTGTAAAGGGTAGTCCAGTTGCGTCTCTCACTTGGTCAGTCATCGCATTGGGATTCTTCCTCTTGTGCGTCGTCTTTCCACGTCTCCAGTAACCACAAACTCCCTCCAAACTGTCTCTTTAGCCACAAAAAAATGTGCCCAAAGAACCGGAGGACTTGTCAAAGGTATATTGTCGACAATCTGTCGATGATTCTCAGTTCGTTGTGTGTGTTCAGTTCAGAAAGGAGGAGTTAGTTCTCCTTGGAATTCGTAATATTCATCTCCAGCATCACATTACAAATGTATCTATTCTACGTCTCTCGTTCGCTCTCCGAGTCCAAGTCTCCGCACCGTGCAAGAAAATTGCGAAGACGTATTTTTATCGTGATGGGGATAGTTCTGTTCTCCCATAATTTTTCGAGCTTAGACAACGTATTTGTTATGCCATTCGAGTGCTTCTTTACATCTCAGCCTCTCATTCTCCATTATTGGTAATGCAGAAATCTAAGTAAATAAAGGCAGTAACTACTTCCAAACCATGATTCACATTATTTGATGGCAGTTTGCTACTGCAGTCTTCTATCATAAGCTTAGTTTTTGACCTATTGATTTACAGGTGCAGACAAGATTTCCAGGCTTGCTTTCATGTTCCACCTTTTTAAGGAGCGTGACCATTTTTTCTTATGATATGGCAATTAACGTCGCGTTAATATATTTAAAACATTAAAAAACAAATGAAAAATATAGTAAAACAAAATATTTGAAAAAAAAACATAACAACCCGATTTTTATATCATACTTTTATAACTTATTCCATTTTAATCGTTATTTGTTGAAATTAATAACAATATCTAATCTTTTGTCTTGAGGGATTGAGTTTTAGAACTGATAATTATCCTGGTTCTTTTAGAAATTACCTCCCAGCCAATGTAACAAGTATTTTAATTTACTGACAGTACTTAATTTTTTACACTTTTTCAGTTCATAATGAAATAAACGTACTTCCCTGCCTAACTAAGCACTTCCCTGCCTAACTAGGAATATGTCTATACTGAGGCAGTGAGGTTTCACAAATCGAATAAAAAAAAAGACCAACATATATTGAGCAGTTATAAAAATCACATTTAAAGATAAGACACATTAAGTTTCCCCTTAATCTCATTAAACTTAAAAACAGGATTTAAGTTATCATTATCTGATTTGAAGATACAAAAAATCACCCACAGAAATCAAGGAACTCCATATTAAATACTATTCCATTGCATAATTTTGATAAATTCCGTATTAAAAAGTTCACATACCATCAATTAATTCTCTACCGAGGTAGGCAGAGAGGATAGAGCGCCAGACTTTCCTTTCTCGACACACATTCTTCGCCTCTTCTAAAACCATAAACTTTTCATAGAATTCTTACATTTTCTCAGAATTCTTATGTATTATTCTTTTAAATATTATTGACTTTTTATTTTCCTAAGTCCAGTTTTATTTTCCTAAGTCTTCCATTAATTTTTTCCAGTTTTATTTTCCTAAGTCTTTCATTTCCTAAGTCTTTCATTTAATCCAGTTTTATTTTCCTAAGTCTTTCATTAACACGCATTCCATACAAAATACTTATTTATTTTATTAGTAATTTTTAACGCATTCGTTCTAAATGCTTAAACCGTCTCTTAGAGCGCTCTTTTTCATCGTATTCAATATTAAGTAAAGGCTTAAGTTCATATTCATCCCTAATCACTTCATTCCGTTCCTGTCAAACATTATCACCCTATGTATTCTTTCAGTGTACGTATTTCTACAACATTTGTTTAGTTCCTTTCAGCCTTCTTTCACGTCTACATTTCACTCCCCATACATCAAAGTTGGTGCAAAAGTTCTTCTGTGGTCTATTTATTTATTTAAATTTTTATTTAACACTTCTATTGTAAATAAAAATTTACGGGCTTATTGCTAGGCGGCAATTTCTTTCAACCAATTAAAAAAAAGTAAATAAAGCAAGTTACATGGTCGCATAAAACATTCAAATGACTATCTATCCCCACGTAATCCATGAACACATACGTGATCATATGTCCACAAATCCCACAAAAACGGACAATCACCAGAACATTCCTTTTCATATAAAGTGAGATATCGTCAATCTAAGGAAATGGAAGGAATGGTGGAAAGGAAAGGATAAAAAAATCAGGAATGAAACACGTTATATTACTGAATATAAATTAAGAGTTTTTTCAGTCGCATCTTAAAGCGTGCCAATGATGGAGCGAGTCTAATAGTGGTTTGTAACTGATTCCAGAGTCTCACTGCATGGACAGTAAAGGACGACATAAAAAAAAGAGCGGTGACTATCATCATCTTGGCTGATTTTGATACTGTCTAATACATATGTTTTAGTGACTCCATTTAAATCAATACATTATAACTTCACGTTTTCTGCAAAATAAATATGAAATGTAAATTCCAATACCCTTATTGTGAGCTTTAGAGCATTTTGAAGTGATGCATAAGCTTTTAGTCTTAAGTCACGTTCATCCCTAATCACCTGTGTTAATTTATAACAAATTAAATGAACACATAAACACATAAAAATTGAAATGATGACGCCTCTAAGACACTGAAATATAAAACCATTTTGTATCAGAACACAAAGAATGATCTCACGATTTTATTTAAAAATCTGTAGAAAACAATTTAAAAAGAAGAAGTGAGTTATAAAACCGCCATAACTGTCTATGGATTGAGTGAACCACTCCCGATCGGATCCAAAGAGATTCTCTCCCGGGCAGAATCCATCGGATTGCTCGAGATGGAAAATCTATTCGAGTGTAGAATGGGAGTGAAACGACTCTTCACAAACATTCACAATGTTTATGGAAATCATTCTTTAGTGTATTGCATATTCTGGAAGAAGCCTCGCGAATAAACGGAGATGAAGAAGCAGAAACTGAAAGCATTGCTAGGGATGGTGTAAATACTTGTCTCGTTTTTAGAGAAAATTTGCGCTGCACTTCGAAGAGTTTCAGACTTTTATGAATTCTGAAAGCGTTAAAGTGCTAACATTTTTGATTGATTTGTGCTTTACTAGCGATTTTCAAATGTGTTCATTTTAATCTATTTGGATTAAATATACATTATTTATTCTATTATACATGTATGTGAGATATTTTGAAAGAATGAAATGATTAAATATAGAGAAATCGTAATAGTTGTATGAATTTAAAATACGTAAATTTTGTAGATCTTGTGTCTGTTGTCAGGTAGGCCTTACCGCTAAGGTCCAATTTTTTTTGGTCTAAACACGTTGGAGCTTTTTTATACACATGCCAACCCCACCACGGTCTCCGCACAGTTAAAAGGTGATTTTGCAGTTAAAATTTTGATATCTCCAGTATGTCAACTAGAACCGATAAAAGACGTGTCAATTCGTTATATTCTGAAATTAAAGAATATCACGAGGTCATCAAGTTCTTTTCAAAAGAAAGTAAAGAAACCAACAAAATTAAACGATGTTTAGATGCTGACGTTCATAGAACACAGCATCTAAACGTTGTTCCATTTCTACAGGATTTTATCTTCGTTTTGAAAGAAACCCGATTACCTTGCGTTGTTCAATTTTTAATATTTAGAACATAACGAAACAACACATCTTCTATCTAGAGAATAAAAGTATCAAACTTTAGCCGTAACATCACCTGATCATGCAGAAAATGTTCCAGATGTGTTATCTGTCCATACTGACTCTAACTTGTTCAGGTTGAACATTTATAAACCTAAAGCCGTGTATCGATTACGCGCGGCAACTCAGTTTCCATAAAACGCGGCTGCCGCTCGAGTCAATGTTCGATGATTTGCCACGCGTAATCGATACACGGCTAAGTGGCACATCCCAGCTATCTTTCCATGTCTTAGGAGGACTTCCTTATAGTCGGTTTCCACATAAATTAATGAATAATATTCTTAAGATATCTAACCTTTCTACGTGTGCACGCTATTGTCTTTTTAAACACCTTCCACATCTAACAATGTCTTCTAAATCACAAATTTCTTCGATGCAGGTATTTCTGTCCATGTATTTGTGCTATATTAAGACCTTGGGTTTACTTATCGCTTCGTATTCTGTTCGTTGTTTTGATTGTTTCTGTTCTGGCTTCAATCACATATGTCATCATTGCTGTTACACACGACTTATATATTTCCACATTAGTGTTTATCCTTATATTGTTAATATTGTTGTTCCATATAACATCGCTTATACATCCAGATATAACAGTAACTTTGTTGAAACAATCTTTGGTTTTATTGTGAGTATCGTGATAAGTGAGTTGTTCGGAACAAATAAACCAAATATTTAAGTTGGTTTATTTGTTCCGCGGGTTGATCTTCAAGAAACATATAAAAATTTAGTAAAATGGAGGCTCTGGAGAAAAATGTTGTTTTCTCAACTGATGTTACCAATTGTATAAGATCTTTCGGAGTGTTGTACCACGTGGTTTCACTTATGATGTCAACGTTTCTGATCTGAACTCTGAAATACCTTATCATCATCATTGCCGGGCCTCGCTGTCGAGGATCCCCTCGCCACTCCAACGTCAGTCCTGAACCTTTCTCCCACGTCGATCGTGTGATCTTCTGTGAGAGAACAGCCCGATACTGGATGCGCCTCCCTCCCGCAAATGCCACATACATATGGACCCAGCTGAGCCGCCTGGCCATTTTGAAGCAGGTTCGCGGCGCGCAGACTTTTTCTCATACGTCTAGCCACTGAGACACCATCAGCCCGAGAACATATAGCTCTCCACCCCTCACGTTCCTGAACCACCTGCTCCCAGTCCTCAGGCGCCCCGCACAAAGTAAGAGATTCTCGCAGACTGTCCTTATAGCGTTTCCTCGAAAGACCTTATACAACTTATATGAAGAAACGCGAACGTTTTAAAACATATTTGATATCATCACATTGTTTTTTTTTTAAACTCTGTGGAATATATTTTATATAAGTCACAGTTGAAACATGATCCGTGTAGCACAGAATATTTATAGATTTATCTTCTACTATAGCCTTCCTGCCTATCCGGAGTGCTAAAGTTTTTTCATTCAGTCTATACATTATTAAGTTGAAAAGACATCTTTTTGTTTAACCTTTTATCCGCGTTCTTACCAAATGCATTATATTAAGATGTTTTATTTGAACTTGTAACTTTTTTTTAATCTGGCGAGTTTATTGCTATGTGGCAATCTCTTCCAACCAACCAAAACGATGTTTTTATAGGCCCTAAGTGTTAACCAGACTACAATCCTATTTTTAAAAAATCTGGGTTCCAGCGGGGATCGAACTCGCAGCCTCCGGATCGGCAGACAAGTGTCTTAACATTATATGCTATGAAAAATTAAATTAAAAAACGAAAAACTATCAAACATACTATTTAAAAAAAATCAATTGTTGAAAAATATCGGGATAAACATTCGAAGAGCATGTATTGACATTCACCTCAAAGCTTTACTTCTGTACAGTGTGAGCTATGCCGTAGAGCTTTACACCACTGTTCCTCATTTCAATTTAGTAAAGCCACCTATTTATATTCTTAAAAACATTACTAAAAAAATTAATTTAACCATTAACAGAAAAAAAACCTTCATTCAAGGTAAAATATTTTACTCAAAAATTTCAGTATCTCTCCGATCAGGGAATTCCATCGGAGCTACACTGAAGTACGGATTGTCTTTTGACATATCCAGTTTATTGCTCCGCCATCTTCACATTGTCATTTTCTGTCTATGCCATCATATTTGGGAACCAGTTACCGGCTGCAGTAAGACTGTCACCCTAGTTGTATTGTTTCAAATAGCGTGTGGCGTTCGTATGCGCGGTCAATGACCGGTGAAACGACCTTTGCATACCTTAACAATTTGAAACAAACAAGTGCAAGGTCCACACGCCGGTCATTCAACTCACTATCAGGCGTGGAGCGCATCCATGTTAGAGCGAGAAGGCAACACATCCGTCGCGCCAGTTCCTAAAACAGAATGATACCTACATATGACAAGAATCGTATTGTGGATAAGAAACGAGACGGTGGTATAGTATATCGTGCGCGCATTCCCGTACACATTCAAGAATAGTATAAATACCTACGTCTATCAATTAAATTTCTCTTTCCGCATTGCGATCTAAACAAGTTTTATTTATCAACAAACCATCATCATCATCTCTCCTTTAAGGAACACAGTTCCTAAAAGCGAAATAATCTTTTTTAATGCTTTAAGCATGTTTGAGTTTTTTTTCTAAAATGATGCTGTGAACTTTCACTCAACCATTGTCAATACTTAACGTATCTCTTTTCTGGTTTGTTGGAAGATATTGTCGTTTTGACAATAAACTCATAATTTGTATATTTTGCCATAAAGTGCCTAGGAAATAACTATTTATAAATTCTAAGCTTAATTTAGTTCAGGTAAAATATTGTTGTTTTAAGTTTCAGAAATTAATAATAAATTTAAACCTTATTATGTGGAAGTCAATAAATAATAAGTGTTAATTGTTTAGTCCCACGAAACCCCATTTGGGAAACTCTTGTTGTACAGCTTAGCGCGGACACGGCGCTCGATCTCTTCATTCAAACTTGAGAACCCGCTCACGTATCGCTATAAAGAAGGTGAATATTTTTTTACTTACTCTACACCAGAGAAGCTTTAACTTCTTGCGAAGGGTGCCAGATCAAAGGATGGCTTGTCAAGCTATGGCATAGTATTTCTAAAATAAAATGATCCACCTCCATTTAAGTATTTTTGAGAAAAATAATAAATTTTATGAAAATTTATTTATGCATGTAGGTTTGTGAGCTATGCTCACATGTGTGTTCATGGATTTCGTGGGGATGGATAGTCATTTGAATGTTTTTTTGCGATCATGTAACTTGCTTCATTTACTTTTGTCTGGTTGGAAGATATTGCCACCTAACAATAAACCCGCCGGAAAAAAGGGTCAAATAAATAAAAACAAATAAATAAATATAAATCCAGCTTGTTACAAAAAGTATAAACATTAACATGAATCATACACAAAAAATAAAAAAATAGTTCTTACACGCATACTATCCACTATATAGTACATACTTGTATAATAAAGCATCACGCAGGCCAAGGCTCAGGAGATTCAAGACCCTAACATATAAAATAAAATAAAAAATGTCTTTGGAAAAAAAACAAAAAATTAATAATTTATTAAATGCATAATACAATTATTGGTCTTTTATATTTTGATAATTAATTTTTCGCAAGAAGAAATAAAAATAAAAGTAGAAGCAGGACGGTAAGACATATACTTTGAAAATGTCGTGTTAGCGACGTATGTCGCGTATTCCTTAGAAAGTAAAAAGGGCAAATTGATACATTCCGAGAGAACTACAAATTGAACAACGTTTTTCTTCACTTATATTATAGAACTACGAATTATCAGGTATTTCGGTCATATTATCACACGGACAGATACACAATGAAGAGCCTGGCCATTCAAGGGAAATTAGAAGGGTCCCGATTACGGAGCAGATCAACAACGCGATTAATAAACCTGTAAAGAAATGCAATAAAAAGCTCACTTAAATGAATTATTTAGGTCTTGAGAAATGAGGTATTATTCTTAAAGTAAAGCCGTCAATTCGCTCACAAGATGTCCAATAGTCATGAATAGATCTCTGTTAAGATCATAATAAATAACAGATTTTGATTTTTCGCTTTTATTTGGTTCGTGGATTGAACATTGATACTATTGGGTGTTAACATAAATTGTGTCCGTTTTTTTCCAAATTTAAAAATGAGCACCAAAAGTAAAACAAAATGGTAAAGTTTATACGTCATTCAAAAGAAAATTTTCTGCTCTACAAGATATTGTGTTTGCTTTTACGTTACATATATTATTTTATTTGATTACAAGCCTTCAAAATGGAATGTCAAGTAGATGAAAGAGACCATTTTCGACATCTCCTTCTGTTCGCGTTCAATCGAGGGAATAAAGCTGTCAAAGCTGCTCGCGATATTTGTGAAGTGTACGGTGTCAAGATGCTATGAATGAAAGGACAGCTCGTCGATGGTTTTTCCTTCAATAATGACGTCGAATTGCGGATATGGTCGGAAGAATTTCTCGAGTCAAGACCAGATGGTTTTTATCGCACAGGCATTGACAAACTTGTAGAACGTTGGCCAAAAGTTGTAAATAATGAAGGAGAATACATTATTGACTAATTTGTTGTAAAATAATGAAGGAGAATACATTAATGACTAATTTGTTGTAATTTTTTTTTTGTGTCCTCTTGTTCTCTTTATTTGGAAAAAAAAAACGGACACAACTTATGTTAACATCCCAATATTTAAATCTCATACGTAAATTGGATGACCATAGTAAATGTGTAAAACTGCAATGCTTCCGAAATGAGCAGGCCATCTTAATGTGTCAATAACTAAAAATCTGCTGTTCTTCCAGTGTTTTATCTGTAAGTTTTTTTTCCAGATATATCGGATAAAAAAAGAAATATTTTTGGTTTTAGAGAGTTTTTGCTCAGGTGTGTAGAGTAGTGCCTTTTAGAGGAGTCAGAGTGCTACGCGTCCCAGTGGCATTTTACGGCACAATTTTTACGAAGCGCTACTTTGAAGTGGTTTCTGCGAAAAATCTTAATTCGAGATGAGCACCACGTAAAAAAAATATTTCCTAAAAGATTTTCGTTATAATTTTTTTTAGTAACATTAAGTTAAAATTCAATTTTAGTCATATTTGAATTAAATTCAAATCATATGTAGGCATACCCCATCATGAAATATACCAAAGTATCTATATAGTGTGTGATAATGTGTGAGGAGTTGAGTTTCGCAAGATGTTTCCAGTTGTAGTTGAGTGTCACTGTTTGTCAGGTTGATGAGAGCGTGCAACGGGGTTTTTTTGTGTTATCAAAAATCGGAAAGAAGTTTCGATTAATTTTTTCATGCTAAATATCCTCAGTGAGATACAGGCAAAATCCTAGTTTACTGGGGATACGACAAATGAAAGGCAACAAACCCAGATCCATTAAAATTATATGTCCAAATCAAATTACCTGTTGTTTTTTCACAAATTGTGTATATTTCTTGTCATGTGTAATAATAAAATAAATAAAGTGTTGCCATATGGTATGACAAAAAAACCTCTAAGGCATAATATTCTGACTACTATGTTTAAATATAAAACATGAACCGTTTTTACTTTTGTGAATCGATTAAATAAAATCAATTTATCAATGATTTGAATTAAGTGACGTCAAAGAATACTTTTCTTGCAATTGACATTTTCTGTGAAAGTACATGCAACTTGCTGGGCTGTTTGAACTTCAGGCCTTAAGCAACTTTTATAGAAGAAGAAAAAAAATGTGTTGCGAGTTATTTCCTTTTTCCCGTGATGTCGGACCATACTATAAGCCCGTCGTTACCACTATTTTTTCCCAGGTGTGTCGCCACCGGAAAAGGAGTCCCTTTGGGCAGTTCCTTTTTCGTCACTAAGTGACGTCGCACTCATAAAAAAGAGGATTTCGATCTTCTAGTGTAGATTACGCTGAATGTGGACTTATTTTTCCCCCATAACAGGGTGGAGTGGAGGTGCGATCAAACTGAACTGATTTAATTAAATGGAGGCATATCCTATCAAAAACTATACCAAATACTAGTAATAAACATTATGTTGCTGTATGGGGAAACAAAATAAAACTATGGCATAATGATTGTGACTGTTAGTTTAGTCCGTGGCAAAATGGTCGTGACAACTATGTTGGAATCATAAACATAAAGCAAAAATAAATTAACCTGATTAAAATAAGATATACCCCCTATCTTGAAGGATTCCATAGTATCTACGAGTATAATAGTATATAAAGTGTTGCTATATATTACACAAACTAAGAAATGGGACAAAGATTATCTTTGTATCAAAATGGTTGAAATTTATATGTTTGAATAAAAAACGTAAAGCGATAATCAATTTAGTGAGTCGATTAAATTCAGGTACACCCCATCCTGTAGAATGCCAAAGCCTCTATAATATAATATGTAGTGTTTCTTCATATTACCCATCCTGTAGAATGCCAAAGCTTCTATAATATAATATGTAGTGTTTCTTCATATTACCCATCCTTTAGAATGCCAAAGCTTCTATAATATAATATGTAGTGTTTCTTCATATTACCCATCCTGTAGAATGCCAAAGCTTCTATAATATAATATGTAGTGTTTCTTCATATTACCCATCCTGTAGAATGCCAAAGCATCTATAATATAATTTAATATAAAGTGTTTCTTCATATTACCCATCTTGTAGAATACCAAAGCATCTATAATATAATATAAAGTGTTTTTTCATATTACCCATCCCGTAAAATGCCAAAGTATCTATAAAATAATATATATGTTAGTGTTTCTTCATGTTACCCATCCTGTAGAAAGCCAAAGCATTTATAATATAATATACAGTGTCTTCATATTACCCATCCCGTAGAATGCCAAAGCATCTATAATATAATATATAGTGTTTATTCATATTACCCATTCTGTAGAATTCCAAAGCATCTATAATATAATATGTAGTGTTTCTTCATATTACCCATCCTGTAGAATGCCAAAGCTTCTATAATATAATATGCAGTGTTTCTTCATATTACCCATCCTGTAGAATGCCAAAGCTTCTATAATATAATATGTAGTGTTTCTTCATATTACCCATCCCGTATAATGCCAAAGCATCTAACATATGTGTAACATAAACGAGTATATTCTATATTGTGTAATAAAAGCAACTTTCGTGATATAATAGTTACGAATTATATGTTCAAATAAAAACTTAAAAGCTATAATCAATTCAGTGAGGCATGTCCCATCCTCAAATATGTCAAAGCAACCGGAAGTTGTTGATTATTTACCCTCACTTCCATGCTTCTCCTGGCGCCTCCCCAATTCCTGGAGCGACCCCGTGCCATGAATGCGATTACTCGCTGCAGCCCCTTTTTATATTTGCTGCACAGAATAGGTGTTTATGGAAATCCGTTCCCATTTCTGGTAAATTCGGATGATCTTTGTGAAGGAATTTTTTAGCAAATCTTTATCGAGAAAGTCTATAATTTTTCTACAGAAAATTGAGGATGAATTCGGAAAATTCAATCCGCCATTCCAGGATATTTTGAAATTGGTAATGGCTTCTAAGTTTTTTTATATTTTTCAACAGAAAACTATTTCTGAACTTATTATAGACTTTTGAGATTAAGCTTCGAAATTCGCATAAAAATAAATTAAACTTAAAAATGACAGACCTGTGTCGCTTTTTAAAAGCGATAGTTTAAAAATATTATCATAGAGTGCCATATATATGTTAATCCTAATTTATGTTATGGTTACTTCTCAGTCCCCTTAAACTCATAATATGATCGTTTTAAAGTGACAAAAAACACTTTAAATATTTTTGTAGTCTAAGATTTTTCCCATTTTGAGAATTTTACAACACCTCATTATTAGAAGATCATGTTGGATTTGTCAGAACTGTGTGTTCGCTGAAGTATAACAGCGTGCGTGCAACAAACTATTATAAACAAGTGTCCCTAATTTTTGTTTAATTCATAGTGCAATTTTCCATAACTCCGTTTAGAGAACCAACTATTCTCAAGGGCAAATCTACCTTGGGACTCGAACACACTATTATCAAACCAATATCGTCTGCCAGCATCAGCAGCGCCCGAAATAATTATGTTTCACGCTTACTTTGTAAACAGTACAACCTTGTGGAATTATTACCACGTGACAATCTCATTCAACCAACCATAAAGATGTTCATGGTTCCAGCGGAAATCGATACCTTAACGTTTAAGGCCACGGAGACAGACGTTGTATCAATTAGGTCACAAAAATGGTCAAAATGGGGTCACAGGCTTTTTCGGACACGAGAAACTTCAGATATTTCTGATACATTGATAGTCAACTGTGTATAGTGTTTCTTTGAAGAAAGTTATGAGAACGTGCCATGTTTTTCGATAATGCAATGTGTACGGAAAGGAAATTGGGGTTTGTCTTCTCTACATCTTTGCCGCTTTGTTCTGGTGTACATATTAGTCGTTCACATGAATGAATGAGCTGTCCTTTCATTCATAGCATCTTCACCGTACACTTTGCAAATATCGCGAGCAGCTTTGGCAGCTTTATTCCTTCGATTGAACGCGAACAGAAGGAGGTGTCGAAAATGCTCACTTTCATCTACTTGACATTCCTTTTTGAAGGCTTGTAATCAAATAAAATAATAAACGTAACGTAAAAGCAAACACAATACCTTGTAGAGCAGAACATTTTCTTTCGAATGACGTATAACCTTTACCAGTTTGTTTTACTTTTGGTGCTCGTTTTTAAATTTGAAACAAAAAAACGGACACAACTTATGTTAACATCTAACATGTTAGTAAAATTAAAACAATATACTTTCAACTACTCAGATAATGCTATTGTTTGTGATGACGCGTGTGTTTGTAAATAAGTTTGAAATTCAATATTGGTAGTAAATTCAGTGGTAGTAATTTATTTTAGTGACCATGCATTCTTGAATATTTAAAACAGATTTGATAACATTTTTAAATTTAATATTATTTATTAACCTGTAATGTATCCCTACCAATGTTAATATGCTTATCTTATCGTATACTCTTATCCACTTCCATTAATTATTAAAAGTTATCGTGCAAACCAATGTTAAGCTTATCGATTTCAACCATATCTCTGTACTATGTAATCTCTAGAACCTATAAATATTAGTGTTATCACATGTATGTCAACTTAGTTCGATGTATTATGTTTAAATTTATGATCTAGTTGGCGGTTATCTATCCTAATTTAATAAAAATTTGGTATCACTAAATGGAAGGGTACTGCGAACGAGATAAATCGCCTGATATTGATTTGACCTTAAGGGCAAATATAACATACCCGAAACATTCCTCTTTAATCTATCAGGGTCGCGCGTATGGTTATCTTTGCTTTTAAATAGGACGTCATATCTGAGGCAGGATCATTATTCTTAAAGCCACTAAGATATTAACATCAGCGTTATTATAATACTGTTAATATTATACTTCAATGTAATTCAACCTTCATACAAATAAAACAACACAGTTGAAATTCTAAAAGTGTTTTCGTTGCAAAAGGCCATAACAAATCGACTATGACAAGCTTGATGAAGATACTGATTAATTAGTCTATACACAGAAGAACCAATATCCGTTCAGTTCAATTTATAGTATTCTCTGTGCCACTGTATGGAGAGGACAGAGTGACGACGAGAAAGAAGGAAATAAACATGATAGACGGAACAGTGCTATATAAAATATGCTTTCAGCCAAGTCCAGATCATAATATAGTACCTCACCCAATTGGACGGATTATGAATTGCATTTTTTTTAATAATGTGATTTCTGCGTACTGGATCTATCCGAAGCAACAACTTTTAAACGCCATTCAAGTCTGAAATCTGTAAAATGATAATATATTTTATTTTATTTTACTACAATGTACGGTGCTCATGAATATAAATATAATTGGTCACAAAAATATTAACATTTACTGGAATATTATATGTAAGAAATATCAAAAAGCAGTACGAACATTTTCGTTCCGATGCGACAACAACATATTATATTTAACGTAATCATTTCTAATACTGAACTTAAACGTAATGTGACGCAAACATATGTTCTGCACCTGCTCCAGAGCGTTGAAGTGAATTGCGTAATAAACATTCCAGATATTTGAGTTGCATTCCAGTTTGCTCCTTATGTAGCGCCTTTTAGATAGAAAACTCTCCTAAAGAACACTCTTATACAGGAATCGAAGCCACTCTTATTGAAATATTATAAAAAATAAAATTAGTCGAATGTGAGGATAAGAGTGGCGAGACCTCGTATATGAAACCTCCAAATAGGGTTATTGTTTAATGTTTCTTGAAGTTATGCACGCCACTAATTGAATGCGTGCCGCGAATAAGGTGGTGACTAACATTTTTTCAAAATCCAGTTTTTTGTGAAATAACGTACTATGTGGTTATGTCCTTCGTCCCCTCTATACAAATATTCTCTATCTCTTTCAATTCTACTGATAAGCCAACATTGCCGTTGGATTTTTGCGCGCGCTCAGTAGAATAACGTGGTTTCAAGTATCAACATGTCTGGAGAGGCGCCCGTCGTTTACTCTGCTAGTGTAGAAAATAAACTTAATTCCGGTAAAAAAAAAAACGACAAGCAAGGGTTGCGGAATGGTCAGATAATAAACAGAAGAAACTGAGAAACAGCAGACAAACCTACATAAGCAGAAAAGGCAAAGAAGTAACGAGTAAAAGAAGATCAGAAGAAGTTAGTGGAATAACGTGGTAACTAACGTTCATGATTTATTTTTCATGACAACACAACTTGTTTGTTTTATATAAGAGTTTTGGAATAACGTTGTAACTGCATTCGCGGACCACGTTATTCCATATTTTCAGTGTTTTTCATGTTTTTTTTGTTGTCTTGAAAATAGTTTGGTAATTTTGTATTTTTAAATACAGTGTGTGTATGAAAACATATCTATTGATTTAAAGAAAACTATTGAAATATCGACCCTTAATAAAAAAAAGTGTTTTTCTTGAATACTGTAAAATACAAGTTTTGTTAGTTAACACTTTATTTGCGGCATCTATTCAATTATAGTTGGCCTCTAACACTTAGAAACAGACTATTCCACGTGATGAAATAAGTAATCTTAAAAGAGAAAGATAAAGGTCATGTTATAATACTCCATCCAATCAGATTGATTTGATAATAAACTAATAATTATTATGACCCTTGAAATTATGACGTGACGTCCCCTTACAAATTCAACACAATACACTTAATATATTGTGAATATTATCCTACCATAAACAAACCTATCGCACTCTCTACCTCTCTGTGGGTCTATAGGACTATGTAGGCGCCGTGTAGGTGCCCATACCGTGCGCAGCGCTGTTTTGTTCAGCAACACACATTTTCAATTTTCTGTATTGAGTGCCCGCTTCGGGATATTTCATTGTGATGCTGACATGCCCAGAAGCGAATACAGCTCACGTGTAATATGTATAAGTGCTTAAAGGCTCCATGGTTGTACTGTACTGATTATTTTAAACCATTTTACATTTCTATTACAGTTAAAGAAATATTAATGTGTAAATTAAATTCATTAAACACCCAAAACTTTCAAAACCGGTTGGATATTAACCGTTGCTGTGAATAATATTTATTATAATACTATACATACATACACCATTTCCTCGATTAAATATTCCAAAATGAGTGATTGCCAGACTTTACTATTTCAACACACATTCTTCGTCTCTCTCATTTCCATACACCTTCTCATACAACTTAACGTTTTCTCTTACTTCTTTCATTCAAAATATAATTCCCTTGATTCAGTCATACTTTCAAAGGTCTTTCTCTTCCACGTCTTTTCCTCGTATTTGCACTATACATTTGTTTCGTAAATTTTTCTTCATTAATTGGTTCTACGTGCATTAACCATCTCTGAGTGCTTTTTTCATTCCGATTCCACATTTTCTATCACCATGACATTAATTCTTAGACCTTTTTCTTTACATATTTCAAAAACTTTTGTAATATAGCACCTTCAAAAGTAAAAACGTATAAAATAAGGCTGGACTTAAATTTTTTTCAAAAGATTTTATATTTTTTTCGGTTGATTGGAAAATATTGACACGTAGTAAGTGACCCGCCAAGTTGTGCTATATACAGTGTTATTTTTATATTTTAACTTTAATTCGGTGACACAAATCATTCTAGTTTGGTTAGGCCTATTTAAAAAGAAAGTAAATATCTCTTCTCGAAAGTTCACATTTTCAAGAAAATATTTAAATTGTAAATGTTCTATTTTCAAGAAAAACAATTATACAACAGTCTACACAATGAAATACTTAAGCTTTCAAAAACATATTTACAAAAAGTTACTCTAAGTGCGGTTCTTTTACATTGTGGAATCTCTCTTAAAGCGCAAACTTAACTTTCCTGTTCAAGAACGGGGTACAGTTTTACACCAGAAACAAATTTGAGGAATAATATAATTGGAAGAGAGTGCCATTGTTTAGAAATGTGTTTTGTCTATGGAAGGACACATTTGACTTCGGTCATATCCATTGTTTTAAAAAAATAAGGAAAAAACATACCGGTGTGCCATCGGATCCAGTTCAGAGGTGTGGTCAGTGGGTCTATTATGTACCAGCTTACCCACCTAAAGAGGAGAAAGGAAAAATAAAACAAACTCCATGACACATCTTTGCTCTCCAACTGAATTGACATCAGAATAGTGAGGGCATCTTCGACTAAGAGGCCTAGCAATGACGTCGACGCCTCGTATACAATAAAAGTGTAATATATTTAGACAATACTTTTCAAATTTCCATTAAAAATATTTAATTGTAAATAGTTCAATACTAATAAATTTTTAAATTAAAAAACTACGCGATATAATATCCGCCATTTTTACTGGCTAGTAACGCTGAATTTTAGGATGAAAAGTTTAGCGTGAAATGTTTTAAAAAAATGAACTGTTACGCTGACTTATTTTTAGTAAAATGGTTAGTACGTAAGTTCAATTTTGACAATTTTGTACTTTCCCGTTATTTTTCTTTTTGCGATTTTTTATGGAGGATTTTTAATTATTACTAATTTATTTTTTATTTACCACCTGGAATACTCGCGAGTCTACGGTATCTTTGTTTTATGGTGTATTATATTTTTATTTTCAGTATTGATTTAAATATATTCAAATAAATCAATATTTGTAAATAAGTTAACCCTTGCATATGAGTTCAATTTGCATCCAATACCTAGTCATATGGATATTTTATGTAGGAGTTGTATGATAAGGTTTATAGATGAAGAAGAGGTGTAAGATGTGTGTTATGATAGAAAAATCTGACGCTCTCTCCTATCTGCTTACCCGGATAGGTGAACAATGTTTTTACTCTGTTTTAAGTTTAAAATATTATTTAAATATTTTTCCTTCCAAGCTAGAACTGAAACAGTATTTTGGAACCAACTTTGATGTATCGGAGTGAAACATCGACTAAGAAAATACTGAAAGGAAGCTAACAAATTGAATAGTAATACGTGCACTGAGAAGAGTACACGGGGAAGAAATAAAATAATTCATAAGCACTCTGAGATGGTTTGGATATGTAGAACTAATGAATGAAGAAATTTCAACAAAACAATTGTACAGTGCAAATAAGAGTGGGGAAAATGTAAGAGGAAAATGAGTGTCGCAAAAGGAAAGTTTGACCCTCTATCCTCTGCGTATCCTGATAAGGAAACGGTGATGATATGTATGCAAAATTAAGATTAAACTCATGACAAAATCACTTTGTTTCTAAATAAATGAAGAACTTGTTTTTTAATAACGCATAACGTAAAATGTTTTTAAATTTGTAAGAGACTTTCACTTTTCTTCTGCATTGTGACATCAATGCAGAGTAATGTATTCTAAATAAGAATTGCTTTATGTTGTGCACATTCTTTTCCAGTTTCCTCGGCAATCCACTGTCCGCAAAACTTGTGAAGTTATGTCTGTAGTTCTCTTCGTCTATTCGCCTCAGCGTATAGTTGATCTATCTCTGCTCCTGCAGCGTCCCAATTTGACAATGACCATATTTTTTTCATATTCTTTTTGTTACTGAAGAAATCAAGAATGCTCCGAGTACATTAAATTGATAACAAAGAAGTTAAACTCTACTAGTATAATACCATTTGTTGTTATGTCCATGAAACAACCATCTCTATCCCCATATCTCAAAAGAGTCTATCTTTGACCTATAGAGACAACTTGTAAGCTCCACTAAATAAATTCAGATCAAATGAGATCTGAACAATACTTCTAAATTAAATAAAAGCATTAATAATCTAAATGTATATCTTCTCTGGTATAATGTTATTGCGCCATGATTCGAAATAAAATCTACAAAATAGATTTGTGTAGCATCGTTTAATTATTTATTTTCAATTTATGAGCCCATAAGGCAGGAGGAAATTTATAGTAAAATTAAATATTTCCATCAAAATGAATTAAAAAATATATAGGATTGTCAACAAGTAAGAATGAAAGATTAATTCATTAAACTATCGATAACAATCTATGGAAGTAACTCTAAGTAGGGTTATTTAACATTGTGAAGTTTCTCAAAAAGTGTCTACTTAACTTTGACATTCTGGAATGGTGCATACTTAGATACCAGGAAACAAATGAGCAAGGTATAAGTAAATTCCATCTCGAAATGCCTTGATAAGTTGGTAAATATCAGATGTAAGGGTTGCAGTGGATTCAACCTCCTGAAAGTTTTAGAACTTTGATCTTCTTGCCATCAGAAACCCAAAAAAGTTTATATATTTTTTATAGTTAAGGCATTAACATTGTGGAGGTTTAAAGACATTGTAATTTTTTTTATCAAACACTGTTTATTTCACTTTTTGTAACGGTATAACCCCGTTATTGACACAGTTATGACTACCGGGTTATACCAGGTTATAACACCGTTATGACAAACGGGTTATACCGTTTGAGCGTTATCTTCTCAATCATTTTTATATTACTGCTTAATTATTTCCATGTGTTGTGTTGTGGTTTGTATGCCTAAACATAATTTTGTATTTGTCATTTTATTTTTATAGAATTTGGACTCCTTGAGGCTTTTCTCTTTTTTTTTCTTTTCTTTTTTTCGTTCTTGTTGACAGTTAACCTGAGGTGGTGGTTTTACTTTTTATTATGTTTTCTGCCATATATTATTTATTTTTTGTTTTTTTAGTCTATATGTACAAGGATATGGGCTGAAAGCCCCCCGATGTCCTTGCAGTCGGGCTCGCCCTACATTAGTGGGGTGTATCTAGACCGGGGGAATGTTGTAGGAAGAGCTAGGACCTTTTAATGTTTTCTCTCTTATGTTAAATGTATTTTTTGCAGTTTATTTTGAGATATATGTGCGATTTCGGAATGAATTTATTATACATATAGTATATGTACACATTGTGTTGCTGTCAAGGGACATTTATTTATTTGTTTGAATTAATCTGAGGTGGTATTTGTGGATATGCTTTTTTTTCTGCCCTCTATTTATTCTCTGTTTTCCTTCTTATTATTCTACATGTACAAGGGTGTGGGCTGAAAAACATCTGGTGTCCTCGCGGCTGGGCTCGCCCTACATTGGTGGGGTGTATCTTGGCCGGGGCGATGTTATTAGAGGAGTCCAGACCTTTTGACAGCTTTTCTCTTAAATGTATTATATTTTCTGCCATTTATGTGTTTTTGAAATGTATTTAAATATATTATGTACATACTATGTTGCTATCAATAAACCTATATTTATTTATTTACAAAAAGTGGAATAAACAGTGTTTGATAAAACAAATTACCCAATAAGTTTGTTCTGTAAAGCATGTATTATTACTGAACTGCAACAGCTTGTATACAATAAACCAATCTATGTACAACTGTATTTCATCAACAAGATACCTAACAACTATACTATACTCGATCAGAAGGGATGGCTTATTGTCGTAGCCCTTAGAGTTATTTTTCATAAATTCTAAGGCGTTGAGTGTGATGAGTTTCGGTAAAGCGATATAAATATTAACATTTTTCGAGTATTTTTATATTCTACGTTATGACAACAACCACGCCATATCGATAGTAGCAAAAATAGGTATGTATAATAGTGCGTTGTTGCCTACCTTCACGTATGAAATTGATGCTTCGACTTGAAGGATATTGAGGATAAAAATAATAGTGGTGATACGAGCATTAAGAAAACTATGTGGAATGTGAATGTATGAAAGAAGGTGAAATGAAGACACGAATAAAATGAAGGTTTAAAGTAAGGCGAATAAAACATTGTTTAGTTAGTTTGAATACGTGTATGGAATGAATGACAAAATAATGACTAAGCCAGTGTACAAGTCTACAGTGTAAATATAATAAATAGTATCATCACTTTGCAATAATATTTTAATGTTCGTTTAGATATTTTCTTTTGGTACAAAAAAATGTTAGATTTCGTTTTATATTGTAATTTCAATTAATTTCAAAGTAGATTATTCTCTTTTTTTATTTTTGTATCTGGTAGAATCCCACTCTGACATTGAAAAGTAATTATGACTCAAATACGTTTCAAATTTAATATTTTCTATCTGAGGGATTCTTTTGAATGTGTCATCTTTCACTAGACGTTACTTATACGTTTGTTATAATATTTAGTAAATACAATAATTAAAATTATCTTTAATTCTAACCCAAAATACTATATCAGTTACTGTTTCAACAAGCTGCATATGCGTCTGTTATCCTTTTTGAAGTATTTTCAAATTATTATTTCATAAAAATTCTAAACTCAAGATTTTTTATTTTATCATGTTTTTATTTTAATTTTGTTTTAAAAAAATATTGGGTGTCCCGAAAAAAAATTTGCCACTTTTATATCGTGCCATTTACTTGAACTTCTTGCAGGAATTTGTCATACTATGCATTCGTGAAGAGTTAAAGAATGAGGAATACTTTTCTATCAAGATTTCTATAAAGATGATGCACTTTCTAACTTCCATCGTGAAATGAGAGCTTATCTCGATAAAAAAAATGCCGAACATATGGATTGGATGTAGAGGCAGCATTGAATCTCATTACCCTCCTCAGACCTCGCGCCAATATACTTTTTTATAAAAAATTATTAAAGATACAGTTTATGGTACAAAACTGTCAACGGTAAATTAATTGAGAGCTGCCATTGAAAAAAAATGCGTCCAAATACCAAAAAAAAAATACGTGATGTTAGCGATTTTAAGTTATTAGCAGTAAATGGGTAAGAAAGACCATGCATTTAAGCATTTGCGATACTAAAAATAAATTTCCATCTTATTATTATTATTATTTATTACACATGACAAGAAATATACACAATTTGCGAAAAAACAAAAGGTAATTTGATTTGTACATACAATTTTAATGTATCTGGGTTTGTTGCCTTTCATTTGTCGTATCCCCAGTAAACTAGGCTTTTGCCTGTTTCCACTGAGGATATTTAGCATGAAAAAATAAATCGATACTTCTTTCCGGTTTTTTATTACACAAAAACAAAACCCCGTTGCACGCTCTCATCAACCTGATAAACAGTGACACTCAACTACAACTGGAAACATTTTGCGAAATTCAAATCCTCACAGATCATCACTCCAGAAAGACCAAAAATATTCATCCCACAACATACCGCACACAATCATAAGAATAAAAATTAAAACAAAAAATACACAGAAACATAAATACAAAAACAACCAAAATTAAAACAACAAAAAGAAACCCACACTCACGAGCTCACACAAATCTTTTCTACTCGTCATTCATCCTGAAAGCCCAATTACTCAAAATCCTGTCGCTATAACAACCACGCTCCAATCGACTGTCTAAATGGTTTTCCTACCTTTACCTTTATTGAAGTCGGCACGCCATTCTATGTAATGGGAGCCAGATAAGCATATTGCCTTTGGGCAAAAGAGGTTTTAACTCTAGGGATGGTGAACATTTCATTAGTTGCCATGCGTGTCATGTGTGTCTGCTGAGTCTGCATCTTCCCTTCCTCTCGATGGTAGTGCCAGAGAATGGATTTGAGATGTAAATTGGCTATGTTCAGGACTTGATACTCTCTGAAAAGCTCCGCCGTGGGATACCGAGTAGGAAGTTTATTAATTATTTTCACAATCAATTTTTGGGAAACTATTTTTAAGTTTGTCTGTCTTTTAAGTTTTAATCTCAGATATATCTCAATAAATGCTGAATTTATAATCATTCAAAATTTGTACACATATTTTTTGAGGCACTCTGTGTATTTCAAAAGCCTCTTATTCTTTCAGCTCAACTCAGAACGTAGGCGTCTCTTGTTAGGAATAAGGGATGGAATTACCTAGAGTGCCCACGCAAATCCTGTTAACCACGGCGTGCGGCAAGGATTGCGCTCTCAAAGGTAACGGAAATATTTGTGTCACGGTGTATCAGACATCTAAAAGTACCATAGAAAATATTTGTGAATAAATTCAACCTTAAAAAAGTGCTAAGCATTTTTATAAGAAAACTGCTTCTGACATGAAAAAGTGTCGAAAACAAAATTCAATCAGTTTTGAACTAATTAGGGGTTTCATATATTTTCTTTCTTTGCTTCATTGTTTATTCTTCACATTTTACATATTTTCCCTTACTTTTCATTTGACGCGACTGTGTAACCAACTTCCAAGATTTATCAGATGTGCACCATCCTTATTTACGTTTAAGAACGAATTAAAAAACATATTATATCACTCAGAATATTCTTCCATCATTATTTTCTTTTCATTCCATTCCTTATCGTTGAATGAATTATTAAGGTTTAATTTAACTATTATTGATAGAGATAAGTCAATAATTTGTTTTTTTAAATAAAATTTAAACGACTATCTTATTTTGTAAAATTTATCATGGATTAAAACAGTTTGATGTATTCAAGACGAGTTAGTACTATATTTAACTAAAATATGTACACAAAATAATGAAAATAAAATAGATTTGCTCAAATATATTTGAGTTTAGGAATTGTTGAAAGTTTAAGATAACTTTTCATGATGATTAAAGGAGTTAAAAAGACCAGGAGTTAAAAAGACCAGGAGTTAGTTACATTGATTTTTAAATTTGATTGCCGGTAGTATCCGAAAAAACAATTAGTTAAAAACAGTTATTCTAATAACACTGCTGGTGAGAGATAGATGTGTATGTTGTCTCTTCATGTGTTGTGTACGTACGATGATAAATACGTGCGATTACAAACTTGCGAGTTACGTGCATACTTCTGTGGTTTTGACAATGTTCTCTTCCCTTTGCTCACCAATCAGCTCACATAAAAAATTCGGATATGTTGAAGGGTAAGATACAACAAGTTAATCCTTTTTTAAAGATATAAAGACGTGTACTAAGCATAAACACCCAGTTTAACTGGGAACACGCAATGATGGAGTGAGTCAAATTGGGTTAAACCGTTACAAGATACCAGCGATCTAAACACGAATGACAAGTTACAAAGCCTCGTGTTCTAAATTTACTGGATATGGCCTTCACAAAGAGGCTTGCAAGGTCATCTTCGGTGACACTATCCTAACCCTTAATTTTGAAATATACCTGTAATATACTTATTTTAAATTTGAACTTAAGGCTGTTGTGTCGAGTAAGATGGAGAAGATCACGATGAGATGGTTTGGATATGTTAAACGAATGAATGAAGAAAGACTATCATACAAAATATATTGCAAATGTGAGTGGAATACATGTGAGAGAAATACCAAGGTTAGTATAGTTGAATCAAACGAATAATATTTTGAAAAAAAAAGAAATGTAAAAGTTATAGAAATCGTAGAAGTTGTATAAGAAGGTGTATGGATGAGATAAGAGAGCAAACTTTCGTCCAGGGCACTCCTCGGGATTCGAACCCACTATTATTGACATATTGAAAATATTACAAAGTAAATAAAAATAAGTTCAGCATAATGGTAGAATGGTTGTGACTACTGCCAAATACTCGTAACATATTAGGTACTTTCCCGCACCTGTGTATATTCAGAAAAACATATTTCTTAAGAAAACTCCAAACGAATTGTATGAGAAGCTGTATAGACGTTAAAGAGGCTGGATCTGTGTCGAGAAAATAAAAGTCTTGTGCTTTTTTCTCTCTGCCTACCCCAATAGGTAAATGGCGTGATGATATGTATGTATGAGTATTTTTTGTCAAAATAAATTAAGTTATTGTATTGCGAGTAAAATTAGCACTGCAACATTTAATTTATTAGCGTTGCGAATAAAGAATGTGTATGAATGTTGAAATTTGCCGACATCCGTACAGCGCCTTGGACTGGAGCCAATGGTGCAATCAAAAATCACTCGGAGAGCTGCGCCACCCTCGTATTATGCGCTATTATTGCATTACTCTAATGCTAACCCTTTACAGCTGAATATCCACTATTTAGTGAATACATTCAGCAGTTTTATTGCACCACTATTGTGTCATATAATGGAACACGATGAAATTTGTTTATACTATATATCAAATGTTTCAATTTTCACATTGTGCAGCTTCAAATTAGAATATTTAATAAAACATAACTTTGTTATTTTTATTTTAAATAACACAGCAAATAAATCAACATTTTCATACTAAATATATTATTTATAAACAATAACAACAATCTAAATCCCAGTTAACAGTGTTCATCCCGTGTACAGTTTCGTCATGTCAGCAGGTCAGTGAAAATATTATATTATAAACTATTGGGTGTTAACATAAATTGTGTCCGTTTTTTCCAAATTAAAAATGAGCCCCAAAAGTAAAATAAAATAGTAAAGGTTATACGTCATTCGCAAGAAATTTTTCTGCTCTACAAGATATTGTGTTTGCTTTTACGTTACATGTATTATATTATTTGATTACAAGCCTTCAAAATGGAATGTCAAGTAGACGAAAGTGAGCATTTTCGACATCTCCTTCTGTTCGCATTCAATCGAGGGAATAAAGCTGCTCGTGACATTTGGGAAGTGTACGGTGAAGATGCTATGAATGAAAGGACAGCTCGTCGATGGTTTTTCCTTCAATAATGACGTCGAATTGCGGACATGGTTGGACGAATTTCTCGAGTCAAGACCGGATGGTTTTTATCGCACAGGCATTGAAAAACTTGTAGAACGTTGGTCAAAAGTTTTAAATAATGAAGGAAAATACATTATTGACTAATTTGTTGTAAAATAATGAAGGAGAATACATTAATGACTAATTTGTTGTAATTTTTTTATATTATATTATTTGACTAGCTGTACCCGGCCACGCGTTGCTGTGGCTCAGTCTGGTTAAATGGAAAATAAAGAAAAGAGAAAGCACACGTTTCTAATATGTTTAATTTCACAATGCTTGTGGGTATACAATATTTTTTATGTCTTTCAGCCACTCTCATTCTTTCGCGTTTATTGCCGTCCTCGCAAATGATCGCATCACTCCAAGAGGTCAATTCACGATATGATTTGAATTCAAATGAAAGATCGATTGCACTGAAAAAGAAGAAAGAAAGTTATAACAAAAACATATAAAATTGCGAAACATTAAAAAAGGAACTGAATAATATTGTTAAGTTCGTAAACGTCTTTGTTCTTGGCGGCAACAATAGCTCGTTCACTCAGCCAATCGTGATTCTTATAATTGATTTGAATATTGGTAAATACTTTTTCAACCAATTCTTCTTTTGATGTCACAATCACTGATACAGCAGTATTTTCGCAAACGCGTCATTTTGACATAACGTGAAGAAAGCATTTAACGTTGTAGCCGGTGGATTCAGGGCTATTTGTTGCACATTTGCAGCTCTGAAATAAACGCGTTGTCCATTTTCTAGATGTACTGCTAAGTGAACAACAGCTGGACTTCGTTCATGTATGGGAAATGAAAGATTTCGCCATACAGCTTCATTGCTGCTTATGTATCTTCCAGCCTGATACTGTGCGATTTCATCGATATGTATGACCGCATTCCCATCCCGCATTCTGGTTGCACGCCAAAAACTACCATGTAGCTGCCTTTATTCACGTATTGTACTTACAAATGTATTTGATCGATTTAACGGGGTTACAGTATTCCACGTTTATGTGCGCTTTGTATGTTTTTGATAGCAAAAGCGAATATGCAATAACCCAATGGTTGTCTACTTTGATGTCACCATTTCACATTTGTATGGTTGCTAATTTCCCGCCATCTTCTGTTGATCTTCTTCTTTATAAAGGATATCCATCGTTTCCTGTAACCGTGTTGGATACTAATGCTCGAGGATATCGCTTAGATCATTTTCCGTCTATCATGCATGGTGAATTTGGATTCAGTGTACCGCAAGGTCCATGTATCATATATTTCGTCACAACTTCATGCAAATCCTTATCGACGTCGGCATCGGGTATTTCAGCGCACATTACATTGTCGATTTCGTTTCAAGTGATTTTGTCATAGAGCCAGATTAGTACTATATGTGCATGTGGCCATCCTCTCTTTTGCTATTCCACTGAGTATATCCAGCAGCGCACAGACCGAAACACTTCATGTTTTACTATGAGCTATATACGATTTGATATATTTTGAAATA
Source organism: Odontocerum albicorne (assembly GCA_949825065.1). Classification (NCBI taxonomy): domain Eukaryota; kingdom Metazoa; phylum Arthropoda; class Insecta; order Trichoptera; family Odontoceridae; genus Odontocerum; species Odontocerum albicorne. The sequence continues at coordinate 8,125,521 of OX463846.1, read as the reverse complement.
TAAACGTATAGATAAAATTAAATTCTATATAAAAAAGATACTTTTGATATTCCTAATGACCTATTTCAGCCACTATCAGCCTGTCGCGTACATTCTGTTGAGAACGAACCAGTTCTAAATCTGCAGAACGCGATCGCCGTGCTCGCAACCGTGCATCCTCAAGTCTGGCTACACGTCGTTCTGCTGCTTCCTCAAAATTGTGAAACATTAAGTTATGAGACAGTGAAATTCATCCTGGGGTCATATCAACCTGCACCTTTCCGTCCCCAATTTCCAGCAATTGATGTGAGAATATCTCAGCTGATCGATTGTTTTGCAGCTGGACACGCATTTGTCAAATATTTGTCCAATAGGAGTATTGTTAAGGAAATACAGAGATAATTGGAACGAATTAAATGTTAAGCAAAGAGAGAGATTATTGGAATTAATTAAATGTTAAGGAAAGACATTGCAAACTACGCACGAATTAAATTTGGATGTGACATGTTTGGACGCGTCATTAATGAACAATAAATATCTATTCTAATAAATAGCAAGTTATTTAGGTAAATACATTAAAAAAAACAACAATGATGACAAATTAATACATCTTGTTACAAATAAGCAAAAATTTGTCAGTTCGTTTAAAATAAATATGACGTTTGTCAAAAATGTACATACCAGCATCACGTTGTCTCTGTGAAGCAAATAATCGCGTCACTCCAAGAGATCAATTCACGATATGATTTGAATTTAAACGAAAATCAATCAACACAATTAAATTTTATCGCTAATTGAACAGAAAAATAAAAAAATAAGTTAAAAAAACTAAGTGAAAAAGATAATCTTAGAGGTAGGTATGTTAACAACGCACATTATGAAATGAAAATGGCGGATAAATTAGCGCAGATATTTATTATTGTTTATTATAAAAAATAAAAAAAAATAGTTTTTTCATCGAATTAAAAGAGACTTTCTTGAATTAAATTCCACAGAACCATTTCCTAATCCTAAAAAAAATCGTTAACAATTCGAAAAAAAGCAATGCATAAAATCAACTTTTCCTAGGAGCTAAGAAGTTTCACTCTACCACGCGAGAGTGTCACGCATCTGTTTTTTTATACATATAAGTTATATTTATTTTAGCGATCCTCGATCTTTTTATACATGTAAGTTATATTTATTTTAGATCTCTTTATACATATAAGCTATATTTGTTTTAGCGATTATATTTATTTTAACGATACTCAAAATATTTCAAAACAAATAAAATTTTAGTTGGATATTTTTTACAAATTTAGTATTAGTTCTGCCAAATATATTTCCTGCGCTTGCGCTATAAAGTCTAGATTCAGCCATATTAAGATTTTCTCAAGCTGCTATGACACAATGGAACTTATCCTTATTAACACAAATTTTATTTTGACGTATCTTGGATTCTAACCTAATTTATCGTAGAATTATTATTCAACAGGAAATATTTATTATCAAACATAAAATTATTTTATATTTTATGTATATAGACTAAATCATTGAATATCAAATATTAATTACTAAACCTCGAAAATGCAATATGCTCAACTGTCATAATATTTTGACAGTTGATATTCAATATTTGATATCTTTGTCCCCGACAGGTTCGCCTAGGTAATGTTGATTCTGATTTAAAAATTTTATTATATACACTGATATATATATATAAATAAAAATCAAAAAACATTTCCGTTGACGAATGTTAACTTTACTCAAAATTTCAAAGCGATCGGTAGAGAACTTCCGGAGATTAGCTAGCAATAATTAACGAACATTTACATTTTTATTTATATAGATTACAAGCCTTCAAAATGGAATGTCAAGTAGACGTTCCATTTTGAAGACTTGTAAGTTTCAAATAAAAAAAAAAGAAAAGGATTCCAAATTCTATATAAATTGTTATTAGATAACCAACGTTTAAGTTATTTTATTTTAGTGCCTTTGTTTTTTGTGTCATTCCAATATATGTACTTTCACAAGCATATTTTTTTCATGAGATATTTTTCTTAATGAGTGTTTGATAATATATTTTTTTTAGTTTCTGCAATTCTTTATCAATAAAAATACGAAAGTTGTATTTTATTATTCTGAATATTATAAAAGTTATCCTTCAGAGACGAGTATTTAATGACTATGATTCAGAAATGCTCCTTAATACCAAGTTTATCCGTGGAAACTTTTAATATATTATATACCCCGCGAGCAGAGAAATTGTTATGGACAGATGAAGAAGCCTAATGCACGTATGGAGGTAGGACGAGGATCCAGGATACAGGATGTGAGGGTTGTGAGGTATATCGCTGGCGGATCACGTACGCGGCAGGAAATTGGAATTGTTACATCCTTGCAGCCACCAGGACATTCGGCCTGACACCCTCGAGTCTCTTCCAAACTGCTCTTTGCCAATTCAGTTACAACTCGGGATATTTGAAATGAATTGTTTTATTTCGATCTTTTATTGTAATTGCATGATCAATTATTTAATTTACATCAATTTATTTTCCTAACATCCTTGGAATAATTATATTAAAATGTTAATTTATATTGGGATGTTTAGAGAGCAGAACCTCTTCAAAGGCGCATTAGCTCGGGATTTGACTCAATAATATTGACAGATAAAATGTATTAATAAGGAAAAAGATGTTGAGAGAAGGATTGGAAGGAGGTGGCTTCGGCCATTAGATTTAGAACTTACTAACAACTGCATATGTTTGGAATAACATATTTTGTAAGAAAACTACAGAAAATTTACCAAGAGATGACGAAATACAAAGAGGCTTTTGTAAATCTTCCAATATGTGATAATTACACATTCAGTTTGAGATAGAGTAGAGTGTATTTGTGTAGTGTTAATGTATCATCGTAAAATTTGATAAAACTTCCCAAAAAGTATTGTCTTCAAATGCTTCCTCAAGCTACATACACCATCCATATCCCTAACAGTTTTCAGGAAAACAAAGATCGATCCATTTGCAATATAATTCATGAAAGGCTGCTGACATGATGCCTACCAGGGACTCTCACATGTCATGAAAGGCTGCTGATATGATGCCTACCAGGGACTCTCACATGTCATGAAAGGCTGCTGACATGATGCCTACCAGGGACTCTCACATGTCATAAAAGGCTGCTGACATGATGCCTACCAGGGACTCTCACATGTCATGAAAGGCTGCTGACATGATGCCTACCAGGGACTCTCACATGTCATGAAAGGCTGCTGACATGATGCCTACCAGGGACTCTCACATGTCATGAAAGGCTGCTGACATGATGCCTACAAGGGACTCTCACATGTCATAAAAGGCTGCTGACATGATGCCTACCAGGAACTCTCACATGTCGATTCATCCCTTTGGATATGTTCGCTAATAATACTTCTGACTGAATTCGATGACGTACAATATATAGGGTAGAAAGGGCACCTATAAACAACATAAAGTGAAGACAACCATTCAAATACTTCCTCAAATTATAGATAAACACTCCCACATACATAGATGATATAACAGTGGTAAAGGTAATCACTGACATAATATACGAAACACGTAATTATTTTTGAAAATTTAATTTTAGAATTATGTTGTACCTGAACATGGTACCGAAAACAATATTTATTCACGATGGCACGAATAATTGTCCGGCACATTAAATAAAAGTTTGTCAATCAATAAAGGCTTTGCTTTTTTCCTGTAAGCAATTTATTATATGTATAAATAAGTGTGGCGTTTTCATTTTATATAAGTATTAGATATTCAGAGGCTAGGAACAATATTCAAGCATACCTAATAGAAAGTTGGATAGAGTTATGGGTAAAATCTATACTCGGTAACAAGTATTGTAGAAATGTGTTTTGAACTGAATCAATGACAAGGGACTTCGAAGTTTTTGATCTTTATGAAACTCAATTTATTATACTGATAGCCCCATTTTTAAGACAAGTCAAGATTTTGAAGCACCAATAAAACTCACGAACTATACTTACCATAGTTGAGAGAGCAAAATTTCCTCATGCAAAATAACAATTTGGCTTTTTCACTTTTTTCATTCTTATGTCGTCTTTTGCCGTCCATGCTGTTAGACTCTGGAACCAATTACTAACCAATACAACACTCGCACTATCGTTGACGAACTTAAACCAGCTTATTTAAAACATTTCAATAGTTTTTTATCACCCTTATTCAAAACTTTTTTTCTGGTAATCGACGACAGCCTTGTAAAATGTGTACTTGTTTTTTTATACTTTTTCTTTATACTCGTACATAATGTAAATCTTCCACTTTTTACTCAAAACATTGTAAAACAATTTTGTATTTGGTTGGAAGAAATTTCCTCTGCGCAATAAACTCACTACATTGATAACTGTATAAAAATGTTTTAAATAAATATATAAGAGCGCCCAAAACACAAACCGAAGCCCATTGAGAAACGAATCCTGAATGCCACAATTGAAAGCGAATATACCAAACAATTGCACTCGCATATCAACAAATAACGTTCTTTTATATAAATACTTGTACATATAACAAAATTTACCTTGGATATTAATATTCTATAGTTTTCAAACTACTGAAATAAAGGAGCGATCCAAAACAAATATAATAATTGGCACGAAGTGTATTTATTATGCAATGCATTTGTTTGTTAACGTCATAAGCAAAAGGCTGTTTTTTGCACATCCCTCTAATGCCTTTTCTCGTCTCTATTTATTCTGTCCACCAATGTTGGCTGAAATTAATTTTTAATGACTCTTTTAATGAAACTCCCGTCAAGATTACATTTACTGGCCTTTTGTGAACGTAACGGTTTAATTAGTTTGCGACGTCGAACGTAAAAAAGAAATTAAAAATTTCATATCAGAAAAATGCGCACTGAAAAATGAAAAGTTGATGTCTGACCCGACATGGAGAATATTTATGGTGGTGTTAATAATGAATGACGTGTATGGGGAAAGTAAAAATACTTATTTTTTAATACACAAAGGAAATGTTTTCAGTTTTTCCATTGTCAGAATGCCTATATTCTGGCGAATTGTTTGTGAAATTAATACGAAGTGGATGGAAGTTATCATAATACATTTTTTTTTTAAATGTATAAAAATGATTTTTTTTTGAGAATTCATGTTTTCTCGGTATGTGTAATACAATACATGATACTATTTGACCATTCTTTTCTACTTTTAGTTACTAAAGTAATATTGTTGTCCAAAAGTAGCTATGTAGTTTTAAGATATAATATGTCGTAAGGGTATAATTTTCGCTAACTTCATTCCAAACATGTTGAATACATAAAAATAGTTTTTTACAGCCCTTTTTTTGGTTATTGTTTACTTAAATCCCTTGGCCGGGTTTTTGTGTCATTTTGAAGAAGAAAGAAAATAACTTGACGCTTTTTTAATTACCATAAAAGAAAAAAATACGACATACGTTAAATAAAAAAAAATTATGTACAGTACATGGCAACGATGCAGTAAGTGATAATTTGTGTAAAATGTTGTTTAAAAAATTGAAGAAGTGATAATTTGTGTAAAATGTTGTTTAAAATATTGAAGATCGTGTCCGCTCTGAAATACCGAACACCACTGAAGACGAACAAATTAAAGCTTTTATCGAGAATCACGAGCGTTTTGTGATATGATATATTGTTGAGATACTGAAAATATTGAAAAACAACACCCACGAGCATTTGGGGTAATTTTGTGTTCGAATTTAATCTAAAAATATATAATTACTTTCCGTACAATCAATTTGAAACGTGCGCGAACAATTATATTTCTGAGCATGGACTGCCCCTCCAATCTGGCCACTGCAAGATCTTTTGGATGTCAGCATTACACTCATCATCTTTTGCCGTTGACTCGGCTCAGCTTTGGAACAATCTATTTGACTCAATCAGATATGCTAAATCCATATTAATATTTATGTATGAACTAAAGAAGCCTGATTCATCTTACAATATTCTTTGTTTTTAAGTTCCATTCGTTTGCCATCCTAATCCTCGACTTTCGTGAGGATTAGATTTAAATTAATTTCATTAGTTTTTTTTCCAAATATTTTCATTAGAAGAAGTTATTTTTAAGATATAAATCCAACAGATGTATTTGCATGAACGTGCTAAACAATAATATTTAATTTCAACAAATATCGAACCATTCATGTTTTTTGCAAGTCTCTAGTTGATCTACAAAAATATTCTTACAATTTTTGAGAATGAATCATCTTCATCACCAATCCGGTTAATTCGTGTTAGATACAGGCACCTCCTTTCCTCTTCCGCTCGTTTATATCAAGTACACATTGCTTCCAGTTGCTCCCAGTTACTTTCCTGATATCATCCAACTATCTCGGTTCCAAATTTTCCCTACCTTTAGTAACCACTCCAGCACTTTAGGGTACACATATCATTAGAAAATCTAGAAATGTGACTTTTCCAGTTCCACTCCTGGGTAGCAACTTTTTTCAAGCGTTTTTTCGTTCCGTTATAATATAGTTAGCATTCTTCCTAATGTTTCTTTGTGTCACTTTTAGTTTACGTATGGAACTTAAGGACGGAAAATTTTATTACAAATCTATACGACTCGCAAAGATATTGTGGTTTGACGCTATAATAGAAGTAGTCCAAAAAACACCAGCATGAAGAGAAAACCACCTTCCACTGCCACCCAAAAATTTCCCATGGCAGCGGTTAATAAAGGATGATTTGGACATAAAATACTCAACCAGGCTCTCAACGGACGACCTTAGTTACCCAGAATGACTAAAGTCTGTTTGTTGTTTATAGTTAAGGCATTAACGTTGTGGAGGTTTAAAGACATTGTAATTTATTTTTGGAATCTTTTATTTAATGGGAAAGGCAAAAATGGAATACTTAGCAACAGTGGTATGTATAAACTTTTATGTGCTGACTGTGATGATTTCTATATAGGAAAGACAGGAAGATCTATTGAAAAGAGATTTCGTGAACACAAATCCGCCGTAACAAATCCTCTAATTTATTTTGAAATGGCTAATCATTGTCACCGTGAAAACCATACTTTTTCTATCGATGATGCCAAATTCTTTCATATCAGTAGTAACGGAAATAAATTGGACAGATTAGAGGCCCTAGACATTTATAAGTCAGTACATCGATCCGAACATCTAGTGAACAGTTATATCCCAAAAATCTCTCCGCTCTTGGCCGAAATCGTCCCATGCCTCCCTCACCTCTCAGCCTCCAGCCGTTGAAGCGTGTACATCGGTACCAGTTCGAACAAAATTTTATCTTGTTTATGCTCCCCTGAAGATGGGGTGAAAGCCTTGAAACCGGTAGGGTTATACCGTTACAAAAAAGTGGAATAAACAGTGTTTGATAAAAATAAATTACAATGACTAAAGTCTGATTATTCAAAAACATTTTCTGGTCATTTGGAAAAAAAATCCGCAATGCCGAAATCCCGCCTGCGTGCAATGAAAGTATGATAAAATACGTTTTCACATAGGAATTGTTTTCTTCGATATCAATTTAAATATACGTAATAAAATATTACGGTTATTGGAAATCATTAAAAATTTTCAATTAATTTCCTGATCCCTTAAAATAAGGCGTTAAATTCTCTGGAGAACGTAACAAATGGTCATTTTCATTGAATTGATCGAGTAAAATGGTCACAATTATTATTATTGGTCCATAAATATCTTAAATGGAACATTGAGTCGATAAGTTTTCAAAAAGTTTTTTTATTGAATCGTATATTACCTATAATAAAAGAAATAATAAAAACAAAATATTAGGCTGTCAGACTTTGGTCAAGGGGTATTATTTTGTATTATTTTCAACTCTTACCGAAATGTTTTTATGTAAGACGTTTGTTGTCATTCATATGATTTTTTAGATTTGACCCAATACAATGCATAACACAAAAATCCATACGTGGAGTTTCAAAAATAATCACAATAGAAACAATGACTACTTATCCTTTTATACTGTGAAATGGCTTAGTTATGCCTAAAACGTTTATAAAGGAGCTTACTCCAAAATAAATTTTCTGCCACATAGAAGATATCAATATCGGAAAATTCACTTTACAAGGTCATTCCGTGTGCGAGTAGTTCCACTATTAATAAATGAAAGTTCAGAATTGATAACTCAGAAATGGGCTAACTGTAAGGTACATTAAACAATAGTTTGTCTATTAACATATTAACTAGTTTTCTTGTTAGTTATTTAGAAATGTATAATCCTGTAATTCCAACGGATAACAGCAAAACAATAAGTAATACTTCTGCCAAAAACCATTCAATAACGTCCTACTTGAAACCTTTACCTGAAAATAATAAAAGAACTAGTGAAAGACAGAGCAACCGATTTCAAAAAAGAAAAGAAAAAGAAGACAACTTAAAACAAAAGTCAACATCATTACACACCAGTTTGCAAATAACTCCCAAGAAGATGACAGATGCGATTCTGTCGAAAGCTCGGAGACAATTATCTCAAATTACGCGGATAAACCGTTAAACCAAAATGACATTCATTCATTCGTGAAAATCTTAAAACAAATATATATATATATATATATATATATATATATATATATATATATATATATATATATATATATATATATATATATATATATATATATATATATATATATATATATATATATATATATATATATATATATATATATATATATATATATATATATATATATATATATATAAATATATATATATATATATATATATATATATATATATATATATATATATATATATATATATATATATATATATATATATATATATATATATATATATATATATATATATATATATATATATATATATATATATATATATATATATATATATATATATATATATATATATATATATATATATATATATATATATATATATATATATATATATATATATATATATATATATATATATATATATATATATATATATATATATCCGCGAAAAGTATTAACATAACAGAAATTCTGTCGGATAACAAATTAAAGTAAATCACTAGCAGTGTGGCGACGAGTGGTTATATCCAGGCGCAAGAAAACAAATCTTTAAATTAATATTTATGCTCAATATTGAAGTTTGTTCAAGTTGAAACCTACAGAGATGCCGCTTTTCCTTATTGTTCAAACCGGAAGCCGCTCCGTGGGGATTAACTCGAGAGGATTTACCAAATTAAGCTTGGTCAGAAAGCATCAGCGTAAGTTCTGATAGGGACCGCAAGCCGATACCGAACTTGGAGATTAAACCTCACTGCTGCAGTACACCCCCCGCTATAACTCTCTCCCTCCCTCACTTTTCTCGTCCTCGGCTAATATAACTCGCATAATTGGATTTTATTATAAACTTACTACGGTCCACCATTGTTTAGAGTCTCTATCTATCATGGTGCAGTTGTTTTAATGCTAAAGTTGATATTAGGTGTGGCGTATGAAATTTTCATAATTTATTTAATGAAGCTAAAAAACCAAAAGAACGATTTCGTAGATATGCTAACAATAATAAAAAAAATCTTTAATTTAAGACACAATCAAATATTTGTACCTTTTCATTGATTGTGATCTACTAACTTCGGAAATTAAATCGGGTTCCGGAACGGGGTAAAAAATACTGCAATAATAGAAGAAAAGTGCTAATTTTTCTGATAATTGGTCCATTTTTACTTACATTTTTTGACACGGATCTTTCAGCAATGACACGGGTGACGCGAATTCGTTTTAGACATAGTGCACCCTTATCGGAATTCGAAAACTTAGAGAATTCGAATGATACATTTCAATTTCGTGATAGTATGGTATATCGTCACCTTTTCTCTCCTTCAGTTACTCTTCACAAACTGCTTCAAGTTATTAATCAAGTTATTCACTAATCTAATTTATTATATTATATATTTTTTACTATCCCATTTATTAATTATATTTTCAAAAGTATTATATACGTGTATGTATCCTGGATTGTTCGTTTTTTTATAAGATGATGAATTTGTTTTCTAATTATTACTGTGATATGAATATTTTGTTTTCTAATTATTACTGTGATGTGAATAATTTGTTTTCTAATTATTACTGTGACATGAATAATTTGTTTTCTAATTATTACTGTGACATGAATAATTTGTTTTCTTATTATTACTGTGATATGAATAATTTGTTTTCTAATTATTACTGTGATATGAATCATTTGTTGTCTAATTATTACTGTGATATGAAAGGACACTTATGATAAGTGTCGTTTTATTTTGTCAATAAAAATGTAACTCTAAAATTGAAAAATAATGATACGTGCATTGTTAAATATCCACACATTCATGTTATCACGCCATTTCCTTGTTGGGGTTGGCAGGGAGGACAGATCGCCTGCCTTAGCTATCTCAACATGGATCCTTCGCCTTTTCTATATTCATACACCTTATTTTACAACTTATACGATTTCTATGACTGCGTTTCCTTTTTTTTAGTATTATAAACTAAATCCAATCATACTTTTCTTGATCTTCCTCACTCAAAACTTTTACTCACGCTTGCCTTATATAATTGTTTCGATAGTCTCTTTCATTCATACGTTCTATATACCCAAACCATTTCAAAGTGCTCTTTTTATCTTATTCAACACATCAACCGTTTTAAATTTATCTCTAATTTATTCCTTTCGCATTCTGTCATACATTGCCACTCCATGTATATCTTTTGACATTACACCATATGGAAATACCATAGTAACACGGATGCATTTAGAACAGTTCAGTTTGGTCCCACTACACCCATGGTTTAATGGGAGACAAAATAAGACCCCATCTAGCGCAATCTACTATATGTTTTCTTATTTTTATGAGCGCGACGTCACCTAGTGACGAAGAAGAAACTACCCAAAGGGAATCCTGTGGTGAGAATACACTTGAATGTTAAAATATAGTAGCGACAGAGGATTATGGAGACCACGGGAGATGGAAAATGTAAATATACTTATGACACGGCTTTGGGACTGGACTTTTTTGAGAGACTGGAGCAAGTTTTTTTTAAAGTTTAAACAGCTTAGTTATTATTAAAGCCCGCATAGAGGCCCTGTTGTGAACTTGGTCACATCGTTGGCCATCCTCCTCCATGGAAAGACAGACATTAAATATTTTCCTTTCAGCAGGGCGTACCTCGATTCTTCGTGGGTGCACCAAAACTATTGGTCTACTCAATTTTTCTGTGGTCATAAGAGCTTTAATGGTAAATTCTTTTTGCTTAAATCTTGCACCTTTGTCCTGTTGTAATTTTTGCAGCTATCTGGATCGATCCGCAGATAATGTTTTCTGGTACTACGATAATAATGGAGAAAATAATTTCCAAAGTGAACTCCACTAAACCAACCATCGGTCCATCTTCGGACAGATTGGTAACTCCGATCTAGTGGTGTTAAAATATAGTTTTGTTGCATCCAAAAAAATCTGTGAAAGTATTGGCCACTTGCTGACCTATTTAAGTTTTAACCCGGATTCCTAGGTCCTAAGCCACTTTATGAGTGTATTTACTCATAAAAAATTAAGAAGATTTCGATTTCTTGCAGTGTAAATCGCGCTAGCTTTAGACTTAGTTTGTTCCTCATAACACGTGGTGAGATTGAACTGAAAAACCTAGCAAGTTGCTAGGTACTTCCATTGAAAATTTCGAATATAATAAAACTATCTTTTGACGTCACTAGATTAGAGTAGCTTGCATTAAGTAAAGTGAAACTATTCGAAGCATCAATAATATAATATCCTCTCTCTAGTAAGTATGGAAATAGCGAGGTAATTGAAATATCTGAGATTCCCGCAGACACCGGGCACCGTAGCGCGGGGTGTGCCCAACAATGCGGCGTCTGAAGAGGGTGCTGCACCCCCTCTAATCCCGTCTACCCGACGCTCCCCGGGGTAGATTGCAATATTGCGACATATACCGTGTTTAATGGAGCTGTTAAGGGATCGTTTTAGAATTTCATTGCTTCCGAGTAAACATTTCCAGGCACCTTGTAAGATTGGTTGTATGATGGATAACGATGTCGAGTCGTGTTGTTTTGAATATTTACATTTATAATAATATGATGATTCTACCATTGCTAGTTTAATAATCAACCCTATTTAAGGTGACTCAATTTATAACATGATGATTCCACAATTGCTAGTTTATTAATCAACCCTATTTAAGGCGATTCAATTTATAAAATGATGATTCTACCATTGCTAGTTTATTAATCAACCCTATTTAAGGCGACTCAATTTATAATATGATGATTCTACTACTGCTAGTTTATTAATAAACCCTATTTAAGGCGACTCAATTTATAACATGATGATTCTACCATTGCTTGTTTATTAATCAACCCTATTTAAAGCGACTCAATTTATAATATGATGATTCTACCATTGCTAGTTTATTAATCAACCCTATTTAAGGCGATTCAATTTATAAAATGATGATTCTACCATTGCTAGTTTATTAATCAACCCTATTTAAGGCGACTCAATTTATAATATGATGATTCTACTACTGCTAGTTTATTAATCAACCCTATTTAAGGCGACTCAATTTATAACATGATGATTCTACCATTGCTTGTTTATTAATCAACCCTATTTAAGCCGAATCAATTTATAATATGGTGATTCTACCATTGCTAGTTTATTAATCAACCCTATTTATGGCGACTCAATTTATAACATTATGATTCTATCATTGCTAGTTTATTAGTCAACCCTATTTAAGACGACTTAATTGGCCTAGTAAGTAAGATGCTTGACTTGCATCTGGAAGTTCTAGGCTGGATTCCCGATGGCAGCAAAAAAATATTTAAAAAACGTTTTAGTCTGATAAAAGAGTTAATCTGCTAGCAATCGTTGCTCACTGTGATTTCGTATGCGAGTGTTGTAGCCTCTGCACGCGTGGTATTGAACAACAAGTGCAATGATGAATTACAAATTTGTTAAAAACATAGATCAAAGTCATCACTATCAGGTACCATCAGGAACGACACGATTCCGATAGGTTGTCCCTCGTAATCGAGTATGGTTGTCAGTCACCACGTTTTGTGCAAGGCTATGCTCACCATAGTCCCCACAGACTTTACCCAAATTTATTTTGACGAGGAAACTTGTCACCCAAGGCTTTCACTCTTAAACTATCACGCAGTCTTCAATCTACTGTAGCCTTCGTTAGGTGGAGTATTGTATGTCACTATTATTGCGTTGATCAAAAGTGCAATACGAGTTTAAGATAATCAGTGTTTATGTTACAGAAAACAATAAATTCAGATTTAAAATGGTCGAAGAGTAAAATCAATTGAAGGAAACCCGCACGGAATCGAATTCGGACGTCCGCTTGCTTGGTTAATGATTACTGTTAGGATACATTACTGATTAATCAGGAATACAGGGATGCCATGAAGTGTTTTCATTCAAGCTGGGTCCTTCCACGTCAAGTGGAGACTGTGAATCTAGTACCTGCCTAAGAGGAATCTCTTCACCCTGCTACATTTCCACCGATCTACGCCTCTGAACGTAACCCGAATTCTCCGAGCATTGCGCAGCAGCCATCCACCTATGCTACAGTTCTTTGTACCGGTGCCGTACAATATTAAATTTCTTTAATGTAAATATAAAATAAGTAAGAACGTACTTGAAAATTATATTAAAAAAAAAAGTAATATTAGTTTGAATAATATAAGATTTTTTTTCGTTTTCTAATCAATGTCCATTTTTGTTTTTAAATTAAACACAGATTAATCTCAGTTTATTCTCGAACTAGCCATCAACTCATTGTTTAAAAGTTAATTAAGAATATAATTAATCTAACTTTCCAACAGCACAGATTCATAATAAAACAATTTTTATTCACAAATATTTGGAAGCTGAATTTTTAATTTGAAACACAATTTTACATCAACGGAAATTAAAAGAAAACAATGCCAGTGGCGCATTTTTTTTGTAAACATTGAAAATCTGAATAAATTAACAAATTCATAATTTCACAGCATCCGATTTACAAATAAATGTGCTTTTAATTTGTTAAGCGTGAGAAGAATACAAGTACTGTGATCCTTCCAGTAACGCGGGAAATTGGTTCCAGGAAAACAGCGCATAAATGAAAACTGCGTCATTGGAAGCATTGAGTAATATGTAAAATAAGTGGATATATTTATTTTGTTTAATTCCGAAAATTTAAATACTAGATATAAAAAATCATACTAGTTACAAAATATAAACATTTATTTGATTTATAAAAAAAATATTTCATTTATAAAAGAAGCACACACATACCACCACATAGACAAACGCGCCAGGTCACGGTCCAGGATAGTATCCTGCGCATTCAAGAACTCTCAAAAAACAGCATACAAAAGTTGTGTTTTGAATAAATTGAAACAAAAATTTATTCACTCCATACAAATAAAAAAACACAATACTCTTCACAACTATATGAATAAAAACAATGACCAGTAATAAAATATCAATAAACAATTTTGAATAAATGAAAAGACAATACATAAGACGATAAGCAGATTGATATTTAAAAATCCGGAAATATAAAAACTAAAACAAGAAAAAAACAATTGAAAGTAAATTCATCGATCAATCATGCTCAAAGCGTAATTAATAAACAGAAACAATAAATTACGCGCAATATCAATACCTAATATTCAAACATACACGGCGCTTCAGTTTACTCGACACAGAAATATTCTGCCTAAGGTTATATTGAACAAGATACAGATGATTTCAGGAGATTTAAAGATTTGATGAAAATATGGTTCATTCATACTTAATCAAAAAGTTTATGAAAATTGTTACTGATTATTAATATAAGATGCACATTTCTGATAGCTGTATGATTTATTTTTTATTCTTTTAATTAAAATCAATTGGTAAATTGTTAGAGAGATACGTAGACAAAGATATGAGAATGGTTTATACAAAATGTAAAGTTATGGTGATAGGAAAGCGTGAAAGGAAAAGTAAATGTGATATATGAGTGAGCAATGAAATGTTGGAGGAATTCTGCTATTTTACTGGTATTTTCTCAGATGATAGAAGTGATACGATAGAAATTGAACGGTGTGTTGTGATAAGATACAAAGTCAACGAGGAACTAATATAAAGGGTCTTTCAAATTGAGTGGTTTTTTTAATATTTTTTCTTAACTCTCGAATAAAACACACAATTTGCTTTTATTTCAAAAAACGTTTTATTGGTTATTGAAGTATAATATATGATATTTAAACACAAATAATATTATCTGCCAAATGTCCAATTCTTGCAGCTCCACAGATTCCACTCTTTTGTCAAAATTTTCGATGACATTTTGGCATTAATTGCGGTTCTAACTCACCAACAACGCGAATAATTTCATCCTTCAGCTCAGGAATTGATCGGGGGTCATTCTTATAAACCTAACTTTTCACGAAACCCCAGAGAAAATAGTTCAACGGTGTCAGATGACATGATCTTGGTGGCCAATTAATATTATCGTTTCTGGAGATTCCAATACATAAAATAATTCTCAATTTGAACGCGTCGTTGTATTATATACGACTCCATTTTCATAAATGTCATATATTACATTTCTCAAAAGTCACAATACCCAGGCAAGTTCGCGACGCCATCTGTGTTTTATCCAAGAATTAAAAAAACCGCTCAATTTGAAAGACCCTTTATATATACTAGAACACAACAGTATCAATATCTGCTAAAATAATAGTCCACAACGGTATTATAGTACCAAATTTGATATATGGGAGTGAAACATGGACGTGAAAAAATATTGGAAGAAGCTGAATAAATACTTTAGAAATACGTCCACTCAGAAGAGCACATGGAGTGGTCATGTAAGTTCTGTAAGATGGTAGTTTAGGCATGTGTTACGAATAAATGAAGAAATACTAACAAAACAGTGCTGATTTGAGTTGAAAGATATTTAGAAAGAAGGAAATGTTTAAAGTTAGAGAAATCATAAGAGTTGTATTACAACGTGTATGAATGTAGAAGAGGCGATGAATATTTGTCAAGATAGGAAAGTCAAGCGTTCCATTGTAATTGTTGTCGCTCTTATATTTGTGTCAAATTGTGGATGTTGATTGTTAAAATAATTTATCTAGAACTTGCTGCTTGGCCGTTCTTTACCGTTCTTCTACATACATTTTTAGCATTTAAAACTTATAAACACAATAAAACAATTTAATGTGAATTCGTGTCAATGAAGATCGCGTAAATTGAGAGATATCAGTATGAGGAACTATGCAAAATACTAGTAAGGTTTTCATAAATCGTACCTGAAAATGGTGTGAATAAAAAAACAATAGATGACCTTCGAGGCCTGATTGGTAAAACGTTTGTCTTTCAACTTAAAGGTAACAGTCTCAATTCCAATTGGTATTTTTTTTAAATAGAAACCATCTGTCAATTAACCCGCTAGATTATACAACGAAAACGTAATACAATAAGTTGCCATGAGATTTCAAAGTTTATTTAGTTTACACTGTAGATTTTTGTTGCATTTATTCGTCGTTGCTTTGTGCCGTAGTCGATACCCCTGCCATTTTAACGTCATTAACGAGCTACTCCACTACTGTCGATCATGAGAACTAGTCTGGGAGAACAGCCTTTCCTTGATGCCCACATCCACGCAGACGACAAGTGCATGTGGATCCCGCTAAGCCACATGGTCACGCTGATGCATGTTCGCAGCTCGATGACTGTACTATATAAATAATCGTAAGACAACACCAGCTTGAGCACAGATAAGTTTTCATCTCCCAAGATTTTGAGCAACATGTTCTAAGTCTTCAGGTGCTTCACATAAAGAAAGCAACTCTTTAAGGCTGTTCTCATAACACTTTCCTGTATACAACTTATATATATATTACAATAAAGTGAGTTACACTCTTTCAACGCATTAGAAAGATGTTAAATAGGCCTTAAATGAAAATTTGACTTTACGATCCCCATGACCTAGTTGGTAAGGTGACTGTGCTCCGACCCGGAGGTTACGGGTTTAATTCCCGTTGGAATCAAGTTAAAAAAAAAGGTTTTTATCTGGTTTTCCCTTAAGGCTTCATAAACATCTTTTTACACGCACTGTATACAAAGAAAGTGTTGTAAATGATTCGCTCGGGCGCTGTTATAGCTGCCAGACGTGATTTGTTTTAAAATAGTGGGTAGGAGTCCCGAGATAGAGCGCCCTTGAGAAGAGTTGACTCTAAAAACGGCGTTATATAAAATTGTCCTTTGAATGAATGAATTAATAGATTGGAACCATTTATCAAATAAAGTTGTACCAGCAGAAATATAATCTACAACCCTCGGGTTGGAAGACAGACGCCTTAATAACTAGACCACGGAAGTCATGTTGTCTTCTTTTTTTTTTAACCCGGCGAGTTTATTGCCATGTGGCAATCTCTTCCAACCAACCAAAAATATGTTTTTATAGCCCCTAAGTGTTAACCAGACCGGAATCCTATTTTAAAAAATCTGGGTTCCAGCGCGGATCGAACCCGCAGCCTCCAGATCGGCAGACAAGTGTCTTACCACCAGGCCACGGAGGTCTTCTTTCTGTAAGTTACAAAATTGTTTATTTATCCCACTAGGCTACGGATGCAAATGAAAGATTAATATTATTGCTATTTATATTTAGACTACATTCAAGGCCCATTAAGACGTATGTCTTCCAGTCTCGCGAATTCGAATCCCGTTGGCATCAAGCTTTTTTTAAAATGATGCTTTTCTGCATATAGATTTCACCTTAAAATGTAAGCATTTAATTATTTCTGTAATAATTTTTTTTAATTAAAAGGATCACAGACTAACTTTTATGAATAAAAATGATTATGCACGTATGGTTGTAAAAAGATCTGTGCACGCTAAAACTAAGACATGATCGCGTCAATCCCAACAAACAAGCAAGACTCTAGAGAAGCTGCGATACGACGACAACATGAAACATCACAAAAATAAGAACGTCATTTTGAAAAAAAAAATACTTCCGTTATTATTGACGAGTACATAAACAAAATAGTCATAGTTACGCTTAAGGACAAAGCTCGGAAGATTGCAATCAGTGACACGTGACATAAGTGTTTAGCAGAAAGCACGTAAATAAAGCTCTCAAGGTAAAGTGGGGGAGGGGGGGGGGGGGGAGGGGGTGCAACGTTGTAGTGGTAGCTTCATGGGCTCCCATGCATGTCATTACCGCTACCGACACGCGCCTGCAGACGTGAGTGCTTCAACGGACACCTGCTTGGCTCTTTTATCTCTTTACATGTCTGCAGTGTAAGTTACATATTATCAGGAGTTCTCAAACGAATAATAACACGAATTTTAAGAGTTTCAAACATTCGTAGAAAAAAATACTCTCCTAAAATGTATTATAGTATTTTGAATAAAGAAATATTTGGTAGCAGATATATGTATAATTACAGTACCTGGCGGTAAGTAATACACATAGTTTGTAGAGCGTCGTATCTGTTGCACGATGCGCTAACCGCATCGTGACTACGATACCGGACTGTTAGCGCATCGTGCGACAGAGACGACGCTCTACAAACGATGTGTATTACTTACATCCACATATTGTATATAGTTTTGATTTTTTAAACCACGTGACGATCTCAGTGGTCTACGAGGTAGAATGCTTGACTTAAAGCTCAAGAGTTTGGATGGGAATCTCGTTGGAAACTGAAAAAGGTTTACCTAATCGCATCGTGACTACGATACCGGACTGTTAGCGCATCGTGCGACAGAGACGACACTCTACAAACGATTTGTATTACTTACAACCACATACTGTATTTGGTTTTGATTTTTAAACCGTGTGACAATCTCAGTGGTCTACGAGGTAGAATGCTCGACTTAAATTTCAAGAGTTTGGGTGGGAATCTCGTTGGAAACTGAAAAAGCTTTACCACATACTCGTAGGTCTTTTTTCTGGTTTGGTTTAAATAAATCGCTAAATGGCTTTTAGCTCACCATGAAAAACAATGTTTGTTCATGTTTATATTATTATCAACTGTTTATATATTATTTAATATATTTTTTATTGTTGTATAGTTATGATGACCTCCGTGGCATATTTGGTAAGACGCTTGTCTCCCAAGCCTGAGATTGCGAGTTCGATTCTCATTGGAAACCAGATTTTTCAAAAATAATTCCAGTTTGGCTTTCACTTAAGGCATCTTTAACATCTTTTTGGTTGGTTGGATGATTTTTATTTATTTATTTATTTTTCCAAAACAGGCTTAGCCCAATTACTATGAAAAATACAAGACATTAAAAAAGAAGAAAAATTACATAGAAAAAAAATTATATATAATAAAAAAGAATGCATATGTATACAAACGAGTATATACATACAAACATGTGATACATATATATTCAGTCACTTAAGTATGTTGATGAGTGCTTTCTAACGCGTTTAATCTAAGAAGAAAATTTACTTTTGCTTTTGGTAATGTGATATGAAATATGTCAATATCCGAAGCAGTCCCGTTCAGAAGAGTTAATGCCCTTCCAACAGGCATAGCGGCTGGAAGACCCGTTCTTGCGTATGTTATTGAGAACAGTTCTTGCTGGCGCAGTCTAGTGTAATTGTTAGGAACATTTAACGCTAATATTTGTAGTAATGCTGGACAGCTGATATCACCAAAGGGCAATAGGCCTTCCAGGTTGTACTGTAAACAACGAAAGTGTAATATAATAAAATGGTTTAAACGTTCAAATGTATATGCTGAAACCATCTGGCGTACTTATGGCTGGGATTACCCTCATATTGGTGGAGTCTATCTCGATTATTAAGATTTTATGTAATAAACCAAGACCTTTTATTGGTTATCTTCTTTTAAATGTAATTTTTCCATTGCCTTAATGTATGTGTAATAATAGGGTATATATATATATATATATATATATATATATATATATATATATATATATATATATATATATATATATATATATATATATATATATATATATATATATATATATATATATATATAATATTAACATAATACGTCACTGTAATTTTTTTTAAACCATTTTTGTTCAAGGTTCAGAATACAAAAAAAAAGTATAATAACCTCAATGGTTAGTATAAAATATTCAGCGTTAATAATTTATGTTTAAAAAATAAGCGTGTTTCTAAAGCATATGTTTTAATAACAATAAAAACGACAGTTATGGTTTTTATTGGCTTAGGTAAATTCGATTTGGAATTTTGATCAAATGAAACAAAACGACGTTATTATTTTGAAGTGACTTATATTGAGTTTTCTTAATAATGGGTGTTAGTTTTCTCGATTTAAATGTTATTTATCTTTTTATTGATGTTATCGATATTTAATTTATGGAATTCATTTGTCAAGTAAATCAAATCAAACATTTTTAATTATTCTTTTATATATTTTTTTATTGTACAATTAATGGATTCCCTTTTTTACCATACTATGGTTTTGTAAAACCGAACTGTTATTTATTTAATAAAAAATATCATAGATAAAATTATTCAAAGTGTTATTTAAAAAAAAATTCTCTCATCTACTTGTTTTATGTTGTTTATATAATATTGAATTTTAAGTTTCCTATGTAATTGAATTTTTTCTATACCATATATACTCGTATAAGTAATATGAAATGAAATAAATTAAAATAATGAGGTGTTAAATGCAAATTATTTAATGGGGCGATTAACAGGTTTAAAAAACGTAAAAAATGTTTTGAGGGCATGACTTTATTCAAGATAATAAAATCGTTTTATCAGAACTTTATACGTGTGTGTAACACAAAATGATCTCGCCTACCAAATTGGTAATGCACGGAGACAGATAAGTTCATGTGGTTTTACGAAATTAGACAATAAAATCATTGATTTATAAATTACTAGCTGTAACTTGTGAAAAATCATGGGACGTAAAATTTTATAGACTTCGAAAGCGCGACACTCATTGGCTTCTCTTTCAGTCTCATGCTGTTAACTTGTTGAAAACTGTTAACTTGTTGTTTCACTTGTTGAAAATCACGCTTCCATTGAATTTCTGCAGTGCAATGCTCATTGGTTTCCTTTTCATAATCTTGCTGTTGTTGCACTTGTCGCAAAATTCGTATTCGCTAAGCTTCTGCAGTGCGACGTTCATTGACTTTCTCTGCTGTTTGTCTCTCACGCTGTTGCCTCCGATAGTTGCGCATTTATTCAGCGCACTTTGTTCTTCTTTTGTTTGGATTTTGGACAATAATTTACTTAAACAAAAATGAACATTTTAATGTCTCGTTTATCTTTAATTAAACCGTAACTATGACACTTCTTGTTACAACGAACGTACGTGCAACTGATTTTATGCTGTTTGATTGTAGTATACAATTTTTCAAGTTAAACATTTTTTTATCAAATTTTAATAACGTTAGTTGACTTCTGTGGCCCTCTTTGCTAAGACACATGTTTTACATTTCTAGGTTTGTGAGTTCCATTTCCATTGGTACCTTTATTTAAAAAAAAGGGTCTCGGATCGGTTTTAACATATCGTCTGAAATTTTGAAAACTAGGAAATGCTGCACTTGTAGTTTTACGAGATGGAGATAAAAACTGTAATTCAGGCCAGAAAAAAAGCTACTTTCTCTTATATATACCTAACCTAATACTAACTTAGTTGACCGATAATGTAACAGGGTTGTCTGTTGCGCATATTTCTGACATAACCTAAAATTTTAGTTTTTTTTTTAAAAGGAAACTCCGATAACATTCGTTAATTTTGATCTTACCGGAGTTTTTTTGACTTCTGTGATATATTTGATAAGTCACCCGTCTTCCAATTGGGCTATTTATTACGTGTAATATACGGTGGTTTTCGAGTACTTAAAATAGTTACAAAAATTAAATTCCAATTAGAAGGAGGAGCGTATATGAATACAAAATCTGAGTGTTATAAAAATATTAAACATTAACCTAGCTCATACATAAAAACAAATCAGAATAAAATACATACGTGCATACTACCAACGATACAAACATTGAAACCTTACAATAGGTCAGGACTAAGAAGGCCCGGTACCGTTTAAAAAAAAACAACAAAAATATATTCGTAGAATTTATTCACTCAGTACACATAAACAACACATATCGACATTTAATTATATTTTATAAATTATGTACGTGATTATCCAACATGTTACATTTCAGACTAATTCAGGTAATAAATATTTCGGACTAATTTTCCCTTACGACCTACTCGTATTTACACTATTTTTTTGTTGGTTGAAATATATAACTAAGCCCATTATGTTGTATTGCAGACGGCGAAAGTGTAATGCAATACAATACTCGTACATCATACACATTATATTCACGATGATAACTTTTATAACTTTTAAACCAGCACCCTCACAAAGCCACTCTTATATGACAGGCTTGGGATAAAAAGCGCTTCCAAAGCTTACAAGGGCTCGCCCCTTAATAGTGGCGCCCGGGCACGTGATCTCACTTCTCTGGAATATCTACAGATACTTCGCTTTATTACTTTTACCTGTCTGTATAAATTAAATGATATATGTGTAAATTCTTTTTATTTTTTTGTTTAGGCAATTCACCCTGCTGGGAGTGCTTTGTATATACTCGTATACTTTGTATATATTAATTATTGGATTACTTTAATAAAATTGAGGCTATTCAGTTTTTCAAATAAATTCTATATATTAATTGTATTATAAAATCGTTGTATATAGTACGACCTGAGGGAGTTATTGCCATGTAGTAATATCTTATAATCAACAAGAGAGATGATAAAAAAGCCTTCCGTGTAAATTATACTAAAACTCTTTTAAGCATAAATTGAGTCTCAACGGGAAACAAACCCGTAACTCCCAGGCTGAATGGCACGCGTTTTAACAATAAGGGTTAAGAGATCATGTATGTTTTGTGTATTGAATTATTTTCGTGTATGCTTGTTAAAAAATAAAGTTATGGTATAATGAAAGGGTTAAAATTAAAACGGTCAAACACATGGTTTCTTAAAATAATTAAGAAAAAACAAATTGTGTCCTAGTATAAAGCAGTCCTTATTTTCAAAAGTAATAATTCTTGTGATTATAAAAAATTATCACGTAGATGAGAGAAATTAGCAGCCCTTCATTCTCAATGTAATTGGGTTTATTTCAGGGAATTTCGATAAAACCAATTAAAAATAAAGTTCGACTTCAAACACGTAACTTTTTTTCCCAATTTTATCATCAAATTCAGAGCAAATCTATGAAATATTCATGAAATTATAAAATTTCAGAGTAAAAATCTAATTACGTTACAGTTGTTTCAAAAAATCCAGAAAGCTTTTCATCAGGATTAGCCTGAAAAAAAGTTAGAGATTTAAATTTTTTTTTAAATCAAGACTTCAAATATAAGCATAAGTATTTAAAAGGATTTGATATGAACTTTTAAATATTAATTTCCAATTTAAACTATAATTACTGAATACATTGTAGAATGAACACATTTACGATTTATGTCATTTCAATGGAAAGATGAACCATAAAACAAATACTTAACAACGCAAATGATGCCTTCATTTTATGCATATAGAGAACTATAATACATTATTACTATGTAAGGTTTATCACAAAATTGTTTCATTTCTCAATCAAATACTTAACAACGCAAATGGCGCCTTAATTTTATGTATATAGAGAACTTTAATACATTTTCACTATGTAAGGTCTATCACAAGGTTGTTTCATTTCTCAATCAAATACTCAACAACGCAAATTACGCATTCATTTTATGTATTTAGAGAACTATAATACATTATTACTATGTAAAGTCCATCACAAAGTTGTTTCATTTCTCAATCAAATACTTAACAACGCAAATGACGCCTTCATTTTATGTATTTAGAGAATTATAATATATTATTACTACGCAAAGTCCATCACAAAGTTGTTTCATTTCTCAATCAAATACTTAACAACGCAAATGACGCCTTCATTTTATGTATTTAGAGAACTGTAATACATTATTACTACGCAAAGTCCATCACAAAGTTGTTTCATTTCTCAATCAAATACTTAACAACGCAAATGACGCCTTCATTTTATGTATTTAGATAACTATAATACATTATTACTACGCAAAGTCCATCAAAAAGTTGTTTAATTTCTCAATCAAATACTTAACCACGCAAATGACGCCTTCATTTTATGTATTTAGAGAACTATAATACATTATTACTACGCAATGTCCATCACAAAGTTGTTCCATTTCTCAATCAAATACTTAATAACGCAAATGACGCCTTCATTTTATGTATTTAGAAAACTATAATACATTATTACTATGAAAAGTCCATCACAAAGTTGTTTCATTACTCAATCAAATACTTAACAACGCAAATGACGCCTTCATTTTATGTATTTAGAGAACTGTAATACATTATTACTATGCAAGGTTCATCACAAAGTGGTTTAATTTCTCAATAATAAATTTCACGCAATTCTTTACGAACTTAAAATTGGTCGTTCAAGTTTTATTATGTCAGATTTGAAAAGAAAATGCATACAAATAATAATTACCAACGAAATAATTGATACTGGTATATTTTACACACGAGAAAAACATGGCTTTAAACTAATGACTATCTGCATTGAAGTAAGCTCAAAAATTTTCACACATGTTATTCATAAATCCAGAAAAAAAAACATTGAAGTAATTTTCATGTTCTTAAAAATATGGTCGACGTATTCAAGGCGTTATAGCCTCCATTCGTAAGATGTTATCAAGAAAAGATATATTGTTTTGTATACCACTTCTGTTGTTTACAATAAAACCTGGTAGATTTATCATTATGTGGCAACCTCTTCCAAGCAACCAGAAATATGTTAAAGAGACGACCGAAATATATGTTTTAATTGAATGCCAATGAGAATTGAATGTATATTTGTGCAAATACTTAAAACACTCGAAATATTCACATTTTGTATTTACATCCTTTCACATTATGAATTCCCAAACGACCATATAAATAATTCCAACCGCAACATAATCTCTCCTCAACGATCTCCGTGGCCTGGTGGTAAGACACTTGTCTGCCGATCCGGAGGTTGCGGGTTCGATCCTCGCTGGAACCCAGATTTTTTTTAAAAGGATTCCAGTCTGGTTAACACTTAGGGCCTATAAAAACATCTTTCTGGTTGGTTGGAAGAGATTTCCACATGGCAGTAAACTCGCCAGGTTAAAAAAAAACTCAACAACCACATTAAAATAATGTTCGTCAACTCCTTATAATACGCTCTACATTCGCTTAAGTCATTCACTTGTATGCCTATGTGGAGGCCTCCAAGAGACCCTCCTTTCTCGTTCCCTCCTTATCAAAGAGCCACCCAGTTATATACTTGATCCGAACTTAAATCTCAAGCTATAACAACCACAATTTAACTAACACCCTGTTTCATTCGTCCAAACATTATATATTATAATACATAGTGTGTTTTGTAATTTTTGAATAAGTTTAAAATTGGTTAAAATAAAATTATTTTATACGAGTACATACATACAATTATGATGCCATTTCTCTGATGGGGTGAGCAGAGAGGCCAGGGAGCCAAACTCTACCTTTAAGTTAATTTTGTTTAATTTTTTTTTCATATCCTCTATAATTTGAGAATCATGTATCATAAACAAATGTTCAATTGATATTAATGCATATACATTCGTATTGTTTATTCAATTTATAGATTCATGATATTTCAATATAACGTAACTCTTAAATGTGATTTTTAATTTATCAAAAACATATTTTTTTACTCTAAAAAATTAAAGAATGCGTTAAGTATAGATCGTTCAGCCAGAAGAGCCATTTTGTAATAGTATGAGTAACAGTACGTTTACAAAAACTTGTCAGTTAATTTTTTTAATGACGCACGTTTTGTAAATTAAAAATGCTGTCAGTTTAAGTTGTAATAATCATAAAAATAAAATGAAAATAAGTTTATTTCATATATGAATTGTTTAGGGATGACAGATTCTAGGAATACAAGAATGAAAATTTTCAAGATTAAAATTAAATATAAGTACAATTATTAGAAAGTAAAAATGTTCGTCAGCTTTAATTAGATTGCACATATAAATGCCAAATAATAAAGTTTTAAAATAAAAGTGGATGAAGTGATACTAAATTCTAGGAAACTTTAAGTTATAACAAAGTACATTCTAAGCTTTCGAAATATATTGAATTATACATTACATTAGATAAAAATTGCACTCCTAATTTCGACATGGTAGTGTTTTTCTAATCACCGAGTATTTTAACAACAATACAAACGTGCGCTCTGCGCGAACCAATCGTGTGGCATTCTAAAACTAATACCTCTACATAAGTTGTGTAATACAAAGACTGTTACTTACACTATTGCAAAATGACTCTTCTGGCTGAATGATCTATACATACTGTTGATAAATTACAGTTCGTTATTTAAATTTCGCGCAAATATGATATGGTAAGGCTCATTATTATGGGTAATAAGGAAGGTTTCAGGAGCAGAGGTACGAGTAGATTGCGTATACGCTTGTGTGACCAGGCTAGGAGTGTAAGGACCTATCTTTGCTAGATACTCTACCGACATCGGAATGTCGGAAGGAATTCGCCAACTTCTGCAAAGTTGATTACGAACCAGCCCTGATGATGAAAATTGCGAAAAGTCAGCATCATAAGCAAAACCACGCGGTAAAACACTTATCCAACTGATACTAAGAACCGAGAAAGACTCAAAACTAATCAGAATGAAGTGATTAGGGATGAAAGTGAACTTAATTAAATAAGATGAAAAAGAGTACTCTGAGATAGTAAGAGCACGTGGAATGAATAAATTATGAAATTAAAAGAAAACAGTGTTAATGTGACAGGAAGGTGGGATAAGTGGTTGGATCAAGTGAATGATATTTCGATGGTTGAATCAAGTACATTATATTTTGAAAGGAGACGAGGTAAGACGCAAGAGATATCTTAGAAGCTGTATAGATATTGAAGAGGCGAAATATGTCTGTCGAGATAATAAAAAAATAGTATTCTGTCCCGTCTGCCTACCTCAGCAATGTAAAGGCGTGATTGTATGTGTGAATGTAATGACAGTGAGCCCTTAAGATATAAATCTAGAATCTATTTGGATAACATTCCTTATAGATTAAACAGATCATTATTTACGAAGATTAATTATTTTTATCCACCTCTTGCAGATCTTTATCTCTGAATATCCACAAGAAATTGACGAAGGAACATCTGATAATGAACTCTGGTATCGTCAGTGGCGTTTTATGAGATTAAAGGAACGTGGAAAAAATTGGTTATTTTTAAAGATAGTAAACCTCCATTATACTGCAGTATAAATATATAATATACGTACTATCACAAATGTAGTAAACAACAACCTTTTATATTCTTATCTTTTCATCAGACAATTGTTTTCCAACTACATTTAAAAAAATTTTCCTCGTTCCATGTTTTTTTCACTTGCCATTTATTTCAGACATTTTCAAACAAATTTGTATTGCAAGTCTTACAAACTTATTCTTCCGGTATATCGAAACTGTCTTAAGACTATTTTCTTACAAGTTTAATAAACAGTTACCCCTTATTTAATAAACAGTTACCCCTTATTTAATAAACAGTTACTCCCTATTTAATAAACAGTAATCTCTAATTTAACCAAACTTTACTCTATTATAAACTGTAATATTAGATATTCTTCACAAAAGCTCGCATTTATTCTGCTTCTTTCACTTTTTCATAATGACCTGCCTTCACTACTATACATCAAGGAATGCATTTTACTGTATAGTAGATACATCAAGGATTGCACTTTTCAGTATCATTTTGGAAAAAAAATACACCTTTCAATTACTTTTTATATCTTACAATCTCTCCCAAAAACATGCTTCCTTGGTAATTAAATACCTCAAGTAAATATTTTTTGGTATTAATTTATTTTGGTTTTGAGGTGAGTTGGCTTTCTAAACGACGATATATAAATTGTCTTTTTATACATAAAGATATGTGTCAAAATTAAATGAAAATTTCCCTTATCAGAATTCGTCGAAAGGCTACACGATATTCTCGTACTTTACAAAAAAATCGCTGACAAAAAGTGTTATTTTTTACCCTAAGATTAAAAATAAATTTATTGACTCTTTTTGAAGTTGACGTGAAAAACGAGATGTGAATACATACGAGCATGTTGAGTTGGGAATCACGTTTTTCTCAGAATTTTAGGCAGGACGCCTCTGTTTCTATTCTCTGATTTCATATCTCCAAAATGTGGGCGTGATGGATGGGGATCGAGGGATGGAAGCTTGAAATATATTGAGAAACGACTGAAGAAAAGAAAAGTTGACTGGTACTTGCTTAGAATCATTTGTACGAGTACAATAATCGATAGTAGTCTGGACGTGTAGAACGAATGAATAAGGAAAGAAAAATATCACCATATTATTTTGCAAATGTGAGTGGAAAGCGTGGTAGAGAAAGGCAAAGGAAAGTATGGGTAGATTTTGTGAATAATATTTTGAAAGAAGGCAATGTAGAAAGTCTGTGAAATCTTCTTCTCCTTGAATAATGACCGTGAACTCGTATATACGAAAGAGTATACACAAGTGTCAACTTTATAGGATCTCGTTATTTCTGATTTAAACAGTTACAAGTCACTTTAGTTAATATAGGAACTGTATGAGAATATGTTTGGATATGGAAGAGATGAAGCATGTGTATTTATATAGGAAAGTCAGATGTTTTGCCTTCTCTGGCAGAGAAAATATGTGAGGGTTTGTTTATATTATTCTTTAATTAATAAAATAAGTTCAGTTATTCTTAAATTAAATAAAAAACATAACTGGTTGGTTAAACAGATGGTTTCTAGAGTCGAGGTAGAAAAAATATTTTGTTTTGATTCTGGGCTGGAAAATATTTTTTTGTGCGAGGATGTTAACGTCAGGATTTGAGTGGCTTGAAAGGGTCGAGTTTTCAAGAATTTGACCAGTAAAGCAATAAAATTTCTATGATTAACGGCAGTCTTGTATTGTGTTACGTACATACCAAGAAACTCCGACTACTATACGAAGTAGCTTGTTCTGCACGTTTGTATACTCGTATATATACGAGTATATAGATTTGAAGCCGATTTCACGAAGCACTTCCAAGTACTGCTATCTTGAACACTGGTGCGCTAATCGGGAACATAAAGATACACCATGTAATTTCTCACATTTTACGCTTTCTGTGTCTTCTATCTGCTGGTATATTCCAGAAGTTAGTCTGGATCTCCCAAATGAATAGGGGTTTTCTACGTGCCCAACGACACTGTCAGAACCAAAAATCTCCTTCGAACCAGCGAAATGAAGGTACTCGGGAGTTTCGCAGGCAAAACCCTTCGTGATAGAGTACGTAACACAGAAATCCGAAGGACCTTCGAAGTTGAAGATATTGTCAGATGGGGACGACAGAGAATAAGGTTCTGGAACGAACACGTATCCAGAATGGCGGAGCCAAGAGCCGTAAGAATGGCCAGGGACAGTATCCCCCAAGCAAGCAGACCTCCAGGACGACCTCCCAAAAGATGGAAAGATAGCTGGCAGTCGACGTCGCAAGAGGCAAACAATTATGCAGGACCATAACAGGCCAACAGGCCTAAAATAAGATGATGAAGAAGAAGAAGAACGTGTCCAGCTCCCGTCAGCCTTCTTGACTTCTTCATGAGGAATGTATTATGTCGACTTATACAAGAAAAAAAATCCTAGAATTTTAAATCGACATTTAATGGCGAGTTGCTATATGGACCAAGTTAATGGAGCATTAAAATATATAAAATTAGTCTAAACAATAATAACAGACCAATGAAGCATTAAAATATATATAATTAGTCTAAACAATAATAACAGACCAATGGAGCATTAAAATGTATAAAATTAGTCTAACCAATATTAACAGACCAATGAAGCATTAAAATATATAAAATTAGTCTAACCAATAATAACAGACCAATGGAGCATTAAAATATATCAAATTAGTCTAACCAATAATAATCAACCAATGGAGCATTAAAATATATAAAATAAGTCTAACCAATAATAACAGACTAATGGAGCATTAAAATATATAAAATTAGTCTAACCAATAATAACGACCAATGGAGCATTAAAATATATAAAATTAGTCTAACCAATAATAACAGACCAATAGAGCATTAAAATATATAAAATTAGTCTAACCAATAATAACAGACCAATGGAGCATTAAAATATATAAAATTAGTCTAAGCAATAATAACAGACCAATGGATCATTAAACTATATAAAATTAGTCTAACCAATAATAACAGACCAATGGAGCATTAAAATATATAAAATTAGTCTAAGCAATAATAACAGACCAATGGATCATTAAAATATATAAAATTAGTCTAACCAATAATAACAGACCAATGGAGCATTAAAATATATAAAATTAGTCTAACCAATAATAACAGATCAATATCTGCCAAAATAATGGTTAAAAACAGCGTTTGAGTATCAAACAATTGAGGTATGTAAGCGAAACGTGTATGTGGAAAATTAATAAAATAAGCTAAGTAAAAGCGCGCACTGGTGCGTCGTACATGCTTAAAAAAGAAATAAAAATATTTAGGATAAATGTGAGCTGAAAACTATTTCGGATTTAAATGGATATGTGGTAAAATTTTGACAAAATGAATTTACAATGTTCTTATGAGTGGGAGTCGTGGAAGAGGACGATCGAAAAAAGTATTGATGGACCGATGGAATGAAATTTTAAAGGGAAGAAAGATTGGAAGTAAGAGAAATAGATGGAACTTTATGAAAGATGTATAGATGTGGAGGTAGTGTAGGAATTATGTCGTAATAGGAAACTCTGGCGCTTTGTCTTCTTTATGTATCCCAACAGGGAAGTGCGTGATAGTATAATGGTATGATTGTTGATCGTTAAACTGTTGGTTACCTACTATTTGAAAAGCAATAAAAATCCGTTTTAACTGAACTTTATAATTTTAAGTTGTGCATTGTTAATTACAGATGAACCTTTCCCCAACAAATAGTTTCTGCACTATAGTTCAGAAAATGTAGGATGAGTCCTGTGACAGCTCACAAATTTGCCCCGATACAACCTTGTAACGATGTTCAGTAATTTTAATTATTTTATCAACTTTAATATAAGCCTCAATTCTAATAAATAGCAAGTTATTTAGGTAAATACTCGTACATTACATAAGGCTGTATTGGGGCCAATTTGTAAGCTGTCACAGGATTCATCCTAGAATTTCCAAACTATAATTATTTATTAATAAACACGATGGAAATTATTTTTGGTTTATAACTGTACTGCCAGTAAGTACCGTCCCTTGTCCTCGATTTATTGTTAGTTGACCAATAAGAAAATACCAAATGTGGAGCCACGGTTTAAATTGATAGTATAATTTTTTTTTAAATAAATGTTTTTTTTTTCGTAAAACTTTATTTCCTTTTATTTGGTTGGAAGAGATTACCGCCTGCCAATTGATCTGCAAGATTGTATTTATTGAAGGATTAAATATATACATTTAATGTTGTAAATAAAGGGAAGTTAAAAAAGGAGAGACGATATTTTGGCGTTGTTTCGATTTTAAAACTTGTGTATAACATATATTGTGTCATTAGTAGTAACATGTCAATTCAGTAAATGTATTTAAATAAACAAACATTATAATTAATGATAATTTATTTATCTCTCTTGTGTTATAATAAATAAATAAGAGTTCAAAAAAATTACTGACGATATTTTGGTTTTGTGTCGGTTTCAAATCTTATATATTTTGTGTCATAAGTAATAAGTGAATTAGCCACGTTAAAGTAACAAACAAATTTATTTATCTTTCACGTACTCGTATATTAATGAATAAGGGGGTGTTATTTAGTTGGTTTACTAAACATGAACGTTTATAGTATTAGTTATTCGTGTTAGGAAAAAACCCAAAGACTTAATTGTGCTATTTAGTAAGAGAGGTCGGAACATGAACTTATAAATGCCTTCCGAGCACTAGCAGCATCAGCAAAAAACCTAGGCTTGGTAGTCAATGAGACCAAAACAAAATATATGCCCGTAAATGGACGCCAAAACCCAATAAGTCTACAAATAGACAACTTTACCTTCCAAACCGTTTCTGAATTTGTGTATCTCGGTACCATGGTGACAAGTAAGAACGATGTTTCCACTGAAATAAATCGAAGATTAATAGCTGCAAACCGATACTATTTTGGACTGCAGAGGTACATGAAATCACGACATCTCTCTAGAAAAACCAAAACTCTACTTTATAAAACACTCATCCGACCTGTGCTCACCTATGGCTCAGAATGTTGGACTCTAAGTAGAGTGGACATGAGGGCTCTAGGGACATTTGAGAGGAAGATTCTGCGCAAAATATATGGCCCCATTTGCAATAACGGAGAATGGCGTATCAGGTATAATCAGGAGCTGTACGGTCTGTATGGAGACCCTACCATAACACAAGAGATTTTAATTGGGAGACTCAGGTGGGCTGGACACGTGCAGCGAATGAGTGGGGAAGACATTCCGAGAGGGCTCTTGAATGGCACACCGGGGGGTCGAAGAAAGCCAGGAAGGCCGAAGCTTCGATGGCTGGATGGTGTCAATAGGGATGCGCAGCTCATTGGCATCCAGAACTGGCGAACAGCAGCACAGGACCGCCAGTCATGGAGGCGTGCTTTAAAGGAGGCCAAGACCCGACCTGGGTTGTAGAGCCATTGTTGATTGAGTAAGAGATAAACAAATAAATAAAGCACCCTTGAAATAATAAATTAAGATAAAAAACTTTAGCCATAGTCTAGTGAAAAATCGAACCCCGTACGCCAGGGTAATAATTAACCAGATAGATATACGTGTATGCTACTAGATCACGGCATAACACTATTTATTAAAACAATGGACGTACTGAAACGTGATACATTTTTCCCCATTTGTTTGTTAATATTGATTATTAATTTTTCAATACGTTATAATTTGTATACACCTGTTATATTGATTTTAGCTCAAGTCATTGCCAGTCTTCCAGGAATCGTTCCCGGATGCTCTCCACATCGTTCCCGGTTCAGTTTAGAATAAACAAATGAACAAATGGTTACGTAAGCATTTATAATAAATAGAACACTTGAACATTTCAGATCGGAGTCAGAACAATACATTGTGACGTCCATTGTTTGCTCCTTCTACAATTTGGTTAAATTCTAAATGGCTGACGAAAACAAAGGGGCAATCGTAATGTTTGATCCGATTGTTGCTAATTTATAAATGGCGCAACATTCGGAGGAATAAAAATAATGACTTTTGATATTCACAGAAAATCGCATTGTGAAATATTACAGATCAAAAATCAGAAGACAGGGAATGTTACGGAAAAAAAAAACATTGTTGGACTCATGACGATTGATTGATAGAAGTATTGTGTTGTAGAAAAGACTGTTACACAAATTAATAGAACACTGTCTGCTTTTTCTTTCAACATATTCGGTTACTCCTGGAATAAAAGAATTTGGTTACTTCTGAGGCTGTGACATGGTAGAGCCACCTAATTATCAATCTTAGGGAGAAACAACAAAATAAGAAAACGGTTTTTAGTTTATCAAAATCTCATGTAAGATATATAAATAGGTGATCAGATTGAGCTGATCAGGTTAGATATAAAGTAAGGAGAACGGAGGTGTATGAACTGAATTTCGAGGTTAACCCTTTTTGTCCTGTGATGTGTATCTAGTACACGTTGCTTCTAAAAACTGTAATATCTCTATAAATATAATAAATACTGGGTTCAGATTTTAGGCATTCCTAAGCAATACATATACGCATTGAATGAAAACATAATATTAATGACAATTAGCACTTATCGGCCCCATCAGAGATATTTTGTGAAAATCGGGAATAAATTCAAACATGTGCTAGTGCGTGATGTAGGTATATTCATTCTAAAATCCACATGGGTGAGGAAGCGACGCTATTCACGTATCACTCTCACTCTACTTCGGTATATGGGAACGCAAAAAATAGAATGTCAGTTTGCTCGCTTCTCTTGTTTAGTAGCCAGCCAGCTTTCGTTCGAGGTGGTCGCTTCGCTCGTTTTGTGAACGTCGTACGATGTTTTTTTCATGTTTTCAGCAACTAAATTTCAATCAACATCACTTTTGACTTCAAATTTAATTAATGTAAGCGATTAGCTATGAATATTCTTTAAATTTGAAGTGAAAAGATTAATTTAAGCGATTAGCTATGAATATTCTTATTTTCCCGATTTTAAATTGCTCATTTTTACATATGTATTGATGTGTATTGAATATACATCACCGAAACGGGCGGATTTTTTTAGCACAGGAAGGGAAAGGTTAAACAAATTTGTCACCGCGTCAGCAAATACGGATACCGAAAAGGTAACTAAGGTAATTATAAATTAGAAGTTTGCCGATAGGGAAATCAAACAAGTAACTGAATCAGCTCAAAGTCATAGTTTGCTTATAAAGCTTCGCGTGTAAAATTAGATGAATTCGAGAGGATTTGATATAGGATTGTATTACAATTTCGTTGTAAGGAGTACATCATGGCGGGTTTATTGCCTCTTCCAGCAAATTTGAAAGATGTTATAGGCGTTTTAAGGGAAAATCAAACTAGAACCCGCAACACCTGGACTGGAAGATAGTAACTAGGTCACAGATATCCTAAGTGTTTTGTTTTGTTCTCGTAGTCTGGGTCTCAGAGTGTAAATTACCATGTGGGGGTTGATAAGTTAAATATGCCTACTTATTTCGATTGATCAATATATCCAATTGGCAATTGGCTTAAAAGCCTTCAAAAAGCGTCGTAAGTTGACCCTTTTACAGATATTTTGTATGAATTTAAGTAATAGGGATGATTTTTTACACTAATATGTAACAAAATATACGGAACCGATCAATATGGTATTAGAGTAATCCTTTTTAGTATTATTGTTTATAATTTTATACATAAATTGTAGATTTTTAAGTATATATGCTTTCAAAACAAAGTATTAACAATATTTCGTCAAGGCTTTACATTCTCAAAAAAACTGGTCAACTTCTTTGTTCTAAGTCCTGTGTTGAACTATTTTTTTATATTTCTGTGCGAACGATAACGATAACAATTGAAATATTTAATAATTATTCGAAGAACATTTCAATACACAAATATAAACATTAAAAAAAGTAAAGAAGGCCAATACGCTAACTAAATCAAATGTCAGATAACTCAAAAATTGTATTGTAATTAGTAGAAATAGTCGAATAAATGCTTGAAAAATACGTGAGATGACAATATCAGATATGACAAAACATGGATTGAAATGATAAGGGATGAATGTGAACTTAAGGGTGATATGTTGAGTTATATAAATTTAGGGCATGTAGAATAAATAAATGAAGAAAGACAAATAAAATTAATAAACATTTCAAATGTGAGTGGAAGGTGTGGTAGAGATATACCAAGAAATATATACATGTATTTGGATCAAGTGAATCATATTTTAAGATGGAAATGTAAAAAGTCAGAGAAATCGTAAGAGTTGCATGGGAAAGTGTGTGAACGCAGAAGATGTGAAATATGTGTGGAGCGTTAAGAAAATCTGATGCTCCCTCGTCTTTGCATATTTCGACAGGGAGACGGCGTTATAGTATTATATATATGTATCATACATATATGTATAAGAAAAAAAAACAAAACCATCTCAGAAGGAGAAGAAATATCCGAAGAGAGAGAAAACGCTGAGTAATAATTAATAAAGGAAATATTTGAGTCGTCGTATTCGATTCACTAACGAACAACATGTGAGGAAAAAGAAAAAAAAAATAAGGAAGAAATAAAGGGGAAATTGGTTAGATAAATATGTGGGAAGAGTTTTTGATTGTTGTTCGAGAATGAGATAAGTAGAAGAAACGAATAGAATATTAATTTATCGATGGGCTAAAGGGGGAAAAATATGTGAGAAATTGATTTGGAAAGTTCGAATATTAGTTGTACAGAACTTTCCCTTTTCTTCATCAAAGATGGGGTGGATTTTTTACAACATCGTTTGGGGTGGATTTTTGAAATGGGATTGTTAGATTCTTTCTATCTCATGCATGATCTGCCTTGTGATGAACTTGTAGATGGATTGTTTCGAAGAACAGCTCGGGTAATTCCATCTAAAGTGTTTTCTTTTTAATGTTCACATAAGCTTCTGTTTTACCCATCTCAATTATTTATTTATGGAAAAATAAACGACATCTGAGTTTTCTTAACACATAACAATATATTATAATAAAAATAAGCACATTTGTTAGAAAAAATATATTTTGAAATATGATTTACGAAAATAACAAAATATAACACCACGGAAAGAAAAAAATATCCAATAAAATTTATTTCATTCCATTAACGTGAATGCGATATATGCGTTAGCAATGGACGACTAGAGCAAGTTAAGAAATTCTGCTATTAAGGTAGTCTTTTTCCAGGTGATGGAACGGGTAAGCAGTGATATAAATGGTCCACTAAAACATTTATACTAGGACAGTAACAAAATCTGTTAAGATGATAGTTCACAACGGTATTCTAGTGTCAACTTTAATGTACGGAAGAGAAACAAGAACGTGAAAAAACTGCGATAGCCGGATTTATGTTGTAGAAATGCGTGCATTGAAAAAAATACACGGGGTGACAATATATGACAGAATATGGAACGAAATGAAGGATGAATGTGAACTTATGACTGAGATATTAATTGAGACCAAGAATAGCACTCTGAAATGGTTTGGGTATATAGAATGAATGAATAAAGACTAACAAAATAAATATACAGTGTAATCCGAGTAGAAAATGTGGTAGAGGAAGACCAAGGAAAATGTGATTGGATGAAGTGAATGATATTTTGAAAGAAGGAGAAGTAAAATAAATCGTAATAGTTTTATGAGAAGGCGTAACACATCGATCAATAAGTCCTAGAACTAACCAACAGTTGGCGCCTCTAATAACATACCATTTGCAGTTAGTACCAACCTTTAGAAGTTACGTGTCAAACTTTCATGACATTCCGACATTGTGTCATTAAGTTACAGTGGTTTTAGTGACGCCACTTTTACTATTTTCAAAACAATGAAAAAAAACGAATTTCGTGTGTTGATAAAACATTGATTTTTAATGGAAAAAAATACCGTTCAAACTCAGCGATGACTTGAAAAGTGTTATCCGGGCTCTGTTCCGTCGAAAAAAATCATTTCTCGGTGCTATGCTGATTTCAAACGCGGCCGTATATACCCTAATGATGCTGAACGCTCTTGTCGTCCAAATGAGGCTGTTACATCAGAAAACATAAAAAAACCTCCTCAAAATCGTGATGGAAAATCGCAAAGAAACCGTATTTTCCAAATTTGGCCCCCAGCGACTATTGGCTGTTCACATACTTCAAAAAGATGCTCCAAGGAAAGAGATTTGGCTCCAATGAAGAAGGGATTGCCGAAACAACCGCCTATTTTGAAACCAAAGATAAATCGTTCTACACGGCTGGCATAGAAAAGTTAGGAAAGCGTTGGAATAAATATATCGCTCTTGAAGGAGACTATGTTGATGAACAAAGAAGAATTTTGGCAAACAAATGTTGTTTTAGTAGTTAGTCCCGGGACTTATTGATCGATGTGTTATAGGTGTAGAAAAAGGGAATCACGTGTGTCGCGACGGAAAAGTTTAGCTTTCTCTGCTCTCTGCCTACAGCGAGAGGGAAGCGGTGGGAAGGGATGTATGTTTCTATAAATCATATAAGACAAGTAGCAAAAAGAAGTAGCAAAAAAATATCGAAATTATGGAGTAAACTGCGAAAAAATCTCACTATATAATGTATTGAAAATATTGTAATTTGTTTTATCCACTTTTTGTAACGGTATAACCCAACCGGTTCCAAGGCTTTAACCCCATTATCAGGGGAACACAAACAATACTCCCCTGATGATGAGGTGAAAGCTTGAAACCGGTAGGGTTATACCGTTACAAAAAGTGGTATAAACAGTGTTCGATAAAACAAATTACAATTTCTTCAAACCTCCAAAATGTTAATGCCTTAACTATAAATGATATATTGAAAATATAAAATAATATGTGTGTTGTCAGTACATAATGTTAAGGAAATACTGAAGAAATACTCATCTTAATTCATCATCTACATCAAAAATATTTTTCAATCCAGATATGCAGTTACCTAATTTCCGCTTTATCGTGATTGATTACGAGTGAATTTTTTGTTTCATTTTATACAGTCTAAGCTGGCTAGTTTATTCCATGTAGTGATCTCTTCCAACCAACCAGAAATATGTTACAGAGGCCTTAAGGGAAAACTATACAACGAATGAAAAAAATGAGTTCCAATGGGAATTCGGTCCTCAGCTTATATTTTTCAGAGAATATAGGAAACGAATACAGTTAACTAAGAACTAAAGGTTCAACGAGTTTCAGTTATGATAAATAAATTGATTTATGATATAAGCTATTTAAAATCAATCTGTATTGTTTTTTTCACTTCCTAGCCCTTATTGCTATTCATGTTTGATTTATCACATTTTTAATAACTTTTGTTTTTGTTTAAGTGTATAGTATGTTAGTGACCTGCAGTGATATTTTTCTCATTTTTTTATTTATTTTTTCTAACCTTCTTTTAACTGATTTTTAAAGTGATTTTATATCAGATTTTTAATCCAATTAGAAAACCTTATTTTTTATCATATGTATTAGCAGTGAAATTTTATTCGCAAAATTGAAATAAATTTAAAGCCTCAAAATTCAGGGCAATATACGAGGCATATACAGAAAGTAAGTGTACTGAATTTTGGTAGGTTACAATTTTTTTTATTTATAAAAAAAATTACGTGGTTATCGTATTACATATGTAAGCTATTTTTCGACATAGTCACCATTCCTCTCAATGCAGGTGGTGAAGCGGGGTGTCAATTTTTTGATGCCTTCCTCGAAGAAGTTTCCCGCCAACCCCTCCGTCCACTTCTCCAATTCCTCCTTTACCTTCTCGTCGGTAGAAAACCTTTTTCCACCCATGTGCAGCTTCAGGGAGGTAAAGAGATAGTAATCTGAAGGTGCTAGGTCAGAGGAATGCGCGGGATGGTTCAGGACATCCCATTTAAACGAGGCGAGCAGTTCCTTCGTGGCGTTGGCCGTGTGTGGTCTGGCATTGTCGTGCAGCAGGTACACTCCCTTTGTCAGCATGCCTCTCCTATTGTTCTGAATCGCCCTCCGCAATTTTTTTAGGGTCTCACAGTATCTTGCAGAGTTTATGGTCTCCCCTTGAGGCATATATTCAATTAAAATTATGCCTTGACAGTCCCAAAACACGGATGCCATGATTTTCTTGGCTGAAATTGTGGTTTTGAACTTTTTGGCGGAGGGTGAAGAGGTGTGACGTGACCGTTTTTAAACTCGCGACACCACTTGTACACACTCGTACGATTCATAGCTTTATCACCATATGCAGTTTTCACCTCATTATAAACCTCAACCGGAGGTTTTTCCTTCCAAACGAGATAACGGATGACGCCGCGTTTTTCGCACTTGGCTGGAGATTGGATTGACATTTTTCACGAAACGTGTTGTCGCGTCGACACTTCTCAACGTACTGACCTCGAATTGGTCTCGTTGCGGAGGGGAAGGGTCAGGCTACACGGAAGTGTAGCCAACATGTCGAAAATAAAATCCATCCGGTCGTGAGAGCCTCAGTACACTTACTTTGTGGATACGCATAGTATGTTTAGTTTTTATATGACACGTTATGCTGTGAAATTATCTGAAAATAAGTTTTATTGAATGAAAAGAAACAGTAACAACGATAAAAACACTAATTCTATGATAATATATTTTTAATTATATATACAAGCACATCTATATCTATACACGACTGACTTTCCTGATAAAATTTACTCTTTAAATCATATATCTAAAATAAGAATATTTTTTGCAAAATTGTATGAAAATTTAATAATATTGGCTGATCGAAATTTTCGCCTTTGTCACCCTGTTTTATATTTTGATGTCAGTAATTTATGTCCACCAAAATGAAGCTATTGCTGTATAATTTCCTTTATTTATGTGTCCAACAATTTTATATCAGGACACAGCATTGTGTAATAAAATTTATGGAATTCTCTTTATACTCTAACTGGGCTGCCCTCCATGATAATTACTTTTTTATGGCATGTGAAGATACAGGAGATAGAGATGTAATTCAAATACGTTTCCTGGGAGTGTTAAGCAGGGCCAGGACCAGGGGTATGGCGATACAGCATTAAGAAGTCATATGATAGGAGGTAGATAGCAAGTTGAATACATTTTGTTTATTGAACGCATATTCACATCGGATGGCCGCATAAAGTGCGATATTGAAAAAAATTAGCAGCTGGTAATAGAGTTTACCGACTGAAAAATGTCGAGAGAATCATAACGAGCCATTCTTAATAATTTTTTTTATCAAACACTGTTTATTCTATTTGTAGTAACGGTATAACCCTACCGATTTCAAGGCTCTCACTTCATCATTAGGGGAGCACAATTGTATTCCTCTGATGATGAGGTGAAAATCTTGAAACCGGTAGGGTTATACCGTTACAAAAAGTGAAATAAACAGTGTTTGATAAAACAAATTACAATGTCTTTAAACCTTCAAAATGTAAATGCCTTAACTATAAACAATATACTCGTATATATTCTTATTGATATTCAGGTTTGGACCTTTCTGATACAAATGAGGATTTTTGGAATAAATGCAGATTGAAAGAAGATGCAATACTTAAGATGAAGAAATAAGCATTAATATAGTTAGTCACTTAGAAACAATGAAACTACGAAATATTTAAATAAATAATCTATATGGGAAACAGTGATATGCATGAATTACATAATTTGATAAATCGCTGTTTTCTGATCATAACGAGATGAATTTTAGTACAATCTTTATGTGAAATCAAATAATCCCCTTAATAAAGTAAAACTTATTTTAAATATATTATTGCTTTATATTTTTGAGTAACTTTACCAATAATGAAAAAAAATAAATTAAAATGCTTTATTGAATATTTAGGAGATCGGTCCTTAAAGGGAAGAGATGATGATGATTTGTTGATAAATAATAAAACACGTTAGATCGCAATGCGGAAAGAGAGTGGAATTTTATTAGTAACGTAGGTATTTATATCTTTTTAGAATGTGCGCGGGAATGCGCTCGCGATATGCCTACGTCTCGTTTCTGCGAATGCAAAACGATTAATTGTTGTATGTAGGTTTCATTCAAATACGGAACTGGTGAGACAAGCGTGGTGCGTTCTCTCTCTAGTATGGAATGTGGTCCGCTCGGCTATGGGATGAATAGCCGGCGTGTGAACTTTGGACTTGTTTATTTAGATTTTGTCGAGGAATGCGAAGGTCATTTCATCGGTCATTGACCGTATGTATGAACGCCCACAGTGTTCCGAGTGGGCGACCACCACAAATAGATAAATATTTTTTTTAGTTTTTCAGTGATCATCAACTCGTTTTCGGACTATTTTGCATGCATAAAATATACTCGTATATTTAAATCAAATTATTTCAAAGGAAATTATCAATAATTACCTGAAAAGTTCCTCCAAGGAAATGTGAAAACGGCAACTAAATACGTGTTCCTTATTGTATTTTCATAGGCAACAATCTGCAGTAAAATAATTTAAAGTTTTTATTATTAATATATTTTGGTGAAAATGGCATCGGATTCTTCTAATAATTTATTTGATGGGGCCCAGAATTCATTTGAATTTTATGTCAACTTGTCTTCAAACTTTTGATAAAGTAGCATATTTTTTTAATAGGCCATCCCTCTTTACCTAATTACTATATTAAATATTAAACTTGAGTGGCGGGGTGCCTATTGGAGGGATAGAGTGACGTTTTCCCGCTGTAACAATAACACTTTCCACTAAGGAAACACAGATCTTTATAACAAAGAAATAATCACCCAACACGAAAACAAGGACCATCAAAGCTTCAATGAAACGTTGACCCACCTCACCGTTAGGCACCCTGCTACTTTATTGAAAAACATTAATCTCAACAATGACAGACAATTAATTTTTATTAGTTTTGTAAATCTGTGTACTTGGACAGCGTAATATATTTGAAAATAAGAACAATGCTTCTACATATGTTTTCTTTCATTTTTGCTTCGCCGTTAAAGTACGCTTTGTTTAATTTATGGCACTAGGCTAATTATGTAATAGATAAATAAATAACCGAACTGGACAGTATCCAAAACTGATAAGGTGATAGCACACAACAGTAGTTTGGTGCCAAATTTAATGAATGGGATTGAAATGTGGATGTAGAAAAATACTGATAAGATCTGAAATGATGCTGTAGATATGCGTGCACTGAGAATTATGTATGTGGTACGGTACCCGGTGGTAAGTAATACATATAGGGCTTAAGAAAGAGACTGTCGGCCATAATCGGCTAATTTCGGCTTTGTAGAGCGTCGTTTCTGTCATTCATACACGTGTTCCATCACGATTTGTTAGTCGTTACCGGATCGAACTTTTAGCGTATCGTGTGACAGAGACGACGCTCTTCAAAGCCGAAGTTAGCCGATTATGGCCGACAGTCTCTTTCTTAAGCCCTATATGTATTACTTACCGCCGGGTACTGTAATAATGTATGACATAATACAGAATGAAGTGATAAAGAATGAATGTGAACTTTCGACTGATGTGTCAAATAAGATGAAAAAGAGCTCATTGAGATGGTTTGATCATGTAGAAAGAATGAATGAAAAAACATTACCAATACAAATATATATGGTGCAAATGTAAGTGAAAGGTGTGTAAGAGGAAGACCAAAAAAGTTGTGGTTGGATTAAATTAATGACAATTTTGAAAGAAGTTACGTAAAAAGTCAGATAATCGTAGGGGTTGCATGAGAGGGTTATGGATGTGCAAGAGACTAAGGATGTTTGTCGATATAGGAAGGTCTGAAGCTCTGTCATCTATGCTTACCTCGATAAAGAAAAGGCGCGATTGTATGTATGTGTGAAGTATATAATTTTCTTAAACATATTTATATAAAACATAATTTTAATAGCAACAGCTCGGAGCTACCCCCAAGTTTAGATACTTACGTGCACAGCGTACATCACACATACGGTAGAGCCGACTCTGTGTTTTACTGCCCTGCAGCCTCCTGACTCGTTTTTATAGTATATTGCGCTTTTATCGGCTCTTTTAGAACACTTTAATCGATTTCTTTTCTCAATGGTTTGATTGGGTTTATTTATTTAGATTTCAGAGAGATTTGTTAGATTTATGCTTGCCTTGGTTAATTCCAGTCGTTGTTAAATTTTACAATTCAAGATTTTTTTTTCAACAGTTTTAATATAGAAAGAAACATGTAAATAAACGAAATCATTATTTATAAAGTCCGATTAATTTTAAATTCGATATTTTCTTAAAAACACACATATTTCAACAAAACTGATTGAGAACACTATACCTATACAAGTAAACTAAATATCTATAAATTGAGTTTAAGGATTCAAGGTAGTAACTGTGGTCGTTAGAAAAGGTATTTTTCTGCATCTGTATATGTTTAGAAAAAACATTTGATATGAAACTTTCCAAGGGAAGACAAAACCTTTGAAGATCTTCCGATATGTTATAGATACACATTAGACTTTAGGTGGTAGTATATATATATTTTATTTGGTAAAACCTCCCAAAAAGGGATGTCTTCAAGTGCTTTCTACATCTTAATACGCCACATACTATATATCTTTAATATTTAGAGGCATACCATTCCATGCCACAGGACCAGCACATGCACTTCATTAACGCGTTTAAATAAAAATACATCGATATTTCATCATATTCTTCCTTGTTCTTTACAGAATAACCAAATAATAAGTTCATTTAAAAGCCTCACGTCCCTTTATTCGTATAAATTATTATAATACATGTTGTGCGTTTTCATCTCTGAAAGATACAAAAAGTTGAATACCTCTGGGCGGGGAGGCTTCGAGACAAGTTTCCAATAAAACCTTTAGAAAAGGAAATGGAGGCGCTAAAAGATTAATATCCCATTATTTTTGGGAAACATAGGAAAACACTACTGCTTGTTTCATACTAATACGCGCAAGCGGAATTTATGGATATCTTTATGGCTCCCACAGATTTATCGCTTTATTTAATACACATTTGCGAAAAGTCTGAAAAATGAAATTTTCACAATTCAGCACCGAAACGACGGAAAGAAATTTCAATTTTGTTTT
Source organism: Odontocerum albicorne (assembly GCA_949825065.1). NCBI lineage: Eukaryota > Metazoa > Arthropoda > Insecta > Trichoptera > Odontoceridae > Odontocerum > Odontocerum albicorne. Next base: position 8,081,127 of record OX463846.1, on the reverse strand, counting down.
TGTTGAAAAAAATATTTTGTGGTGTAAAAATGATTTATTGAAAAGCCAACCAAAGATTGGAAAGTTTCATATTCCTTATTGCAATGGTATATATTATGTATAATGTTTGTAATTTATTTTATCAAACACTGTTTATTCCACTTTATGTAACGGTATAACCCTACCGGTTTCAAGGATTTGACCTCATCATCAGGGGAGCATAGACAAAACTTGTTTGTGCTCCCCTGCTGATGAGATGAAACATTAATACCGGCAGGGTTATACTGTTACATAAAGTGGAATAAACAATGTTTGATAAAACAAATTACAATGTCTTTAAAATCTCTACAATGTTAATGCCTTATCTATAAATAATTTAATGTATAATATTACACATTTGTTGTACACAGTATAATCTGGCGGGCTTATTGCCTCGTTGCAACTTTTTCCAATCAACAGAAATGCTAAAAAGACCTTTTGTTTAAATCATTTGGAATTATTTAAAAAAATATATGGGGTTTCAACGAGAATCGAGGCCATAACCCCGGGATGGAAAACTGGCGTCCTACCACAAATCACTGATCAACTGATAAGAATACCTGCTCAGTAATATCTATATTAGGTTAATTTTGACATTTGTGCTATTTTATTCGATTTTTGTATTTATTTTTATTTTAAGGAATTTCCAAAAAGCTATAAAGCAACTAAAACACCACTATAAAATTTGTCCAGTGCTGACTATCTTGGAACTTGAATCTAAATGAATTCGAGAATCTAAGCTTTGATTTTTCAAGACTGTTTTCTGAATCACAACAGATTTATCATTATTTTATGTACAGTTAAGGCACTAACATTGTGGAGGTTTAATATTGTGGAGGTTTAACATTGCAATTTGTTTTATCAAACACTGTTTATTCCACTTAATGTAACGGCATAACCCTGTCGGTTTCAACATTTTCACCTCATCATCAGAGGATCACAAACAAGACTTGTTTGTGTTCCCCTGATGATGAGGTGAACACCTTGAAACCGGTAGGATTATACTGTTACATAAAGTGGAATAAACAGTGTTTTGTTAAAAAAATTACAGATCTATCATTATTGTGGATAATTAATTGTATCGCATGAATAATGTTGAAGAGCGTTGTTAAAAACGATATTGTCATTGGTCCCATTTTTAAAGCTTCTGGCTTAGAACCACTAAAGTGGGAACGTAACTCATAGATTGTTGTCAAATGTGTCGGCAAAATTGCTCCGCAAACACAAATGTAACATAACCTTTGACGACGAACAAAACTGGGGTGTTAAACTTTTAGTATATTATTTGGTAATAATCAGAAATCTTACCTAAATATCTTGGATGCAATGCAAGCGTTTTATCAACAAGGTTACGAAGCTTGTGAATATTGTATGGTCTGGAGTTAAAGTATTGACAATATTTTAACTGCAGACTATATATTGAAGACGGTCACATATTGAGATTTCATGAATAGATGCAGAGGAAATCTTGACATGATTTATCAGAAATCCGAGCAGACCACCTAAAATGCAGGCTATAAAAGGAAAGTCCAAAGAAGTTGAGGCACGAATTACATATTTACATATTTTCTTTCATATTTCATAAAGGTTTACCCCAAATACATAAACTGAATTGCAGAATTTAGATTAAAAATTGTAGAACTGCGTGCATTGAGAATAATACATGGGGTGACAGTGTATGATGGAATACTGAAGTGATTAAGGATGAATGTGAATATTTATATTTTTTTAAAGAATAGATATAACCGAAGTCATAGGTATCCTTATGCCATCGAAAATTAGGCGGAAAAAGTGCCTGTGTCGTTCGAGGAGAGTAGCACAGCGCAGGGTTCGAACCGACGACCTTCCGCACGAAAGTCTAGTGCATTACTGCGCGACCATGCACCTCTTATGTAAAACTGATATATTGACTTTAGATAAAGAAGATCACTTTTAAGTGGTTTGTGTACGTATAACGAATGCTTACAGAAAGATAAAACAACCAAATATACAGTGGAAATGTGAGTAGAAGGCTTGGTAAGGAACACTAAGGAAATAAAGTATTGTTGGGTATAATGAATGATATTTTGAGAGAAGAAAATGTGAAAAGTCTCAGAAATCGCAGTCGTATGAGAAGGTGCATGTATCTAGAAGAGGCGAAATATATGTGTTCAGATGTGATAATCTGGCGCTCTTTCTTTTCTACCTACCTTGACTGGGAAATGGCGTGATGGTATGTTTGTATGTAATACTAGATTAATAGTACACGTTAACTTAGTATTAAATTTGATACTACAAGACAATGTTAAACAACCGACCAGATTTTTTTAATATATTCAGTAAAATATAAAAATACGGTTATTTTATGTACCATTGTGAAGGTAACTTATAACCCCCAGGAGAGAATATAAGCGCCTTGTCAACTTTATCAACTGTGTCACGAGAGTTGCTATTTGTAAATCTTTTTTTAGTTGAAAGGATTATTTCAAAATATGTTTTTTTGGCGTATATTAACATACGTATATAAAACATCGAACAGTTACACCATGCAATCTGACTTCACTATCATATGAGATCTTTCAGCATTGAACAGATAGCACGTAAAATATTAGAAGCGATCCGGCTCTCTCTATAACAGATGTAATCCTGTTTCCGTCTTTGGGAGAAAAAAAAATCAAAATCCAGCTCGAATAAATCCTCTCGTATCCTCTCCACCTTCCTAGGCAGCATCAATTTGTCGCCATAAATCACAAAACTTTTCAATCCTCCTCACGTCACTTTTTCTCGTCTCCTCGTCCCTCTTGACTTTCAGAATTACCCCATGATCTTAAGTGAATATTCTTTCTTGCCAATTTTCAATCAATACGTACGCCCTTGAGTTGGCACTCCCTTGATGCTAATTTCGTTATATAGAAAAGGGAATTGTGGAAATAAATATACCTGATGCGATGAATTTGTGATTGAGGGTAAATCATGACCTAAAAATTTTTATTTTGTGGAAAATATTTTTTATGTTAGATAATATTGTAAGCATTAACTTGAGGTAAAAAGCTTTTAAATAATACCACTAGATTTTCCAAACAAGCCTTTAGGACATTTTATCGAATTGTTTGGTCGTATTTATCTTGATGTACTCGTACATTACCATATGTGCTCGTATTACAGGCACTATTGCCAGTGTCACTGGTCTTGTGGATAGTTAACATTTTATTCATCATCGGTACCCTAAATTTCAATATCTTAAATTTTCATATTATTTAACCTCAATTTATTAAATATTATTTACTGATTGTAGGATACCTACGTCCATAAATAAATAAATAATTGTCAAATAAATAAATAATTGTCAAACATAATTTGTTGGCAAATAAACTGTAAACATACAGGGTCAACGACCGATGAATCAAACTCTGAACTATTTACAATTGTCACATACTAGAAACGTCAACAATGTTTACTCACAAATAGTATTTACGTTTCGTCTCGATGTCTCAGCAAATAAATATCCTACCCGTCAATCAGTGCACGCGCAAGAGTGAGACAAAGTATATATCGCGAGCACATTCACTCACTACTATAAAATACCTACTTGTAGACAAATAAAGATTATTATTCATCGGTCGTTGACCCTGTATGTTTACAGTTTATTTGCCAACAAATTATGTCAACATAATCAATTGATCAATTGATAATTTGTCAACATAATCAATTGATAATTTAAATGATATTAATGGAAAGATGAACCGATGAGTACACCATAAAAAAAAAGATTTTAGGAGTGTAAAAAACTAGACTCTATAACGAAGTTGTTTTGTTCCTTAAGCATGATATATTTATTCTAAAAATGATAAAATATTCCGATTGTGAATTCACATCCTTACATATACTTAAATCGCAAGTTTTCTCATAATCTATTCCAACCGCATCATTATCTCTACTACCACATCAAAATCAAATCTAACAACCCCTCATCACACCCTCTACATTCGCATCAGTCATTCACTTCATGCATATATATGTGGATACCCAATATGATATGGAGAATAATAATATTTTTTCCATCTACAGTGTTCGACTATGCTGTTTTCATAACATACATATATCATGGTGGAGAAAGTGCAATAAAAATATCTACGATATCTCTATATGAGAGAGTTCGGTGTCTATTCATGGCTTTATCCTACTCAGTTCCTGCTGGGCATGCTAGGGTATAACTCCTTGAGCGTAAGAAGAGATGTGCGTCTCCTGGTATACGTTGTCAAACTCGTTCGAGGAGTTGTGAGCTGTCCAGCATTACTACAAAGATTAGCGTTAAATGTTCCTAACAATTACACTAGACTGCGCCGGCAAGCACTGTTCTCAATAACTTACGCAAGAACGGGTCTTCCAGCCGCTATGTCTGTTGGAAGGGCCTTAACTCTTCTGAACGGGACTGCTTCGGATATTGACATATTTCATATCACATTACCAAAAGCAAAAGTAAATTTTCTTTTTAGATTAAGCGCGTTAGAAAGAACCCATCAACATACCTAAATGACTGTGAATATATGTGTATAAAATTTATAAAATGATTGTGTGTATATACTCGTTTGTATGCATATGCATTATTTTTTATTTTATATAATTTTTTAACTTATTTTATTTTTACTCTATGTAATTTTTCTTTTTTTTAATGTCTTGTATTTTCAAAGTAATTGGGCTAAGCCTGTTTTGAAAAAATAAATAAATAAAAATAAAATAAATTATCACGCCGTGTCCCTTGTGGGGTACACAAAGAAAACAGACTTCCAAACTTTTTTATTCAAGTACACAACTTTCACCTTCTCCACATTCAAATATCTCGTCATGCACAATCTTGTATTATTCATATGTCCATGTGATCTAGCCACGTTTTCCTCGGTCTACCTCTTTCGTACACACCTTGCACTTTTCAGACTTGTATACTCGTTTAGTCATTATTTCATCATTCATTCTTTCTACATGTTCAAACCATCTTAAAGCTTCTTTCTTCATCTTACTTAAAACATCTTGTTATGGCCTTTTGCAACGAAAACACTTTTAGAATTTCAACTGTGTAATTTTATTTGTACAATCATTGAAGCACAATATAACATTAACAGTATTATAGAAGTAATAATAACGATGATGTTAACATCGTAGTGGCTTTAAGAATAATGATTTCTGCCTCTGATATGACGTCCTATTTAAAGGAAAGATAATCATACGCACGATTATTAGATAGATTAAGAAGGAATTAGTCGGGTATGTTATAGATGCCCTTAAGGTCAAATCGATATCAGGCGATTTATCTGGAATGTATTGTTCGCTGCTTACTTCCATTTAGTGATATTAAATCTTTATTGGATTTGGGTATATCGCAGCGTGTGATAATTCAGACAGATGATAAATTTAAACATAATACATTGAGTTAAGTTTGACATACACGTGATAACACTAATATTTATAGGCTATAGATAACATAGTACAGATATGGTTAACATCGATAAGCTTAACATTGGTTTGCATGATAACTTATAATATTTATTGGAAGTGGATAAGAGTATATGATAAGATTAGCACATTAACATGGGTAGGGATACATTACAATATTTAATTCATACACTCATTTTTAATGGCTTTACTCCACCTTTTTTCAAACATTGACGCCCACAAATTTTTCTTAGTTCACACATATTCTCATCATTAATCTTACTCTTATTCTTCTCCTGTCAAGTTCAAGTTTCACTTCCATACACCAAGGTGGGAATTCTTTTCATTATTTAAATTTTTATTTTACTCTTTTTGTATTCCACTGTTATTTCATATTTAGATTCTTTCCGTGTGTTTGAAAACTCCAATCTCTAAATTAATTTTTTTTTTTTAATTAAACAATTTCTCTCGACAATAATAGTTTTTCTATGAAAAAATATATTTGTTTATAGTTAAACTTATTTTAACGTTAATTTGAGTTAAAATTATATTTTATTTTAATCCCTTAATGTTCACATATTAATGTAATCTGGGGAAATTATTAATTTATAACGGTGTTAAAATTTCTTACGTTTTATGTTAGATTAATAAATTTAGACGCACCTCAAATACTTGCCTTTATATCGTTCAATAGCAAGGGTCAATCGATTGGAATGCTGAACTGGGTAATGCAGCACCGTTGTGCAGGCTGCAGGGTGGAGGGTGAATGTGCAGATGTTTTGTGGTAGAGTACCGAAGGCGGAAGATGGAATTTCTGTGGGAATTTTTGCCAGCTGGCACCGTTGTTGCGCACGTGTTAACACGGTGAGGGTCACCACCAACAGCCTCTAGATGTATATCCCAAGCCTCGTTAACTTAGGCTGATTTATTATATAACTATGGATTCTAATCTTTATGGTTTTTTTTATAAGTATTTTTATTGACTTTTAATAACCTTTTATCTGTTTGTCATGGTGATAGAAAAGTTTAAATAAAAAAAAAAACGCGTTATGGGTGAATAATGAAAGATTTGAGTTGAGGAATTCTACGATTCGAGAAGTATTTTCTCAGATGATGGAAGAGTTACTCGTAAGAGAGATATCGAACGGCGTGTAGTGATATTAGACAAAATCAATGGGTCATTAACACTTGCCGCCCTGTGATGGATAGCGAGTGACCAGGACTTATATTTTCATTTTTTACACTTATTTTATATTATTCGATGTTTTAATACATAATAAAATGATTTTTATAGCAAATTACAAAAAATAACCTAGCAGATTTTGTATAATTTTAATTTAAAACAAACATTTTTTACTGGGCGCTTAGCGTCCAGCATCGTGGCTGGCGGATTTTTTTTAGCACAGTAATGCAATTGGTAAAAAATACAAACTCGAAATGGACAGTATCAAATTCTGTTAAGATGATAATCCACAATAATTATTTGGTGTTTACTTTGATATTGTTAACTTCTAAACACTTAAATATCTCTTTAAATACGAGTATAATAAATACTGGGTTCAGATTTTAAGTATTCCTCCGTAAAACATTTACGCATTGAATGAAAAAATAATATTATTAATAATTAGCACTTATCGGCCACATCAGAGATATTTCGTGAAAATCGGGAATAAATTCACAAATACAATCAAACTTGTGCTAGTGTGTGACGTAGGTATATTCATTCTAAAATATCGCTATGGGTGAGGAAGCGACTTTATTCACGTCTCACTCTCACTCTACCTCGGTATATGGGAACGTTAGAAATATAATCTCAGTTCACTCGCTTCTCTCGTTTCAGTAGCTCGCGGGCTTTCGTTCGAGGTGGTCGCTTCGCCCGTTTTGTGAACGTCAGGCGATGTTTTTTTTCATGTTTTCAGCAGTTAAATTAAAATTTTTATCACATTTGACTTCAAATTTAATTAATTTAAGTGATTGGTTATGAATATTTTAAATTTTCTAATTTTAAATCGCTCATTTTTACATGTATTGGTGTGTATTGAATATACAGCACCGGAACGCGCGGATTTTTTAGCACAGGAAGGGAAAGGTGAACTACATATTATTGAATTACGAGTATTTTGATTACCTATTGGAATGAATTGTTGACCAATTTCGACGATCTCTATATCCTAGTTGGTGGGACGACTGTCTTCCAGTATGGGTGTTGCTTTTATCCAATATTTTAAAAAGGCCCCATTCTGACTTCAACTAAATCCCTCTTAAATATCTTACTGGTGGATTAGAAGAGTTTATCTTAGAAATAAAACCACTTGATTATATACATCCAAAGTGTTATGCAATACAACACAACTTTACAAAGTGTTACGCAATACAACACAACCTTACAAAGTGTTATGCAATACAACACAACCTTACAAAGTGTTATGCAATACAACAAAACCTTACAAAGTGTTATGCAATACAACACAACCTTACAAAGTGTTACACAATACAACACAACCTTACAAAGTGTTATGCAATGCAACACAACCTTACAAAAATTTATACCGTTGGAGGGTCATCTTTTTTTTTATTTATAAACCTCGTTTGTGAAAAAAATTGATTGTAGTGAATATCGTAATAACACATTGAATTAAGAAGAAGAGTTTATGTTAGAAATAAAACCACTTGATTATATACATACAAAGTGTTATGCAATACAACACAACCTTACAAAGTGTTACGCAATACAACACAACCTTACAAAGTGTTATGCAATGCAACACAACCTTACAAAAATTTATACCGTTGGAGGGTCATCTTTTTTTTTATTTATAAACCTCGTTTGTGAAAAAATTTTACTGTAGTGAATATCGTAATAACACATTGAATTAAGAAGAAGAGTTTATGTTAGAAATAAAACCACTTGATTATATACATACAAAGTGTTAAGCAATACAACACAACCTTACAAAGTGTTACGCAATACAACACAACCTTACAAAGTGTTATGCAATTCAACACAACCTTACAAAGTGTTATGCAATACAACACAACCTTGCAAAGTGTTATGCAATACAACACAACCTTACAAAGTTTTATGCAATGCAACACAACCTTACAAAAATTTATACCGTCGGGGGGTCATATTTTTTTATTTATAAACCTCGCTTGTGAAAAAAATTTATTCTAGTGAATATCGTAATAACGTATTGAAATAAGCACTACAGTCTTTATCCACAATCGGTTAGAATATACTATTGGATCAAATTCGACCGGAAATGAATTCGGAATACAAAATGGCCGTCTGCTTGGCCCGAATCCTTTAACTTCCGCTGCACGGAGGACGTTTCTGGAATATGTAATTAATAACGGAGGAATGCCATACAAGCCTCTTCCACCGGGCTAACCGAGAACCTATTTCACGACACAATTTATGGCTGAAATCATGAATTACTCGTTTTACCACTCCGATTTAGTTGGCAGTTTTCAATGAGCTATTTGCAAGAAGCACGAATTGAATGTTTATTCAATTTAAACATGAAATTATTCGCCACCTTCTAAATACTCTAGTATAAGAAATATGTTTAAATGTATCTATTCCTTTGCATAGTACCCTTCAATATATTTTTGTAGGTGATAAGGAAATTTCGATGGTGTGGCCAGGGGACAATAAAGTCTCCGTTTCCTTTAATCGAGCTTTCAGGTTAAAAACTACTAAAATAAACTAGAAACTCGCAGTTTTCTATGGCACATTTTAACGATACTACTACACATCATAATGTAATAATACTTACACACGTCTAGTATGCACGAGTTTTATACTAGACTAAGTTTTTAAACATACTAAGACCCTTTTTTCGGGTTCTATCGGGATCAAAACCGAAATCTCCGGGTTACAGTCAATCGTCTATCGACTAGGCCACCTTCTTGACCTAGTTAATAAGATGATTTTAATTCATAAAAATAATAAAATTAAAACATGGTGGGGTAGGCCTATCATGTTCTATCCATTTTTTCCCTTCGTTGAAAATATGTAGAGAACATAACACATTTTCATTTAGTTTCATAAATCCTTCTTATTCTTTACTTTTCTCCTTCCAAAATTTCATTCATAAGGTCGAAATAAACTTTTCTTGGTCTTTCTTCTTCTTCTTCGATGGCTCTACAGCTCATATCGGTCTTTGGCCTCCTTTAATCCTCGCCTCCAACACCTCCAGTCTCCCGCAGTGGCTTACCAATCTGTCTCTTGTAGTCCTTTTTCCCCTCATCTTGGTCTTTCTACGTAGTAAAATTCAAGTTTACATTTAAATACATTTAAAAAGTAATGTAGTTCAATACATTTAAAAAAAGATGTGTTAATTTTTCACTACTACTGAAAAACTATTAAGTTTCTGGAGTGAGTATTTCTGTTGGTCTGCCTTGACGAGGGTCATCGTCAATAGATTATCTGTTTAAGTGAAGCTGTTTGGCCTAATCTTTAACTGTATAATATAATGAAGAAGAACCTTCGTACATAGCATTTAAATGTTGATTAACTTTTGCCGGGCTTTTCACATCTTTTTCGCGCAGTTTTATTTTTTTTACATTTTAACTGTGACATGACCTGACCATGTGGTGGGCGTGGTATCTGTGTAAACACACTCTAACTTATTTAGATTTGTAACTTTTAAACCTTATTTTGTATTTGCATTACACTTTTGTTTATTCGACTTTTGTAGATCATACGTTTACCATGTTCAAATCGTCTCAGGGTTTTCATTTCTTCCCTACTTTACACACCGGTTTTAATATTACGTACATTTTAAAAAACAACACTTTATAACTGACTTTAAGTATTCAGAGTTTGATAAGTAAGGGGTAAAGACGTGGATGCTGACCAAAACGAAAGAGATATCCTGGATTTTTTTATCTCATGTACTGTAAAACACACTGATGTCAATATTTCAGAATCTACAGGTCAACGGAAGGCTGTCAATGACATACAAAAAGAGAATACTAACATACTTAGGACATGTTACTAGAAGATATGACAGAAGTTTGGACAAACTGGTAGTTTGTGGAATTATTGAGGGGCGGCGAGCAAGAAGACAGTCTCCAGAAAGGTGGATCGACTAAATCAAAGATATGACTAGTTCCCCATTGAGTTCAGGATTTTATAAATACTGTAACAAGCATCATCTATAAACATGACATAGTCTCGTTTCTTTTTTGAAAATCAAAGCATTCATATGAAGCAAAGTAAAGCCATAAAATACGATGGTTATTTTTGTGTGTGTGTGAATATAGCGTGATAAAGGGATAACCGTATATTTCTATCGGCCATTAAGAATGCTCAGCAAAGTTCAATAATTAACACGGACACAATACAAACACGGCGTTTTTATAGAAAGAACATAAATCTTATTACAAGGGTCACGGAATCTAATAAGGGTTAATTACCAAGATGATATATCGACCCCAGGGCCAGCGGGTCAATTAGTCACTTTACAAAAAAACAACATTAAACCCAATAAAATAAGGTCGACTAGGGGGTGAGATTTTTTTTTTGAAATATTCATCCCTTACTTTTGGGGCGTGTCTGGAAGAGATAGCTTAATAGGAAGAGAGGGTGGAAACAGATAAATAATGCTTTTATGAAACCGTGTTAGTCTCAAGATTGAATGTTTGCACATGATAATCGTTCATTTAACTTAAAAGGTTATCTAAAAATTAACACCGATTTTTCCACGAAATAATTTATGCGTTTTGAAGCTTTTATATCGTCGCGTAAACTAGTGGCATATCATTACATTGTTTTTCTATCAAGGTAAGCGGAGAGGTGAGACCGTGAGACTTTTCTATCGCGTCACCCACCTTTCACTTCTTCTATATCCAAACCCCTTCTCATACAAATCATACAATTTCATTGACTTTTTACATTTCTTTTTTCAAAATATCCTCTTGAGCTGACCATAATTTTCTTGGTCTTCCTCTACCTCACCTTTCACTCACATTTACATTACGAGTGTTTATTTGTTTAGTTGATCTTTCTTCATTTATTCATTCTACATGCCCACACCATTTCATAGTGCTCAACTTCATCTTTTTTAATACTCATACATCAGTCTCAAGTTTACATTCAGTAATAATTACTTGTTGATATTTTTGATACGCCAACTAGCTGATATTTTTTTAGGCAAAATTAATTGATACACCTTATTTAATTGTTGTGAAATAATTATGTTACATAATAAAGTTCTTCATTCACATTCATTTCCCATTTATGAAAAAAATATGGAGATAACCTTATCATTACAATTTTTGCATCAATGGTGTCTAAATCCAGCACTGCATAATTGTTACGCAGTGCTGGACTTAGAAACATCAAAGGTATCCTATTTGTTGTTTATAGTTAAGGCATTAACGTTGTGGAGGTTTAAAGACATTGTAATTTATTTTTAACAAACACTGTTTATTCCACTTTTTTATGACGGTATAACCCTACCGGTTTCAAGGCTTTCACCTCATCTTCAGGGGAGCACAAACAAGGCTAAATGCTGTTCGAATTGGCACCGACATAGACACTTCAACGGTTGGAGGCGGGAGGGGTGTCCCATTAACCGACGACAATTTTAAAAAGGAATTAATAACCATCAAAAAAATTGCTACAAATAATGGCTATCCTGGAAGCCTCATTGATTCACTTTTAAAAAACAAAACAAAAGAGAAACTTATAAAAGATTATATATTTAACGACACCTATAAGCATACCTATAAATGGAGCAAAGTCCTATTTATAAAAAATATATCAAATGAAATAACCAAAAATATTCCAAGTCACATAAAGCCAGCTTTTTACACTAACTTTAATCTCCGGAAACTCTTATTTAATGGGAAAGGCAAAAATGGAATACTTAGCAAAAGCGGTGTGTATAAACTTTTATGTGCTGACTGTGATAATTTCTATATAGGAAAGACAGGAAGATCTTTTGAAAAGAGATTTCGTGAACACCAATCTGCCTTAACAAATCCTCTAATTTATTCTGAAATGGCTAATCATTGTCACCGTGAGAATCATACTTTTTCTATCGATGATGCCAAATTCTTACATATTAGCGGCAACGGAAATAAATTGGACAGATTAGAGGCCCTAGAAATTTGTAAGTCAGTACACCGATCGGAGCATCTGTTGAATAGTTATTTCCCCAAAATCTCCCCGCTCCTGGCCGAAATTATACCTAGCCTTCCCCTCACCCCTCCCGCCTCCAACCGTTGAAGTGTCTATGTCGGTGCCAATTCGAACAGCATTTAGTCTTGTTTGTACTCCCCTGAAGATGAGGTAAAAGCTTTGAAACCGGTAGGGTTATACCGTCAGAAAAAAGTGGAATAAACGGTGTTTGTTAAAAATAAATTACGGTATCCTATTTCTTCCTTCAGTCATGGCGATCTTAAGCGCTTTACGGCGTCTTGATAAATTAAGCTTTACTAAGAATTTATTTTTAATCAGTCTATAAAAAAAAAAACTCAAAAACAATTCATTATATGTAATAGTCGTTTAAATTTAAATTTTGCGCCATGTGGGACGATATGTTGAATACGAAGGGTCTAATTTGTTAAGGGAGAACTATAACAACATATGTAGAGTTGAATAGAGTTAAATGATAGTTTATCTTTTTTTATTTAAACGTTTATTAGAAAACAAACAATATTTTGAGTTAATTTTACAGATTATACATGACTTTATCTAGTTCAGTGTGGTTTCCATAGAATATTTCATTTTAAAAGTATTTTTACACACGAAGCAATAAAAAAACATAAATTGAAATACACATAAATAAAATAAATCGAAAAATGTAAGGAGAGAGATAAATTTAAAGTAAACTCATAAAGAAAACAAAACATTAAAGAATTACAAGACTGCATCCCCCGCCGTAAAGAATTACAAGACTGCATCCCCCGCCGTAAAGAATTACAAGACTGCATCACCCGCCGAATTACAAGACTGCATCCCCCGCCGTAAAGAATTACAAGACTGCATCCCCCGCCGTAAAGAATTACAAGACTGCATCACCCGCCGAATTACAAGACTGCATCCCCCGCCGTAAAGAATTACAAGACTGCATCCCCCGCCGTAAAGAATTACAAGACTGCATCACCCGCCGAATTACAAGATTGCATCACCCGCCGAAAGGTTAATCAACGTGTATTAAAATATTTATTTAATCCTCTATTTAATGAACTCCGATTTCAATAAAATCAACTTTTCATCAAATTCTATACTGGGTATCGCTCCTTGGAACTAGTGTGATTATTCTGTTTCGGTTTTGAGTTATATATTTAAAAAAATCCTTTATTGTGTGTCTAAAAAGAAACGAGAATATATTTGAATACAAAATTTTAAGGAATTATTACACACTAGTTGCAGCCCGTGAAATATTCACAGAAGTAAAACAAATTCTACATTTATGAAAATATATATTCATAAATGTAAAATTTGTTTATATATATCATTTATAAATCGTCCCCTTTTACACCGGTTCAAAAATTGTTAGCTAGGTATTTAAACTTCGTTCAGTATCACGGACCCACCGAGATTCAAATTACTTTCGGAGAAAATCCAAGTATTTCTCTCTCGCTCTCTTCTACTCAAAATTGAATTCTCGTATTCTTTCATTGACGACAGCCGTCGTACGGGTTTTGACCTATTTATAATATGACTAGTTGCAACCCGTGAAATATTCACAGAAGTAAAACAAATTCTACATTTATGAAAATATATATTCATAAATCTTAAATTTGTTTATATATATAATATATCATTTATACATCGTCTCCCCTTTTACACCGGTTCAAAAATTGTTAGGTAGGTATTTAAACTTCGTTCAGTATCACGGACCCACCGAGATTCAAATTTCGAATTACTTTCGGAGAGAATCCAAGTAATCCTCTCTCGCTCTCTTGTATTCAAAATTCAATTCTCATATTCTTTCTTTGAAGACAGCCGTCGTATGAGTTTTGGCCTATTTATACTATGATTAACTAATTTTTAAAGAATTATGATTGCTATTTGTTTCGGAGTGTGGTAACAAAAATAAATCTAATTTATTAAATTAATAGAATATATCTAATATAGACAATTGTTTGTCTGTTTGTCTGTCCATGTTATTGTATTCAATTTTCATGATATACAATATCACCTGGCGAGTTTATTAGCACGTGACAATCTCTTACCCTTAATAAGAAAGAAATTAAATAAGTTTTCATTAAAAACCAGACTGGATGCCTTCTTTTTTTCAATCGGAGTATCAATAGGAATCAAACACGCAACCCCGGATTTGATGACAGACGTCCTATCACCTAGACCACGGAGGTAGCCCGTTCATATAATGATAAACATACATACGTACCATGACACTTTCTCCCGGTCGTGGTAGAAAGATAGAAAAGAACGCCAGTCTTTCCTATCATGACGCACATCTTTCGCTTCTTCTACTTTAAAATAAATATATATGACCGAAGTTATGTGTATCTTTCTCCCCCGAACACTAGTCGGAAAAAAATGCATGTTATTCGAGGGGAGTAGCACAGCGCGGGGTTCGAACTGACGACCTTCCGCACGGAAGTCCAGTGCGTTACCGCGCGGCCATGCATCTCTCATTAATACACCTTTTTACACAACTCCTACGATTTTTCAGACTTTTATATTTCTTTCTTTTAAAATATAAAACACATGATCTAAACATATTTTTTGGTCTTCCTTTACCACGTCTTCTACTCACATTGCACTATATATGTGTTTTGTCAGTGTTTCTTCATTTTAAATTGTTGAAATGATGATTAAATGAATCATTAGTTACCCATTTTTGAAAACATGATGGCCCTCCGAATAATTGAAAATAAGTTTCAGTATTGTGATAAACACTTAAACTTAGAATTAGGACCGTCTCACTGGACAAACAAAGTAACCACCCCTTTACCTGGGCCTGTCGCAACCCCTCAATTCGGCAACCTGCCAGGAGTCTTGTGCCAGTAAAACTGCAATTTGATATTTACTTTCTTTGCAAAGTGTAAAAGGAATGTAACACAAAAACTCAGAAAAATTCAATAAACATTTTGTTCAGTACTTGGTTTTGGTATATTATGTTATGTGCAGCGCTAAATCAAAAAGGAGGAAATATTAAAATTATCAAGTCAAGAAAAATTATTGAATGTTATGTAATCGAATCATAAAGCTTGGGAGACAACAAACGGCATATCTTTGCATATAAACGGAAGAGTTAATATGAAGACAATTTTTCTTTTCTTAACTTTAATATATCAGCATTTGTTTGGTATTTATTGTATAAAAAAATAACTGCTAAAACACAACATTAGATGTCTCAAGTAATTTAGATTTCGATATAATGTTCGCGTATCTTTTGATTGCTGATATAAGTAATATCTAAACCAACTGTATTGGAAAAAATAACTGCTAAAACAAAACGTTAAATATCTCAAGTAATTTAGATTTCGATATAGTGTTCGCGTATCTTTTAATTGATGATATAAGTAATATTTAATCCAACTGTGTTTGAAAGTATATGTTTTCGTAAACTATTAAAGATACTGATATATTAATCTATTATATTTAGATTTACTATAAATTGAACAAACTTACTAAGTACTTTTCCTTTACAAAGCGGGTTGCCTCTTTTAAATGGGGTACCGGATTTCAGGAATATTTTAAAGAAAACGTATCGAGCTTTTTTATGGGAGTTAATAATCATCATATTATTATGTAGCTCATGACTGAGCATTGTGACTTCCATGGATAGACTGTGACGACTCCTTCCTTTCTATCCTTCTCTGCACATCGCAGTTCGAAGCTGTTATCGGATAATCCTGTTGGGTCTCCTACTTCTTCATTCCAACGCATTAGAGCTCTTACTCTTGTGAGTAGACTCCTTCCATGCTTCTCCAAACTGACTCGAACCCAAATAATCGGAGGACTCGTTGACGGTATATTATCGACGATCTACAATATTAGTAACTCTCAGCTCTTCGAGAATGGAGGCGTTTTTGTTAAATACTTATTTCTTGTTTCATTATATATTTCTTTACGAGTTTTTATGTAACGGTAAAACCCTACGGGTTTCAAGGTGCTCACCTCGTCAATCAGGGAACATAAACAAAACTTGTTTGTGCTCCCCTGATTTGATAAAGTTGAATAAACAGTGTTTGATAAAACAAATTACAATATTTTTAAACTTCCACAATGTTAATGTCTTAACTATAAATAATATACGAAAGATATATTAAGGTTTTAACCGAAATAAAATAAAAATCAATGACCGAAATGAAAAAAAAATCTCCTCATAATTTTTTTTGTTTCTATGTAGACCTCCACAAACTTCCAATAAAACATGAATTATTTAATTCTAGATCTTAACATTATTCTTTTGATGAACCGAGATACTCGTGATTGAACATGAAGAAATTCATGGATAGAAGGTGACACATTTTGGGGTGTTTAAGTTTTATAGAAAAACAAAGTTAATACCACTAAGTAAAATCCTAATGACATTTTCACAAAGTAAAATCCAATACACTTTTCCACAAAGTAAAATTCAACATACACTTCTACAAAGCGAAGTCCAATATACACTTCCACACAATAAAATCCAATACACACTTTCATAAAGTAAAATTCAATATATGTACACTTACTCAAAGTAAAATTAATTTTTTTTGGATAAAAAAAGCTTGTTATTGATATTTGTAAAAAATAAATTTTTGAAAGAAAGTCATGAAATGCCACATTGAATATCTTATGTTAATGAATGCATGAGTTGTTAGGATCCGAAGGAAAAAGGCGAAAAATTGCAGGAAAAGATTTACAATTATGACTTAACGCTGTGCTAATGCTCTGAACTTGCCTCTGCAGTCCTATAATTCTTTGTTGAATAAAGCTAAAAAGAAATTATGTACAACTGGAAACATGAATGTGAAACGAGTTTAGGTACATTTGGATACGGAAAAGAATATTCAAGCAAATTATATATTTAATATATTGACCTATTTGATAAGATGCAGTGAAAATATATATAAAACTAAAATTATTTTTTAATTTTGTTACTATTTTTACTAATATAAAAATAAGGGTAATTTAATTAGGGACAAACACGTTGATGAGTGTTACGGGTATAATGGCTGATGTTTATCAGTTTTTCCAAATTAAAAAAATCTTCTTTGAAATACTGGAAATACGTAAAAAAAATCAACGATTCTAACTAAACTTTGACCCCTTATAAAATAACCTCTGAGATCTAAAATATTTTACTAATTTTGAAAACTTCGATATTTTTTTTACAGATGTAATAGAAAAAAAATCAATTTTCTTTTCAACGCAAACTTGGCATGAAATCAGGTCAACCGTTGAAAATATGACACTTTTATTTGAATGGAATACAAAGTTATAAAAGATAAACGGATCTAAGTTGTCGTAAAATTTATTATCCTTTTTTTCAAATGTCATCTGAGAGGAATGTAATCCAACGTCGAATATAATGTTTCATCGGATATGCGACATCTTCTCTTTCTTATTGGAAAAGTGAATTACCTTTAGAATTGAAAAAGAATCCGAAATTTTTCCTATTATGGATTCTACAACTGTAGGGGAAAGTAAGTAAGACTTCAAGAAAAATCTAGAGATTTTATGTTCAAGTTTAATATAACTAATGAATGTCGTATATTTTCTTGGGTCCTAGAAATGGAAAAATGATCTTTCACAAAATACTTGTCTATGTGTTTCACAAAATACTTGTCTATGTGTTTCACAAAATACTTGTCTATGTGTTTCACAAAATACTTGTCTATGTGTTTCACAAAATACTTGTCTGTTCTAGTCTAAAAATTGTATCATATTACATTTATGTTGTAAAAAGTACGTACTGGCAAGATTGTTGTCATATTTTTTTTAACCAACCAGTATTATATTGTTTATAGTTAAGGCATTAACATTCTAGAGGTTTAAGGACATTGTAATTTGTTTTATTAAACACTCTTTATTCCACTTTATGAAATGGTATAAGTCAACCGTTTTTAAAGTTTTCACCTCATAATCAGGGAACATAAACAAGTCTTGTTTGTGCTCCCTGATCACGAGGTGAAAAACCTTAAAACAGGTTGGGTTACACCGTTACATAAAGTGGAATAAACAGTGTTTGATAAAACAAATTACAACCAGTATTATTTTCTTTTTTTTTCATTTATTATAATATATAACATACTCGTATATAGTAAAATCCATTGTGTTTATTTCCACATGACGACCTCTTTCAACCAATCAGAAATATATTCTCAATGGAAACTAGATTGGATTTTCTTAAAAACTAATCCGGAGACCAACTGAAATGGAATTTGCAGCACTCTGGCTGGAAGACATATATCTTACTTATTAGATTAAATTTTTTTTTCCAACAGTGATTAAATTTATGTCAGTTATATTTCAATCCCAATTTGCCATTTGTCTCTTTCAGCCCTTTCTTTTTCCATCGGTTGATGATATCACATTTATATATGTTTAAAAAAATATATGACCATGTAATTTCATTTATTTACTTTTGTTTGGTTATTTGGATGACATTTCAATAAATAAATCAATAATAATGTTAAGAAGCCTTAAAAATACAAAGCCTTAGCCTTTTTACAGGTTCCACCAGGAATCGAACTTAAAACTTTTCACTCGATCTTAATTGAACTTTGGAAGTCGAATTAAAGGTTTAATCATGATACGATAACTTTTATACCTGGATAAAAAATAGTCCAACTTGTTCGAGGGGAGGTTCGAGGGAACAAGCGACTCTTTGTAGCACATTTACCGTACAACTCGCATGCTTTGCACGTAAAATTAATTGTAAATTGAAAAAGGGATTGTTAACCTTTTTTTATGATTACATATTTTTTCCAATTTCACCCAAATATCTAAGGAAGCCTGCGGAAGATAAAATAACCATTGTAACAATTATCGCTTTATCAGTCATAAAATCAAAGCCAGTATAAATAAAACCAGTCACAAAACCATAGCCATTGGTTTGAAAATGGGATATTGGAAAAAAAAATTGTATTAACTGTTGAAAGGGATGTTAGATTTAATTTCTATGGAAATTAATGAAACGTATTTTTAAGTAAAAAACATACGTTCTATTTTTGATGAAAAATTATTGCCATATAATCAGCTAAGATTGTGTTGTAATACACTTATATTATACTGTACAACCAATGTGGTAATCTCTTACCACTAATTAGTTATTACCAATGTGGTAATCTCTTACCACTAATCAAATATATGTTTAAGAGGCCTTAAGTGATTCTGACTGGAATCCATTTCTTAAAAATTATCTAGGTTCCTAGGGTAATCGAAGACGCCTGTTTTCTAATCCAATATTAGAAAACAGGCGTCTTCTCAACTTGGTTACGAAGGTCGTCAAAAAGTCAGAGAAAATATAAGAGTTGTGCGAGAAAGTAAATATATCTAAAAGAGGCGAAAAATGTCTGTCGAGAAAGAATTATCTGCCGTTCTGTTCATTTTACCTACTCCGATAGGGAAATGGCGTGATGTTATGTACGAGTTTGTATGTTATGTTAAAAATAGAAAATACAAGTAAATATAAACGCACAGATTATTTGAAAAATTATATGAGATGTACAATACATCCATCCCATCATGTCGTTTCTCTGCTGGGGTAGACAGAGAGGACAGAACACCAGATTTTCCTATCTTGACATACATATTTAACCTTTTCCACATCTATTAGCCTTCTCATACAGCTCTATCTAACTTCTCACATATCCTTCCTTCAAACTATCATTCACTTGATCCAACCATTCTGTCATTTGTCTTCTTTTACCACGCCTTCCATTTACATTTTCACTGTATATTTGTTTTGTTGGTATTTTTTTAATCATTCGTTTCACGTTTCCAAACCATTTCTGAGTAAAGAAGGGTCTTTATGTTACTAAACACATTATACTGTATTAATGAATAACTCTATTTTTTTAAAGAATATATTACCGAAATCAAATATATACTTATACCCTCGAACACTGGGCGGAAAAAGTGCCTGTGTCGTTCGTGGGGAGTAGCACAGAGCGGGGTTCGAACCGACGCCCTTCATCACGGAAGTTCAGTGCGTTACCGCGTGGCCATGCACCTCATTAATTATAAATTTCATACAATACCAAAATATCAGATGTTAGGACCCATAAACCATACATTTTATGTGCAAGAATCATTACATGACTCATGACTGATTGCTCACTTAGAAAAATTAAACTAGTTCCATAGCCTTTAATTATTTACTCAGTTACAGCTGTTTTTCTATACAATGACTTTGTCTAAATGTAAATACATGAAGGTGTGGCGACCGTATGCGCGGTCACTGAACCCACGAGACGACCTTTGCCCACCTTAACAATGCGAGACAAACAATGCCAAAGTCCACACGGTCGGTCATTCAACTCACTACCAGTGAAGACCGCATTCCATGAGGAAAGGAGAAGGCAACACATCTTTCACGCTGTCTCTCAAAACAAAAGGATACTTACGCGCGACAATAAACATATTATAAGCGCAAAGACGAGACAGCGATATATCTCGTGCGCGTTCCCGCACACGTTCAAAAACATTATAAATACCGACGTTTGTCAATAAAATTCCTCTTTACATATTCCGATTTCGACAAGTTTTTATTTATCAAAAACCATCCTCATCATCTCTCCTTTAAGGAACATACGTTCCTAAAAAAGAAAGATAACTATCAAAGTGTTTGATTTTACTTTTTCTAATTTATTATTCTTCATACAACCGTGTCTCGAGCCCAAACTATCGCACAGTGCTTCTATTCATCTAACTCAACACATCAACATGAAGTTCACATGTTTTGTTAAATATGGTTTGATTTTTGGGTATATTAATATTAAAGATGATAATCGTGATAAAGTGAATGTTTTGTAACTTTAAAACAAATAGTCTATCTACCTTGAACAAATCTAATAATGTAAGTTAGCTCCGGACCCAATAAGTTGAAACAAACATTTCGCATTTGTATTGAAACTTGGAAAAGTTTCCTATTATCTTTCAATTAATCCCCAGGCTATTTGCGGCCGCCAATCTGCCTCTGATAATAAACTTCCTCGTGCGCGTATCCAAGGTAGATTTACCAACAGGAAACAATCGGTAGTTAGATAATTTTATCGTACTTTCTCAAAAAGTGCGACCGCGGTCGGAATAATTTATGTGGTGTGTAGCACTTGTAAAAGAGGCGGACTGGCAATTATTTTTATGTTAATTAGATTCGAATGCGTTTAATTGGATAATTAGTATTTCATTTTTTTTATTACAAATAGAAGGCGAGAGTGCTCAGATTTTTGTTTGTAAATGAGGATATTAAAAATGCTGAACAGGAAGAAATGAATTTTATTAAAGACAAAAGAATTGTGCAAAATTCAACCCATATTTTTCAGATTCGTAATTTATATTCCATTTTTTTAAATTTAACGTATTGGTGATGTAGACATGATCAAAAATATGACTGGGAGACTTAATCTTGTCTATTTTTATTCGAATATATCACAATATATTTATTACACTAATTGTGAAGGGTTTTTAAAATTGAGCGGTTTTTTAATTCTTGGATAAAACACAGATGGCGCCTTGAACTTGCCTGAGTCTTGTGACATTTGAGAAGTTTAATGTGTGACATTTATAAAAATGGAGTCGTATACAATACAACAATGCGTTCAAATTGTTGAATTATTTTATGTTTTGTAATCTCGGGAAACGGTGATGTTAATTGCCCACCAAGATCATGTGATCTGACACCGTTGGACTATTTTCTCTGGGGTTACGTGAAAAACTAGGTCTATAAGAATGACTCCCAATCAATTCCTGAGCTGAAAGACGAAATTATTCAGGTTTTTGGCGAGTCTGAACCGTAATTTAGCCAAAATGTCATCGAAAATTTTGACAAAAGAGTGGACATCTGTGGAGATGCAAGAGGTGGACATTTGGCGGATATTGTTTCTTGTTTTTAGATGTCATGCATTATAATTCAATGACCAATAAATTTTTTGAAATCAAATCAAATTTTGTGTTTTATTCAAGAATAAAAAAAAATAGAATTGAAAAAACCACTCAATTTGAAAGACCCTTTATTTATCCCTGGTACATATGTTTTATATCCTATCTATCCCAAAGCTCTCTTCGGGTGAGATGGTTTCAGTTTGTAACGAGAGCAATGCTTAGGTCAGACTAGTGTTATGTTATACTAGAAATGTGAGGGGGTCAAAACAAATCCCCGAAGGAAAAATATTTAAAAGGGGTAGTTTGGTGTAGTGCGGGCTGGCCGCCTTTAGGCGGCCTAGTATAGTGTTGGTGATATAGTTGAATTTTTGCATTGTTATGAGATTGTGTATTTAACTTGCAATTTTATGCATTGTTTGATATAATTTTTGTTACGTTTGTTTCTTCGCATTTATTTTTATTTTTTTATGTATTTTGTCCTTTGTCATGTACGAAGAACTTATGACTGTTTATAATAATAATTGTTTTAAAGTATATTGTACCGTTCACAAATAATAAATTAAAAAAATAAATTTCTCTGTATATATTTTGGTTTGAATAACATTGTACTTTATTATTTAACGTTAATATACCTTAATATTGATATGGAGATTCACAATCTCGTTCCAACGTGAGAGCGCATGGACTATCAAGCTGTGGACTGATCTAGATAAAAGCGTTAGTTTTTAAATGGGTACCAACGGAATTCGAACCCGTGCCCAAGGGTTCTAGACAGGTCGTATTACCAACTTGACGAAAGTTGACGATTACATGCTGCAAATTGATACATATACCGGTTGTTTTAAATATTATGAACACTTCCTTACTAAAAAATCTTATTTAAGTATTGATCACGAATTACGTTATAAGGGTCTTAGAAATTTTCAATGGAATAAACTTGTGGGGGCTGAAGAAGTCGGACAGGAGTAATTTGATAGGTTAAGGCAATCAAAGAGTCGTGGCACCAGAGACGATGTTGATGAATATTTTGAAAGGATGTTAATCAAAAGGAAAAAAAAACATGAATAGAGTCGAATAGAAGAATATGGCTATTACTTGAGAATAATTAGGTATTAACCGATATATGTTTGCTAGTGATTTTTTAGATTGGAGATAACACATAAATTAACAGAAGACTGTTAATGCGCAGTTTCGTAATATACGGGTATTATCACCAGGCACCTGTCAAACACCATATCAGAAAGGCGTGCAGAATGGATGGGTCATGTGCTGCGACATGAAAGTCTCCTGCACAATATACTGGAAGGAATGATTGAGGAATCGATTGGCAGAGGGCGTCCTCGCCGAGTATCTGGAGCAAATATGCTACGATATGGACTGCACCTCCTATACAGAGTTTAAGAGGATTGCTGAGGACCGAGTGGAGTAGAGGAGGAGATGCAGGGCTTTGCTGCTAACCAATCCCCAGGATTGAAACTGGAGAAGATCACCTTAAGATAGCTTTGTTTTTGAATTGTAAAAAAAGTTTTTGAATTAGATAAATGTTTAGTCTTCCCTTCTTCAAAAATGTATACATTGGTCATGCCATGTTTTCCTAGATCTTATAAAAACTTGTCGTACCTTATATATTCTACTTGTATACATTATTCTTGTTAATTTTTCATCATAAGTCTTTCTACGCCATCGCAATGCCAGCTTAATGTGATGCTTCTGATGGATTTACTGTTTACTTTTACAAGGGTTTGGCTGAAAAATATCCGGCGTCCTCACAGCTGGGCTCGCCCTCCTATTGATGAGAGTGTATCTCTATCGAAAGGATGTCACGATATGAGCCCAGACCGTTTGATAGTTTCTGTTTCAATTGTATTCTCTTTTCCAGTGTTTTAATATATATGTACGATTTAAGGATACATATTTACATCAATAGACTTTTTATTTATTAAGTATTAATTCTATTGTACGCCAACCTAATAATATGGCAGTGTTGGTTATGATTTTTGTTATAAATAACACTCTCGTTGTATATAGTTTGACTTGACGACAACATTTTTATATGGTAATCGCTTTCAATCAACTAGTAATATGGTACGGAAGGAGGCTTTGAGTTTAAACAAGACTAGAATATTTAAAAAAAAAATCAAATAATGAGAATCGAGTCCGCATTTTATGGTAAAGAAGACAGACATCCTATCAACAAGGTCAATTCAGGATTTTTACAAGATTGTATTGACAAAGGAGGATCTATTCGAGATAAGTTAAGAAACACTTTAATGTTTTATTTTAAACCTTTGGTTAGCAACCGCTGCCCATTCAGACAATACCATTAAGTATTGTGTTTTAAGGAATATTAAAAAAAACGGTAACTTCAGAATAAATGTTTTATCTCTGTCGATTGATAAATCACACTTTGAATATTTAATATAAGGAAAATGATTGGGAAATGTCTCTAAGCGTAGAAGAAATTCGAAGGCATAAATTCAATTTCTCGTTGTCCGCGTATAAATCCAAAGTTCGTAAAGTATTTCGGGGCTCGCTCCAAAGGCGTATAAATCCTCGATAAAGGGAGGGGTGCCGATCCTGCAGCCTTTCGCGGCTTTTTCTTCTGAAAAAGCTCACTTCACATAAATCCATTAATTCCTCAAAAATATACAGCGCTTTTTATGGTCCTGCTCTGCGCCATATCGTTCAGATAAGACTTAAGGTAAGAAAATGTTGTATTTCGATTGAAACTTTTTGATATTTTAATGGTTAGTGATATTCGTCTTGCATAAACAATATTTTTGTAAACCTCAGAAATTTGGACAATAAAGGTTATAAACCATATTTTTGTAAACCTTAGAAATTCGGACAATAAATGTCACGACACTAGTTATAGTTTTAGAAAAGTTAAAACGACACTAGTTACAGTTATGGTAATACGACACTAGTTATAGTTTTAGAATAGTTAAAAATAATCAAAGGACAGTTTACTCGTACATAGCGTTTCGAGTCAATACTCTCGGGATTCGAACCCACATTATTTATTGGCAGATAACAAATACAAAGTAAAGATAGGAAGGTAGTTTTTTTCCGGGTTTCAATTCTAGGATTGGTCTGTACCAAGCACTCGATTCCTCCACTCATCTCTGTCATCCGCCAGTCTCTTCATCTCCTGGTAGCTGCCACAGCGCACATCCCGGATCACCCGGTCCATGTAGCTATATCTAGGGTGACCTCTATGGTTATTGCCCTCAATCATTCCCTCTACGGTGGTAAGCAGCAGGCCTGGGGCCTGGTGTTATGGCCTATCCAACTGGATCGTTGTTGGGCAACTCTATTTAGCAGTTGTTGCCTTGTTTCTCCAAACCCGCTCAATACCTCGTCGTTTCGGATGTGATCTGACCAATGGACCCTGGACATGCGCCTGTAGCACCACATCTCAAAGGCAGCCAGACGCCCGGACTCACTCTGGCTGATGGTCCACGTTTCGCAGCCATACAGCAGCACACTCCAGACAAGAGTTTTCACTAAATTCTTCCTAGCATTGATATCAATGTTAGGAGATTCAAATATCTTGGATTTCTTGTTAAAACCAACTCTTGCCTGTTGGACCCTACTTATTATTTCTGCCTTTGATCGGCCATCTTGGGATACTCTGCTGCCTAAGTAAACAAATTCCCTCACTTGTTCAACACTGACGCCACCCAGAACAACACTCGCGGTCACCTCTTCTCTTACAACAATCATACATTTTGTTTTGTCTTTGTTTTCATATAGTAATTGAATGACAAAACATTTTCCATCTTTCTTTAGGCCTCGTTCAATCCCTGTTCCGTCTCCGCAAGCAGTGCAATATCGTTGGCATATCTTATCATGTCAATCTTTCTCCCCTGAATCCTCACGCCGGGCCAATCTCTCATCTCCTCCCTCATCTTGTCGATAGCCTGCTGTATATAACAATTGAACAATGTTGGTGACGAGCATCCCTGTCTCACTCCCTGACTTACACTAGCCTTAGCACTGCTGTCTCCATATAATATCACAGCGGTTTCATTTCTATATAAGCTCCATATTGCTCGTCTATCTTTGAAGCTCAGCCCTATCCTATCAATCACTTTAAATAGCTGTCTCCAGTCCACCCTGTCAAAAGCCTTTTCTAGGTCTATAAAAGCTATGTATGTGTCTTTGCTTTTCTTTATTCTCTTTTCCAGTATAAACCTCAGACTCAAAATTGCATCTCTTGTGCCTGTTCCTCTTCTAAAGCCAAATTGATCTTCCGACAGCACATTTTCAATTTTCGTTTCCGATCTTTTCATAATTATATTTATCAGTATCTTTGATGCATGCGATATCAGACTCAATGTTCTATATTGCTCGCATTTAGTTGTGCCGGGTTTCTTTGGTAATGTTTTTATTAGGCTCACACAAATTTATTTAAAATGTGAACCTTTAAAAAAAAAATTAAAACAAGTGGAAATCGAATCCGCAATCTCCAAATATGAATACGGTTGAGAAAAATCGTATTTTTATATTGAATCTAATTGCTATAGTATGCGACCTTTTAAATATAAAGTGCATATTTGTTCAAATAATTTGAACCAGTTTCAATAATGGAGAAAAAACGATGTATTAATTATTTTATATTTTTTTTATATGAGAATCTGGCAAGTTTATAGCCATAAGGCAGTTTCTTCCACCACTCACATCAACTCCCTCTTCCATCAACTACAAATCTGTTACAAAAGCTTTAATAAAAACCAATCTAAAACTTTTGAAAACAGGATTCTTGCCAACGATGCGGATTGTTATATGAATGAACAATAACTAAGAGAGCATTTAAGCAAGTATATAAATATATGTATAGAGGCAATTTGAGAACCCTTTGAAAAGTTGAGAAAAAGTACAGATGTTGTCCAGTATTTTTTTATTATAAGTTGGAAGAACGTTTGGTTGAACTGTATTTAAAATAAATGTAAGATGTATTTTCGATAAACAAAAATACAGATGATGATGTCCGAGTCTTAGCTGGACGCATTGGACCAATACTTCTTTGTTTTTCATAATGGCTATCTAAGAAGTGGAAGGATGGAGTACGTAGCAACAGGCGGGCTTCCAATGTGATAGAGATATATGGCTGGACATTAACGATATACATTCCTTTTGTTTTATCTCTCAAAAAGAGCCATTTGATAAAAAAAAAGGCCATCAACGACATCCTGGATAATACATGAACGCTTCTTTTGTCGACCCCTTGAATAACAGAACTATCGATTTTATTTAAATGCCCATAGTAGTATCATAAAATTTTTACGACCTCTATTGGTAAGATGCTTATATTTTTCCCGTGGGTTTCGGGTTCAATGTCTAATGGTACCAAAATGAAAAATGTCTCAATTAGGTTTAAGAGTTCGTCTCTTAACCAAACTTGCACGCTCTGGACGTGTGCGAGTGTTGTAACCTGTGCGAGTATTGTAACCTGTGCGAGTGCTGTAACATATGCGAGTGTTGTAACATGTGCGAGTGTTGTAACCTGTGCGAGTGTTGTAACCTGTGCGAGTGTTATAACCTGTGCGAGTGTTGCAACATGTGCGGTTGTATATCCAAAACGAATGATGGCAAACTGTGCGTTACGGGCCTACTTCAGTGCTTATTATCCCGAAGAATCGACTATAGTGGCTGAAGACAATATTTTCCCTTATCACTAATTCACGAATTGGCTTTAAGTGGTCAAGGTTCTATTCACAATCGTTGTATAGAGGCTGAAAATAATATAGTCTCTTATTACCAAAGAAGAAATCACCTTAATGTTGTCAAGGCTATATTCACAATCACTTTATTGGGTAGAAAACATTATTATCTCTTGGCATCAAAGAAATAATTGACTAAGTGGTTAAGGATCTATTCAAAACTCTATGCGGGGGTCTAACAAAATATTTTCTCTTTTCGCCAATGAAGGAATCGGCTTAAGTGGTCAAGGCTCTATCCACAATCTCTATATGTGTATTGGGACTGAATCCAATATTGTTTTTAAGCAAGAATAGATATATAGGTTTTCAGTGGTCAATGATCTATCCACAATCTCTATGTTGAGTTTGAAGACAACATTACCTCTTAATACCAGTACTGGGATTGGTTTTAAGTGGTCAATGCACTATCCACAATCTCTATATGTAAATTGGAACTGAAACCAATATTGTTTTTAGGCAAAAATAAAGATATAGGTTTTCAGTGGTCAATGCTCTATCCACAATCTCTATATTGAGGCTGAAAATAACATTATTTCTTAACATCAGTTCTGGAATAAGTTTTAAGTGGTCAAGGCTCTATCCACAATTTCTATGTTGAGACTGAAAACAATATTATATCTATTATGGAATTAGATTTAAGATTCACAATATTCATACTGAGGCAGAAAACAATTTGAGTATCTTGGCACGAATTAAATGGTCATGCCTCTATCCACAATATTCATACTGAGGTGGAAAAACATTTGAGTATCTTGGCACCAATTAAATGGTAATGGCTCTATCCACAATATTCATACTGAGGTAGAAAACAATTTGAGTATCTTGGCACCAATTAAATGGTCATGGCTCTATCCACAATATTCATACTGAGGTAGAAAACAATTTGAGTATCTTGGCACCAATTAAATGGTAATGGCTCTATCCACAATATTCATACTGAGGTAGAAAACAATTTGAGTATCTTGGCACCAATTAAATGGTTATGGCTCTATCCATAATATTCATACTGAGGTAGAAAACAATTTGAGTATCTTGGCACCAATTAAATGGTCATGGCTTTTTCCACAATATTCATACTGAGGTAGAAAACAATTTGAGTATCTTGGCACCAATTAAATGGTCATGGCTCTATCCACAATATTCATACTGAGGTAGAAAACAATTTGAGTATCTTGGCACCAATTAAATGGTCATGGCTCTTTCCACAATATTCATACTGAGGTAGAAAACAATTTGAGTATCTTGGCATCAATTAAATGGTCATGGCTCTATCCACAATATTCATACTGAGGTAGAAAACAATTTGAGTATCTTGGCACCAATTAAATGGTCATGGCTCTTTCCACAATATTCATACTGAGGTAGAAAACAATTTGAGTATCTTGGCACCAATTAAATGGTCATGGCTCTATCCACAATATTTATACTGAGGCAGAAAACAATTTGAGTATCTTGGCACCAATTAAATGGTCATGGCTCTATCTACAATAATCATACTGAGGTGGAAAAAAATTTGAGTATCTTGACACCAATTAAATGGTCATGGCTCTATCCTCAATCTGTATGTGTTGCTGCTATAGTGCTCCGAGACAGAAAGCAATTTCATGGTTGATGAATTCTTTTCTCCCCATACACAATTTCTTCCTCTTCTCATTCAGGTTATTTGAATAATTCCTCGAACCAAAGTTTCTCTTGTCGCGTTATGTCGTTAGAAGTAGAGTCGCTCCCCAGACGGGAAACTTTGACTCTCCAACCACAGTGGGATGCAGCCGACTAAATCAGTTTTCCATACTTCAAGGTGTGGTTTTTATATTCCACTGGATTCAATGTTAATATTATTGAAACGGTTACTATTATTCCTCCTAAATGTACAACATGCATCAAAACGGTTTGGAATGGAATCATCTTCTTGTCTCATTGAAATGCACGCTAACCATGTCTATATTTAAAAAAAATCAAAACAACATTATTCACATCAAAATTTGTTTCATAGTGCAAAGAGTAAATATTGTACCGAAGGTTCAATCTCATATTATTTTTAATTGGTATGCTTGGATATTATTCCTTAAGCATTAGGAGAGATCTACGTATCTGTTTAAATATATAAACATTGCTAACAGGAAAAAATACAAACACAATTGCTGATTTACACACTTCTGTTTAATGTAACGAACAAGTATTTACTCTATTTAAATTAAGATTGTTTTCATTAAGAAGAATGGGATGCCCTTACGAATTTTCCAATATTGACATCTTAATTTTTTTTTAACCTAGCGAGTTTATTCCCATGTGGCAATCTCTTCTTCCATATCTTCTATATCTCGGTGGATAAATTGAATATTTGACTTTGTAATAAACTTTGTATGAATAACTTATTTATTTATTTAACACTTTTATTGCAAATACAATCTAGCGGGCTTATTACCAGGCGGCAATCTCTTCCAACCAACCAGATAAAAGTAAATGAAGCAAGTTACGTGGTCGCATAAATCATTCAAATGACTAAACATCCCCATGAAATCCATAAACATATACGTGAGTACATGCCCACGAACCCCACAATGACGGACAATCACCCGAACATTATTCTTCATATAAAGTGAGATATCATCAATCAAAAGGAAATGAAGGGATGGTGGAGAGGAAAGGAAAATAAAAATCAGGAATGAAGCACGTTATTTTACTGACTAGAAATTAAGAGGTTTTTCAGTCGTTTCTTAAATTATACCAAGGACGGAGCGAGTCTTATATTGGTTTGCAACTGATTCCAGAGTCTCACTGCATGGACAGTAAAGGACGACGTAAAGAAAGAGGAGCGGTGAACTGGAAAGGCCAATAAACAAACTCTGTTTGAGCGTAGCGCTAATCCATGATTGGAAAGACGCTGAAAATTCTCGGCGAGATAAGAGGGGGTGGCGGGACAGTTAAGGATATTATACAATAGAGACAGTATGTGAATTTGGCGTCTAGTTCTAACATTCAACTAGTTCAATGCCTTCTGGTATGAAGTTATATGATCGTACTTACGTAGGTTGATAATGAATCTTAGACACACATTTTGAACACCCTGTAATTTGTCCAGCTGTTCCTCTGTAACATCCAAGTAACATACGTCCGCATAGTCAAGAATCGGAAAGAGCAGAGATTGTACGAGTAAAATTAAACTTAACTACTTCTCCGGGAAACGTCAGTAACTTTGTTCCTGTCATTGTGTTAAAATTAAACTGTTAAGAATGTTGTTTAATTTCATGTAATTAGGTTAAACATGTAGCAAACTTAAAATAAACAATGTTTCTCATCCCCTTACTTAGAAGTATTTCCATCCTTATACATATTTTCCTCGAGTATTACTTTTAATTTTCTTTATTTTTATTTGTATTGTATTACACTTCAAACTCGCAAGTCTTCTTTATTTGACAGGCTTGTTTTTTTTGTTGGGTCTATAAATTTTATCTTGGTTGCTTTTTGCTTCATCTTTCACGAATTTCAATGTAGTTTTAAATGTATCTCATTAATTATTTCGAGGTCTAAGTCGAACGTGGCAATTCTATCTCAGTCGGCCTTTCTGCAGTTTATCTCGAATGCAACAGAAGCCAAGAAAACCTATATGGTATAGATCTTAAACCTTCTTACTGGAAGTTCAATGCCCAAACTATAAAAAAACAATTATAATACACCCATTGTATTTAATAATATTGCACTTTCGTTTTATACAGCACAACCTGGCGTGCTTATTGTCACATCTTAAATTTTATCAGAAACGCGTTGTAGAGTCTTGAAACGAAATCTAGACATCGGTAATCAAAGTCTAGGTTGGTACAACTAAGTCACGGAGGATCTCAACGGTTACTCTACTAAAAAAAACACTTTATTCTATATGATACAGTCATGGATATTGCAAATAATCTACAATATGTTACTGTGAAATAAAAAGTGATGGATTGAAACACTGTTACACGTATATAGCAATTAGTATGCCTAGTTTATTGACATAAGATTTTCTCAGTAAATAATGGAGACATGCTAGACACCAGATATCTGAGATGTCGTTGAAGAATGTTTGAACTTAATAATAATTCTGAGGGGAAAAATAAAGTCAATAATATGAACATTTATTGATGATGATGAACGATATTTCAAAGGAATAATTTTATTAATATGTTGTTTTTTCAACAAATGTGATGCATCCGTCATAATTTCAACTTAATTTGAGAGTATTTGCGAGACTCAAAATTTTCATTTAAAGCTTTTGAACTAAGCAACACTTTTGCTAAATTATAGCAAAATAAGCTAATTGATAATGGGTCCATGATTTGGTGAATATAATTGATAATGGAGCCATGATTTGGTGAATATAATTGATAATGGAGCCATGATTTGGTGAATGTAATTGATCATGGTGCCATGATTTGGTGAATATAATTGATGACGGAGCTATGATTTGGTGAATGTAATTGATAATGGAGTCATGATTTGGTGAATGTAATTGATTATGGTGCCATGATTTGGTGAGTATAATTGATAATGGAGCCATGATTTGGTGAATGTAATTGATAATGGTGCCATAATTTGGTGAGTATAATTGATGACGTAGCCATGATTTGGTGAATGTAATTGATAATGGAGTCATGATTTGGTGAATGTAATTGATTATGGAGTCATGCTTTGGTGAATGTAATACATTATGGTGCCATGATTTGGTGAATATAATTGATAATGGAGCCATGATTTGGTGAATATAATTGATAATGGAGCCATGATTTGGTGAATGTAATTGATATGGTGCCATGATTTAGTGAATATAATTGATGATGGAGCCATGATTTGGTGAATGTAATTGATAATGGAGCCATGATTTGGTGAATATAATTGATCATGGTGCCATGATTTGGTGGATATAATTGTTGATAGAGCCATGATTTACTGAATGTAATTGATAATGGAGCCACTATTTGGTGAATGTAATTGATAATGGAGCCATGATTTGGTGAATGTAATTGATAATGGTGCCATGATTTGGTGAATATAATTGATAATGTAGCCATGATTTGGTGAATATAATTGATAACGGAGCCATGATTTGGTGAATGTAATTGATAATGGAGCCATGATTTGGTGAATGTAATTGACCATGGTGCCATGATTTGGTGAGTATAATTGATGACGTAGCCATGATTTGGTGAATGTAATTGATAATGGAGTCATGATTTGGTGAATGTAATTGATTATGGAGTCATGCTTTGGTGAATGTAATAGATTATGGTGCCATGATTTGGTGAATATAATTGATAATGGAGCCATGATTTGGTGAATATAATTGATAATGGAACCATGATTTGGTGAATGTAATTGATATGGTGCCATGATTTGGTGAATGTAATTGATTATGGTGCCATGATTTGGTGAATATAATTGATAATGGAGCCATGATTTGGTGAATGTAATTGATTATGGTGCCATGATTTGGTGAATATAATTGATAATGGAGCCATGATTTGGTGAATATAATTGATCATGGTGCCATGATTTGGTGGATATAATTGTTGATAGAGCCATGATTTACTGAATGTAATTGATAATGGAGCCACTATTTGGTGAATGTAATTGATAATGGAGCCATGATTTGGTGAATGTAATTGATCATGGTGCCATGATTTGGTGAATATAATTGATGATGGAGCCATGATTTGGTGAATGTGATTGATAATGAAGCCATGATTTGGTGAATGTAATTGATTATGGTGTAATGATTTGGTGAATATAATTGATGATAGAGCCATGATTTGGTGAATGTAATTGACAATCGTGATGAAAAAAACCTGAATTATTATTGGAAAATTATATTTTTATTGTTTACTTCTTTGTATTCATGGCATTAAGTAGATATGTATCAAGTAAAATATGTATCAAGTACGATATGTATCAAGTAAGATATGTATCAAGTAAGATATGTATCAATCTTTTTCAACTATCGGACATTTTTTTGACTAAAAGTATAAAAAAACACAGTTTCATTAAAAATATGAGAAACTTCATTGTTTGATGGGAAATAGAAGGTAACGACAAAACACGAGATTGAAGAAACTGGAAAATCCTATCAATCAATTGAAGAGAAATACAACATTTAAGAATTGATGCTTGAATCAGTCCAACGAGGACACCTCACTTCTAGGTCGATTGTTATTTTTTTAATGTAAAATCAATTGTATATTTAAATCGTGGATACATTTATTTCAAGTTATATTTTCAATTAATTATATGAAGTTAAAATAAACAAAAAAATCGCTATCAAATCCTTCACAAGTCACCGTTATTTCAGGCTGGTTTGTGTTCAGGAATGTTTTGAAAGAATATAAATATTTTTACTTTGTGTAAAAATGTTTTGGTTTTTCATAAGTCTGTTTCATTTGAAAGATTCGATATATCTTTTATAATTAGAATCTAAGACATTAAAAATTAAATAACGATGGATCCTTTATATGTTTTTATCAAATTAAAAGTGAAAGTGCAATATGTTTTGTAATAAGAACAAAATTAGTTTAAAATTTCAACGTAGGAATAAAAAAAACATTGAGTGAAGGTTTCACAAAAGTTAACTTAATTTACATCTCATAAACCGTTATTGAAAATCCGAGTTTTCGCCTAGCAGGTAAGAATACCAATATGAACCGCTTGGCATACCTTATGAAAGGGTTAGGTTTTTCTTTTCCGTTCCTTCTGGCGCGCGTCTGAATATCGAAATGTAGGTAACGAGTCACAGGACGTGTTGTACCGGTGAAGTTCCATTTTGTGTGTATAGTTTGTGAGGAAATTCGAAATCGGTTTTACCAACTTAGTGTTTTCTATCTTCCTGAATAATTCACGTCCCTCAGCACTGCGGTAGATATTTCTATATTATTGGTCCATGTTCTGCGGTCTCATTGTTTACGTTTTATTTCACCTTCAAAATTGAGCCCGTAAAAGGTTCCTGTTGGATAAGAATAGTAACGTTATGTGGAAATTTATAAAACACACACACACACACACACACACACATATATATACTAGTATATTAAGCATTATTTTAAAACATAAATATATTTTGTAATCGTTTAGTTTAACACTGTTTATTTCACTTTATACGAGGGTTGCTTCCATACGTCAAATCTGACATCAGCATCGTAAAGTTTGACATTTTAATGGTAAACGTTCTCAGAAAGTTTTGTCATATGAGTGCTATATGTGTTGTTTACAGTGACTTGAAAAATTCATCTTGGTCAAAAATGGAATTAAATCGTGAACATTTTCGTGCGATGATTTTTTATGATTTTCGACGTGCACTAACTCAACAACACTGCGCCGATCAACTCGCTTCGACTTTTGGTGATAAAGCACCATCCCGAATCACTGTGTTTCGCTGGTTTTCAGAATCCAAGCGTGGTCGTAGTTTGCTCCAGGACGAATTTTGAGAAGGTCGTCATAAATCGGTTGTTGTGCCAGAAAACATCGATGCTGTGCGTGAACAGATATTGCAAGATCGTCATGTGACTTATCGTGAGATTGAGGTATATTTGGGCATAAGTTCCACTTGCATACATTCAATATTGCATGAAAATTTGGCCCTCAAAAATATTTGTTCGCATTGGATACCGCATAATTTGACAATCGCTCAAAAAAAGGCTCGTGTCGATTGGTCCAAAGAAAATTTGAAAAAAATCGATCGCGGTGCTTCAAAAGACGTCTATAAAATTGTGGCCGTCGGCGAATTATGGATCTATGCATATGAGCCAGAAATTAAACAGCAGTCGACTATATGGGTCTTTCAAGATGAGCCAAATTCAACAAAAGTTGTTCGCGCACGTAGCACTTCGAAGCAAATGGTGGCTTATTTCTTTAGTGAATGGTCATGTCGCAACATTACCTTTAGTGGAACGTCGTACGGTCAATTCTAAATCGTCCACTACCATTTGTTTGCCAGAACTGTTCGGAGAAATGAGGAAAACCAACCACCGAAGACGGATCATTCTCCACCACGACAATGCGAACGAGTTCAAACAATTGACTTTTTGAGCACTCAAAACATCGAATTGATGAGTCATCCGCCGTAGAGCTCTGATTTGGTATCCAATGACTTATTTTTATTCTAGAACATCGAAAATAAATTGCAAGGTCAACGTTTTTCGAAGCCTGAATAAGCGGTTGATGCGTTCAAAAGGCATGTTTTGAAGTTACTTCATTCGGAGTGGAAAAAATACTTCGAAAATTGGTTCAAACGCATGCAAAAGTGTATTGATCTTCATGGAGAGTATTTTGAAAAACAATAAAGCCATTTTCGATGATAAATATTTGTTTTTTTTTGTCTGTCTCAAAACTTAAGTAACAACCGTAGTATAACGGTATAAACCTACCGGTTTCAATATTTTATCCTCATCATCAGAGGAGCACAAACAAGAGTCTTGTTTGTGTTTCCCTGATGATAAGGTGAACATCTTGAAACCAGTAGGGTTATGCCGTTATATAAAGGGAAGTAAACGGTGTTGGCTTAGACAAATTACGAATGCCTTGAAGCCTCCACAGTGTTTGCCTTCTCTATATCATAAATAATGTATAAATATATTTATATTGATAGTCTTTTGTGACTCATTCTCTTGGCTAATGACCCTACAGTAAATATATATTGATAGTCTTTTGTGACTCATTCTCTTGGCTAATGACCCTACAGTAAATATATATTGATAGTTTTTTGTGACTCATTCTCTTGGCTAATGACCCTACAGTAAATATATATTGATAGTCTTTTGTGACTCATTCTCTTGGCTAATGACTTTACAGTAAATATACAGAATATAAGGCTTAAACTATGGAATAAAAAAAAAATATTCTAAAAGTAAAAATCTAAGTTATCTTAGGAGCAGGATCAGAAGTAACTGGCACTACGTAGATACTGGACGACGGTCGAATCATGAAATCTGCAAGTTTACACGACTCTCCCAGCTTTCGAGATACGAGTATATAAGCTTACCAAGGCTGTATTTAAGCTTCTGAATGCAGAACATATCAAATAATCTTTAACACCAGGTGGGATTGTAACGTGCAATTGAGTAAGACCAAGAAAGAGACAAGCGGATAACATCTAGGACCTCAAAGGATTCAACGTCAAGAATTAAAGTAATATAGAGATTGTTCAAACAGATTCATATGGGAAATTTGCATCCAAATAACGTACAGCTCTCTAGTACAAGCCACTTCGTAAGTATATCATACTGTCTCCAAAATATGAAAAGTTTGACCCTTGAGTTTTGGGTTCAAAACTTTTCTGATTTTTTTCACGTTAAGAGCTTTTTTATTTTTGAGGTTGATTGAAAAAAAAAGTCAATTATATTTTAATACTTAAATATAATATATTTCACTCCAGAGATTCTTTCTTCCATACGATAAACATAAAATTATTATACTAACATAAAAAAAAAAATTACAAAGCGTTTTTTCGTAAAGCCGATTATCTCAAAAACAGTACAAAAACATATGGAAAGCTGTTATCATTCAATTAATTTATTTATTTTCTCAAAACAGGCTTAGCCCAATTAAATTGAAAAATACAAGAAATGTTAACATTAATAATAAAGAAAAAATATATAAAATAAAAAGCAATGTACATGCATACATATGTATACACATATCATATATTCAAAGTCACTTAAATACGTTGAAGAGTGCTTTCTAACGCGCTCAATCTTAGAAGAAAATTTACTTTTGCTTTTGGTAATGTGATATGAAATATGTCAATATCTGAAGCAGCCCCATTTAAAAGAGAAAATGCCCTTCCAACAGGCATAGCGGCTGAAAGACCCATTCTTGCGTATGCCATTGAGAACAATTCTTGCCGGCGCAGTCTAGTGTAATTGTTAGGAACTTAATGTCAGGATAACAATAAATTCTGACAAAATTAACCTCGTAATAACACTAAAAGGAATCGAACCCAGGGCGCCTGAATTCTAAGCAAATATTCTTACTGATCGACATTGTATTGTATTATAGTCCTGTTGTTTTAGTACATCTAGGTGGTATTGCAATGTGGGAATATCTGACAACCAACCAGAAAGATGTTTAAGAGGACTTAAAACAGGGCTGGAATCCATTTAAAAAAAATTGGGTTCCAAAAGGAATCAAATTCGCAAATCCCGGATTGATAGACAGGTGATTTACAAATAAGATCATTTGGTTTCATTAGAGCACGGCTTCCTTAAGTTTAAATATGGATAGTAATAGCAATTAATTTAAATATCATAGTACATGTAAAAAAACTTGAATTTTGGTTTTCGAAATGAAAATTCGATCAAACGATTTAACAATGTGATATTGAGTTGGCTCAAAGTAGAAATAAGTCGACTAAATAATTTTTCGTATGACAGCAATAATATAACTTATCTTTAGAATGCATCTCTGTGGAACTCTAAAATAGCACAAGAAGAAAGGCTTTTGTGAATTGTTACACTCCAGTGTAAAGTGATATAAGCACCTTGTAGAGGAATAGTAAAGTTGAGCCAAACAAATGATAGATGGAGGCTCTTGTTGCCAAGTTTTTATGAAACGTCGTCTACAAGTAAGGCTTTGCGGGTAAGAGGGCCAAAGCTTTAAATTCAAAAGCTATCGGCATGTAAAAAATAGGTTGTGTTGTTTATTTTGTAACGAGTTATGCAAATATGAAAGAACTTTTTATAAATATAAGGCAATCATTTTATAAGTCGATTACAAGTAAGGCTTTGTTGATAAGAGAGCCAATGCTTTGGATTCAAATGTAATCGGCATATAAAAAAAATGGTTGTAATGTTTGCTGTGTAAGTTTTGTTTTCTGTTTTCTGTGTACTGTTTTCAAGCACTCACGCAAGAACAGGCCTCCCAGCCGTTATACTTATTATAAGGGCTTTATATTTTTTATTAGGACTGTTTCAGATATTGACATATTTCAAATTCACAAACAAACCCTTACACCGTTTCACTGTCGGAGTTATCAGAGAGGATAGAGCGCCAGACTTTCTTTTTTTGAAACGCATGTTTCACCTCTTCCACCTTCATACATCTCCTACAATTTCTTTTACTTTTGAAATTTCTATCTTTTAAAATATCATTCCTTTAATCCAATCATATTTTCCTTGATCTTACTCTACCACGTCTTTCACTCACATTTGCACTTTATATTTGTTTTGATAGTATTTCTTCATTAATTTGTTTTACGTTCTAACCCATCTTACAGTGCTCTTCTCCATTTTATTCAATACACCAGCCTTAAGTTCATATTTATCCTAAACCAATTCATTTCGTATTATGTCATACATTGTCACCATATATTCTTCCTTGTGCACGCAATTTCACAGCGTTCATATGTGTTATTTCAGTCCACATTTCTATCACAGTAGGTAAAAAATGTTGTTGTGGACACTTAGAAGATTATGAAACTGTACGATTCAAGTATATATGTTTTAGTGCCCCATTGATTTTGTCTCTTATCGCTACATGTCGTTCGATGTCCCTCGTAACTTTTCCATCATCTGAGAAAATACTACTGAAATAACAGAATTCTTCAGCTTGCTTTTATGTTTCATAATTTCCTAATATATATATCGCATTCACTATGAGCATACCTTTAAATGGAACAAAGTCCTATTTATAAAAAAACATACACAAAATAACCAAAAGAAAATCCAAGTCACATAAAACCAGGTTTTTATACTAATTTTAATCTCCGGAAACTCTTATTCAACGGGAAAGGCAAAAATGAAATACTTAGCAACAGTGGTGTGTACAAACTTTTATGTGCTGACAGTGATAATTTCTACAATATATAGGAATAACAGGAAGATAATTTGAAA
This sequence comes from Odontocerum albicorne, assembly GCA_949825065.1. NCBI lineage: Eukaryota > Metazoa > Arthropoda > Insecta > Trichoptera > Odontoceridae > Odontocerum > Odontocerum albicorne. Next base: position 8,041,099 of record OX463846.1, on the reverse strand, counting down.
AGAGATTTCGTGAACACAAATCCTCTAATTTATTCTGAAATGGCTAATCATTGTCACCGTGAAAATCATACATTTTCTATCGATGAAACCAAATTCTTACATGTCAGTAGTAACGGAAATAAATTAGACAGATTAGAGGCCTTGGAAATGTCAAAGTCAGTCCATCGGGGTGAATATGTGACAAACACATATATTCCTAGAATCTCGCCGCTGCTCACTGAAGTTGTCTCCTGTCTCCCTCCACCCACAATCCCCAACCCGAACGTTTACCGTTAGAAGTGTGTATGTCGGTACCAGTTCAAACATAATTCAGTCATGTTTGTGCTCCCCTGATGATGAGGTGAAAGCCTTGAAAGCGGTAGGGTTATTTCGTTACAAAATGTGGAATAAACAGTGTTTGATAAAACAAATTACAATGTCATATATTTATTGCAAAGTTTTTTGGTGTGTATAAATTTCGCGTACATTGATATGCATGCGTAATAATATGTTATTATTATTATTAGAAACAAAATAAAACAGAATTAAGTTACTTCAGAATATTATCAACGACAAAAAATTCTAAAAAAATAAACTACTCAAATTATAGAGCATTTTGCAAACAATATAAGCTCATTAAAGAACTCATCGCATGGTGATATTTTTCAACAAACCAGATAAGTGGTAAATACGCCCTATGTGAAAACCACCCTTTGAAATTAGAGTATCAATGGGAATTTAATCCACAACATCTGAGCTGAAAGAAAGGCGTCATATCAACTAGGTAACAGGAGTCGTCACTTCCTTGTGGTGAATCTTTTGTAACGGTAAAACTGTACAATTTGGTGGTCTAGGCTTTAATAAAAAAGAGCTTACGAAATCAAATAGCTCTGGAATGAAAAGAGTGAAATTGAATTGAAATCCGAAACAGTAAAGCTTACTGAGGAGCGATTAACGCAAGAATTCTTTTAATGCTTTGCTTAAATCGGTTAATACTATATACTGCCAACTTGAAGGTTTTAAGTCAAGGCTGCGTTCTTTGTTGATCTCCTTATAAGGCCTTGCAGTTTTTGGGCAACAAGTTTGCCTAATTCTGTACATAACTTGTCTAAAATGGGTGTAGGAGTATTAAAAAGCTTTTACATTATGATTGAATTTATATAGGGCGTTAGGTAGAAATGTCACATTCACATTCTTTTTTTTTTTTTTTTTAATATTGGAGAGTCAAGTAACTGTCCATTTTTGTAGAAAAGTGCCTAGTTGAACACGAATTTGAAAAATATAATCATAAACGCTGTTTTTATAGATAGATAAAAGTTGTTATAGATAGATAATCTGAGCCTTGTTTTATAGATAAATAATCAGGGCATTGATTACAAGGATTTTTTTATACAGGACCCGATCCTATATCGCAATATGAAAGATTTAGTGTAACTTGAAAGTTTAATGATGCAATAAGGTTTTTGACATGTGAAGATAATGAATGCTGAAAGAATGACGAATATAAAGTGAGAAGTACGAATAATAGAAGGTTGCGCATGACGAGATGCATGAATGCGGAGGAGGCGAAATTACTGTGCTTGGATAGAACATTTTGGAGATTTGTTCACTTTGCCTACCCAGCAACGGACACGACGTGATGGTATGTATGTATAAATTGAGAATAACTGGAAAATAAAACGATGGAATACGGTTTTTGGGCAATTTAGGGCTCAGGGCTTACAGTATGTAATATACATTTATACAATTTCTATAACCTGTACTGCTGTGTGGTATCCATCGCAGTATTTTCTCAAGAAAACCACATGAATGCTCAACGATTTGTGGGTCACGTTCCTTAGCATTGACGTCACGAAGAAAAAGAAGATGTTGCTATAAATAAATCTATATTTTTTTATAATTTATTAATTTAATTTTGTTTAATTTTTTTAGTCATACTTCAATTGGCTTAATTAAAAGTAGTCTAGTTCAGAAAAAAACTGCATATATATTATATTTTGTATGACATATTTTCTTTTTAGTCGTAGTTATTTTAATCCACTCCTAAATTATGTGGTATACGTAATTCGTTTGAGCTAGAATAATTGTTATATTTTGTAGAACCGTCCGAGTGACTGGTCTTATGATAGTGTGTCAGTAAAGATCCAGACAATTTTTTTGAGATGATCGATAATGTATCATATATATATAATTGACTTTGAAATGCCTCATAATGCAAAACTGGTATCCTTTGATGTCACTAACCTATATCCAAGCATACCAGGTTGGAGATCCTTAGAGCTCGCAAAAAATATCATAAATGACAAAAGTAAGGACCTTGTTAAAAATTCAGAATTGATTTCACTAATGGACTTATGCATCAAACAAAATTATTTTAACTTCAACAATAAAATATATAAACAAACGAATGGTTTAGCTATTGGCTCACCGTTGTCTCCACTTCTCAGTGAAATATTTATGAACTATTTTGAAAAATGTATCTTTAGGAGTAATTTTAAGCTAACCAAAAATGTTCTGTGCTGGTTTAGGTATGCAGATGACATTCTTTGTGTTTGGACGGGTACCGATAGACAATTACACCATTTTCTTAAATATTTAAATTCTATAGAAAGTTTTATAAAATTTACATTAGAAACAGAACAGGACGGAAAATTAAATTTCTTGGACCTAACATTATCTCGGAAAAAAGGCACATTTGACTTTGATATATATAGGAAAAATACTTATTCAGACTCCATAATTCCAGCAACTTCTAACCATCCTAATAATCATAAATTCGCCGCCTTTAACTGTATGCTTCATAGATTGCTCAGTGTCCCATTAACCGACGACAATTTTAAAAAGGAATTAATAACCATCAAAAAAATTGCTACAAATAATGGCTATCCTGGAAGCCTCATTGATTCACTTTTAAAAAACAAAACAAAAAAGAAACTCATAAAAGATTATATATTTAACGACACCTATAAGCATACCTATAAATGGAGCAAAGTCCTATTTATAAAAAATATATCAAATGAAATAACCAAAAATATTCCAAGTCACATAAAGCCAGCTTTTTACACTAACTTCAATCTCCGGAAACTCTTATTTAATGGGAAAGGCAAAAATGGAATACTTAACAACAGCGGTGTGTATAAACTTTTATGTGCTGACTGTGATAATTTCTATATAGGAAAGACAGGAAGATCTTTTGAAAAGAGATTTCGTGAACACCAATCTGCCTTAACAAATCCTCTAATTTATTCTGAAATGGCTAATCATTGTCACCGTGAGAATCATACTTTTTCTATCAATGATGCCAAATTCTTACATATTAGCGACAACGGAAATAGATTGGACAGATTGGAGGCCCTAGAAATTTCTAAGTCAATATACAGATCAGAGCATCTGTTGAATAGTTATTTCCCCAAAAATCTCCCCGCTATTGGCCGAAATAATACCTAGCCTTCCCCCCACCCCTCCCGCCTCCAACCGTTGAAGTGTCTATATCGGTACCAGTCCGAACAGCATTTAGTCTTGTTTGCGCTCCCCTGAAGATGAGGTGAAAGCCTTGAAACCGGTAGGGTTATACCGTCATAAAAAAGTGGAATAAACAGTGTTTGTTAAAAATAAATTACAAATAATTGACTTTATTAAAATTTAGTGTAACAGTATCGGGCTCAGTCTTAGAGTTGTGATGAAAAGTGTTTACTTGGTGATGTCTACGGGTAGTAAGAGATTGTAAGATTTAACAAGAACATATTTTTGGATCGTTAGTAAAGCTTCTTCCTCACGTGCTCATTGCTGAGCATCGTGGTCATTTGTTATGTCTAGGATTTGGTGCACCACCTTTTCCCATTCTTTCCAGTCCTAGACCATGTTGAATGGAATACCTAATGGAGGTCTCGTTACTTCCCTTATTTGGTGCATCAATCTCATATGACATCTTCCTCTTGTTCGCTTTCAAATAACTGTCCATATTATCCCCCTGATTCTCCCGACTTTTATTATACTTTTTGGCCACATGCTCATTGCATTTAAGCCTTCTTTTACAGCATGTTATCGAAAGTCTTTCAGTAATCCCTAATTCTTGGATGATATAGCCTTCGGCTCGGCTTTCGTTTCATATGATACGGAAGATCTACCTACAATACCACATTTCCTAGGTATTTATCACGTTTTTTATTTCTTCTCCACCGTACGTATTTCCACTACATACGGAGAATACTAGAGACGTAATATGAATAATACTAGAGATTTCAGTTTTTTACTATAAATCAGTCAAACGATATATTTATCCGACTTTTCATAGCTAATGTTGCCATTCCTATTTGGCTACTTCGAAATGAAAGCTCCTATGCTACACCTCAAAATGAAAGCTCCTATATCAACAAACGCATTCACCTCTCCGTAATCCCTAAACGAATTACTTCTTGTTAAAGTTTCAAATTGTTCAATGGTAAATACTTTTGTTTATTTCTAGCCCTAGTTGATGGTTCTGTATTTCAACTCTATGAAAAAGCTCGGTCACATTACCTTCGTCGTTGGCCAAAAGCGGTACTTAATATTTAGTGAAAAAGTCAACCATTAAAGTGAAAGAATACTTTTAATTGGAATAACTTAAGAAAGTTGATGGTGTCCTGGTGTCGTTCATGGGCTCCATATATTTCTCTGTCTCTAAGAATCATATCAATTTCCTACTATGCACGAATAAGTTTCAATGTAAGTAAGAACACTTCTTTCATTCTAATAGTTATATTTCAGACTAAATAGAAGAAATACCAGTAACTAACACTCATGTGTGTACTCATAATCACCATCGAAAACGATATAAAGATTTTATTAAAACAATAAAAGTTTCTGATATTTACGACATAACATGTCACCCATAAAGTTAAATGTATTGACCGATCATTTAAATTGCATTATAATAAATTTTCGTTATACACAATACAACGTATTGCCATATCTTCGAACCAAACATGATGTTTAATATATGTGTACATTTAATAAAAATCAGACTAAAAGTTTTCAAATAAAAATTGGATTTTATCGGGAATCGAGTCTTTATCCTCGGGCTAGAAAACAGGCGTCGGTTTAATAATTAACAAAGTAACTTTTTTTGGGTCAAGTAAACAAGTACGAGTATAAAAAAAAACCCATCACTTCATTCGTTCATATAAACAATTATGCTGTTTCTCTATTGAGATAGGCAAAGAGCCCCAAACTGTCCTTTCATTAAACACATGTTTCGCCTCCTTTTTATCCATACACCTTGTCACGCAGCTTTTACGATTTGTCTAACAATACATTTAATTTTTTCAAAATACTGAATACAATATCCACTATATAGTTTTCTTGGTAAGTGTTTACCACATTTTCCACTCAAATTCTTTTTTATTCATTCATTTGTTCTATAATCATCTCACAGTGTTCTTCTTCATCTTATTTAATACGTCAGTTTTAACACTTGCCTTACTGTGCTAAAAAAATCCACCAACCACGGTGCTGGACGCTAAACGTCCAGTAAAAAATGTATTTTTTAAATTAAAATTATGCAAAATCTGTTAGGTTACTTTTTGTAATTAGCTATAAAAATCCTTTTATTGTGTATTAAAATATCGAATAATCAAATAAAATATAAGTCCTGGTCACTCGCTATCCATCACAGGGTGGCAAGTATTAAGCCTATCTGTTCTATCACGCATTGACATTCCATGTATTCTTCTCAGTGCACGCATTTTTACGGCGTTTGTTCTACTTTTTTCAATATTTTCGAGGTTCAAATTTCACATTCATACATACACATACATCCGTTAAGCTCACATCGTATTATTTTATTACACTACACTGGCAATCTTTTCAGTCTAACCAGAAAAGTATTAAATAAGTCTCAAGTAAAAATCAGATTGCAAACATTATAAAAAAATCCAGATACCAACGGGAATCAAATCCACAGCATCCGGATCGAAAGACAGATATGTCTTATTAATATAGTCTTGGTTTGATCATTAATATTTTTTCAAAACTACTCGTATATTATCGAAATTGACAAATATTTCTACTTATATTTTTTACGAGATAAAATCTATCCTTATAATAGATATTAGTATCAACATATCAAATTGAGCACAGGGTAGAAAGATTGAGTAATTTTGTGACTATTTGACCTCAAGAGTGGAGGCTATTGCGCCGCTAAGATCAGGTGCTTGAAGGCAATAAGCGCAAAAGCACCAGCAATAACACTTGAGCCTCTAACGTCTGGGGTTAATTATTGTCTAGAGGGGAGTTTTAAAAGTTTTCACCGCATTTTTGGTCAAATATACAGTTATCGAGTTCTAGACGTTTATTTTTGTAGGGGAAAAATTCTAAACAAATACTGGCTTCCAACAATTTTCAGATTTCATTTTAACTTTAGTAAAAGGTGTAGCGTAGTTTTACCAAAGTCAAATTTGCTACATTTGAAATTAAAAAAAGATATAAACAATAAATACTTATCTCTGAGGAACCAATTGATAAATTTGAATGCTATTTAACTTTCTCTTAATGAAAATGTTTAGATTTTGTAAAAAAATAGGCAGAGTATTTTTAATTTACCTCCAATATACTTCCGTGGCTTAGTTGGTATGAAATATGTCTTCTAACTTAGGAGTACGAATTCAAAATTTAATTTAATCAGTTTAACTTGACTTTCCTTGGTAGACCCCTACCACTTTGTTTCGACAGTCTTTCATCACTTATTCCATGAACACATCTAAATCACTCCAGCGCAACAGTTTTAGCCCACGTTCTTCTACCTCAACCACTACATTTCTTGTTCTGTTGTCATACATCGACATAACGCATATTCCTCTCTGTGCACGCGTTTTTACTCAGCTCTTTTAATTGATTTTATATTTCTATGTTTCACTACGATACGTCTTTGTTGCCACTAATACGCAGTTGTAAGCCATAATCTTGGCAGATCTTATTGCTTAGTTTAAGTATATGCCTTTAAGCCCCCCATCGATTTGGTTTGCTATTGCAACTCGTCGTTCAATATCTCTTTCCACCGTTTTATCATCTGAGAAAAAACGAAGGTGGAAACTTTGTTTTGAGGTGTTTAAACATCCTTCATATAGTCTTGATCTTCTTCCATTAGACTTTTGTCTGTTGCCCTCCTGAAACCGCCCTACGAGGGTGAAGATCCACTTCTGACGAAGAAGTGAAGACAGCGGTGCATTCGTGGCTTCGTGTAAAACATTTTTTAATGAGGAAGTACGAAAACTTGTTGACAGAAAAAGTGTCCTGAAAAGGAAGGAGATGAACGAAAAATGATGAATTTGTCTTTTCCAAAAGTTGATTAAAACAAATTCAATAAAGTGCGAATAATTTTTAACTTACCCTCGCATTTATCAAAAAGCAGAATTCTTTAACTCGTTCTAATCTTTCATTGTACCCCAATTATAGCATTTACTTTCATTTCCATAACACATGACAAGTTTAATTGTACTTTTCAGACTTATAAAATCAGTTTGATAAAATTTTTCGAAGTGTTTTACCGCGCGGTTTAACTCATGATGCCCATAGGCCTTATTTTATTTATTTTAATTTTATTAACCATTAAAAAATAACACAAAGTTTTGCTCAAATTAGAATTTTAAATATGCGTGAATATAAATAGAACTTTTAACACAAAAAAATATAATTATTTACATTAATCATGTACAAAAAAAATATCGAAATGAAATACGCACATGTATACCAAAGAAAAAAACACATAAAATAAAAACTTCAGTCAAGGCTCAGGCATTCAAAGTATGGGCATCGTATGATAAAAATTCAATTGATACGAAGAACCGTTAAAACCTCACAACATATATAAAATTAGTTTTTGAAACTCGTTAAAATTCTTATTTTTAGGTTAATATTGTTTAAAATTGTAACTGTTATTAAAAAAAATTAACTAAGAAAGTGGCTGTTGAAAAATGGCGTGTTTTTGGATCGAACAAAAGACGTGCCACCCCAGTTATGGTAGAGAAGGGGAATGTCTCAATTTGCATAGAAACCCGTGGAATTTATTCATCAAGTCACAAATGAACATCGTGAATGTGCCACGTGAATTAACATTTTATTTCTTGTTCGTTTCCCTTAAAACATTAATCTTTTTAATCGTGAGCTCCGCGCCACGTCGTCTTGTATCCATGCTAACCCGTAAAAGTCTCAGTTCTTGAAGACTTCTTAATTTCATAATCATTAAATTTTACATCTGTAATATTACATATTTAATTATCATTGTTGTTAATTAAAATTGTGATTCTGTTATACATTTTATATTAGTCTATTTGCTATGATGATAGTCTATAATAGTGTTTAAGTACCAATTTTGATATAAAGGAGTGAAACGTGAACGTGGAAAATATTAAAAGCAGCCGAATAAATGCTGTGGAAACAATTTGAAGGAGGATAGGAAACGGCAAGAAATAAAAAGAGTTAAGGAAGAAACATTTCATCATCGAAGGAAGATGAAATATTTTTTCATGTAACATCTCATTTTTGATGATTTTAGCAACCAACGAGGGTGATACATAGTCTTGCGGCAGCCGATAACTGGATCCAAAGTATTGAGTGTTAACATAAGTTGTGTGCGTTTTTTTTTAAATTTAAAAATGAGCACCAAAAGTAAAACAAAATGGTTAATGTTATACGTCATTCGAAAGAAAGTTTTCTGCTCTACAAGATATTGTGTTTGCTTTTACGTAACATATATTATTTTATTTGATTACAAGCCTTCAAAATGGAATGTCCAGTAGACGAAAGTGAGCATTTTCGACACCTCCTTCTGTTCGCGTTCAATCGAGAGAATAAAGCTGCCAAAGCTACTCGTGATATTTGCGAAGTGTACGGTGAAGATGCTATGAATGAAACGACAGCTCATCGATGGTTTTTGCATTTCAAATACGGTAATTTTGATCTGAAAGACATGGAGCGTTCCGGACGACTGGTGAGTGGAACCGCTTAAACCATATTATTCATGAAGATAAATATCTTGTAGAGCAGAAAATCTTCTTTCGGATGACGTATAACCTTTACCATTTTGTTTTACTTTTGGTGCTCATTTTTAAATTTGAAAAAAAAAAAACGAACTCAACTTATGTTAATACCTTATATGTTTGAACTTCATTTATTTATGTTTTTAAAGTTTGAATATTTCAGGCTTCTTCTATTTTTACAATAAACAAATTAAAATAAAATAAATGTATCCGTATAAAACAATTTTAAGACATTTGATAAAAAATATAATAAGAAATTATGTGCATATCACTAAAATAAAATATAACATGTTATAAATAACAAAAAAAAAACTAAACAATTATGAGTTTTCCTAAAGATTTCAGCGACATATGAAAAACGTCTATATAAATACACACACGTTTATAAAGTGTGATTGCTCTCCCTACCGGCATCCCCAAAGGCAGTTTGAAAGTTCAACCTGTAAGTTGATAGAAACCTCTATGGGTGTTATTAGTAATTCTTTATTCGTTCGTTCCACGTGCCCAAACTATACCAGTGTTCTTCTTTTTTTTTAACATGGTGAGTTTACTGCCATGTGGCAATCTCTTCCAACCAGACAGAAATATGTTTTTATAGGCTCTAAGTGTTAACCAGACTGGAATCCTATTTAAAAAAATCTTGGTTCCAGCGGGGATCGAACCCGCAACCTCCGGATCGGCAGACAAGTGTCTTACCACCAGGCCACGGATGTCGTCATCACGGATGAATTCTATGCACACGGACGCTAGTTCAAAACTCACATTGAGGGTAGGAACAATAACTTTTCGACCTACATTTTCAATCAAATTGAAATAAATGAAATTAAATTTTTTCAGTGTTTATCACGAGATTTATTTTAAACTAAAACATTTCCAACTTTTCCCGCTCTTTTTTCGTTGCAGTCGATAGATTTTAACTTACAGCAAAACTGTCGTCAAACTTTTTCTTCCCGTTTCTTACCACAAGTCAAAAGTAATTGCGAGTGGTCCCGGTTGAGGAAAGTTTAAACTTCGGAAATAAGCAAACCTTACTCGCAGTTCGAACATTTGCAATCCACTCGGCGGTTAGTCGGAGTCTTTTGTTTAAATTGGTATCCAATCGCGGACAGGTAAATATTTGATCAGTTTGTTAATTGGTTGAATTTTGTATTTGGAATTAAAATTTTGTATTTGGAATTAAAATTTTGTATTGAGAAGAAAAAAATCGTATTTAGAAGTAAAATTTCAAATTTGGAATTATTTTTGTGATTCATTTATTAATAGACCACATACGTTTCTGATAAGATATGGAATCAGTTGGGCCTAATTAGCTTTTGTAATGAACGGAAATCGTTCTATCGAAAGAGAACTTTGAGATTAGAAGTAGGAACGACAATATAATTTATTTTAAAATATTTCTATTCTATTTAGTTTCTTTGAAATATCGATAAACCATGCCCGTTCAATGGGCATTTTATGGTATATATACATTTTATTGTAAATTGATTTGTTTAATACGAGTCTATTGAGTGCTATGACATATACTGAATTATCTCGGAGCAGGTCTCTTGTGCGTTGGATCTTTTCTGCATAATCATGTCCATTTCATGCATGGCTTAAATTTAAAGTCAACCAATAATTATATCACATAATATACATATATACCATCACGCTATTTCCTTGTCGAGGTAGACCGAAAAAAAAGACCACCAGACTTTCTTAACAATCCCTCTAAGGAGCAGATCAATACAAGCACTAACGTTTATTTGGTCATCGTTTAAATTTTAAGGTATACCGTAGAGCTTTACATTCTGTATTGCGAATTTATAAAAAATCCTAGACTGTACTGGTTTGAGTACTAATACCGCATGCAGGACTGGTCTTTGATAGAAAGACAGTTTTCATCTGATCCAATGGGTAAATGAGAGTGGGGAAACTACAAGTGTATGAGAGATGGCTGGATAGTGTGATAGAGAACTGTCCCACATGGGTATAACTAATTTAAGGAGGAGTGTTACTGAGACAGATAAGTGGGATATAACATTGTAGGTAACCAAATACCTATCCTGGACTATAGGACTGATGATGTTGATGATTTTAAAATTTTAAATGGTCAGGAAGATGACATAAACTAAAAAATATTTAACGAAGTACATCAAAATATATAAAAATCAGTAAAATTCACTTAAAGAAATTTTCAGATACCCGCAAGTCTGCAAAGCGGAGTCATTAAGTGTTTCGTAAAGATTTAAAGTAACATTTCTAATTTTGTAAATTTGCTAAGATTTTAATACAAACACTATTTTAATATAAACTTTTATGTATGGGAGTGAAACTGTGATATGTAAAAAAAACTGTAGAGTCGAATAAATGTTGTAAAAATGCGTGCACTACAAGAATATATGGTTTGACAACATATGATAGAACAAGGGATTAAATAATGTGAACTTAAGACTGATGAGTTAATTAAGATGAAGAAGAAGATTGAAATGGTTTGGGTACGCGGAACGAATAAATGGAGAAATACTTACAAAATAAATAAAGAGTGAAATGTGAGAGTAAAGCGTGTTAGATGAAGATCTAAAAAAGTATCAAATGAATGTTATTTTGAAAAAAGAATTGTAAGATATTTAAATTTATTTTTATCAAACACTGTTTATTCCACTTTTTTGTAACGGTATAAGAATTGTAAGAGTTGAATGGACGTGTAAGAGGCTAAATATGTGTATCGCGATAGAAAAGTATGACGCTGTGTCCTTTCGTATCCGAACCGGCGTGATTATGCATGTTGTCTTTTGTAACGGTATAAGAATTGTAAGAGTTGAATGGACGTGTAAGAGGCTAAATATGTGTATCGCGATAGAAAAGTATGACGCTGTGTTCTTTCTTATCCGAAGCGGCGTGATTATGCATGTTGTCTCTTGTAACGATATAAGAATTGTAAAAGTTGAATGGACGTGTAAGAGGTTAAATATGTGTATCGCGATAGAAAAGTATGACGCTGTGTCTTTTCTTATCCGAACCGGCGTGATTATGCATGTTGTCTAAATTTAATACACCCGTAATACTCGTATAATCGTATTTTACTTTTATCTTACACGTACGTAAACTCGTAAAAGCTCGTTTTCATCATGTAATTCTTGTCATGGACTCTCCATTATTGAATCAATATAATGCATCAAGTATTTATTAATCCTCCTATACTTATTTGAAGTAATGAAAAACACTGTACGTATCCAACATTTGAAAAAAAATTACACATTTTGTATGAAAGACTTCTGTTTGAATTTAGTTTCAATTTTCAAAATTGCGTCTTTTAAAACAACTTCTACTCTCATCTGCATTGTAGATTTGTAAAATCATTTTTTTGCCACCCATTAAGCATACTTTTTCAGCCTTCTTCAGCACATTGATCATTAGATCATATTTATTCTTTATAATTTTATACATTTTGCCATACATTGACATGCCATGTTTATTTCACAGGCATTAATATATCAATTCTTTTAGCGTCCACATTTCCATTAACATGTCAAAATAATCTAATATTGATCTCTAAAAATAATTTTGACAGATTTTGACATTGACGGAAGTAAATATTCTTATGTGCCTCTTTGAATTTGTTACCTATGGCAAAGCGTAGTTAAATATACACGTATTGTATATCTATCTTTTATGTAATTTTATTTCTATCATCTAAGAAAATACTTTCCAAATAGCAGATTTCATATGTTTTTCTTTACATATTAAACAAGCACTAACCAAGAAAAAGTTAAATCCTTAATCTTGCGGACAAATAAGCTTTTCAAGTACGATTTCCCTGTACAGATAAAGTTCCCTTTTTATTTTCTCATATCACACCAAAAGTTTTTGCGTTTTACCGTAGCGGAAAGCGACGACAAAATAAGAGTCCTTCAGGAAAAGTTTAGCGGTAAAAGGTGTCCCACAGGGGCACTGCCGAGGCTTTGTTTGCTTCAAGATTGCAGAGACTTACCGGCGTTAAAGCCTCGCCTCGATTATATAACTTGAATAATTATATGGATACCTAAAAGTTTACCTATATTTTGTACGCGTAATTTGAATGTTTTAACATTGTATTAGTAATTGTTTGTAAAGTGCTTTAGCTTTTAAGTAATTTGCTTTCAAGAAAAGCAATACTGGTTGCTCCTTATGGAATCCTGGTCTCAACATTAAGATATGTAAGTGAAACTTGAATACGGCAAGAAAGTAATAAATAAAGATAACTGTGCTAGAAATTAGAGCGTTGCGTAAAATATATTGAAAAATAATATATGACAAAGTAAAAAATGAGATTTTAGAAAAAAAATGGGAATTGAGAAAATATGTAATGTTTAAGGCGAAGAAAATATCATTATAATGGTTGAGTGTTGTAGAAATATTGACTGAATAATATTCATTAAAATAATATATTTATTTATTTTCTCAAAACAGGTTTAGCCCAATTACATTGAAAAAAAAAACAAGGAATGTTAAATTAAAAAAAAATTACGAATTAAAAATTACGTATATGCATACATATGTTATGTTATATACACATAAATATACACATATATTCAAAATCACTTAAATACGTTGATGAGTGCTTTCTAGCGCGCTCAATCTTAGAAGAAAATTTACTTTTGCTTTTGGTAATGTGATATGAAATATGTCAATATCTGAAGCAGCCCCGTTTAAAAGAGTAAATGCCCTTCCAACAGGCATAGCGGCTGAAAGACCCGTTCTTGCGTATGTTATTGAGAACAATTCTTGCAGGCGCAGTCAAGTGTAATTGTTAGGAACATTTAACGCTAATCTTTGTAGTAATGCTGGACAGCTCATAACTCCTTGAAGGAGTTTGACAAAGTACACCAGGAAACGCAGATGCGAGTAGTATAGAAGAAACGAAAAGTTCATGTAGACCTAGAAAATAAAATGACAATTTGCGTTGAATTTATAAGAGAAGAGAGAATGGCATTTATAATAGGAGAATATGCAATGCAATGTGTATGGACGTGCCAGAAGCGAAATATACGTGCTGGGATTGAAAAGAGAAGAGATCTGTTCTCTTTGCTGAATAGCGACATGGCATTATTAGGTTGAGATGATACTCTCATAACTATCAGAGAACACTTGAAACTATTAGGCGAGATATAAAAATCGTATAACAAATATACGAAATATACAAAATTTTCATCTAATATGTACATTTTTTACTTATAAAACTGTCGCTTATTTGAAATACTGATACGAGAAAGGTTTAATGTTCAAACCGTCTAACTAATCAAATATATAATATTGTGTTATTCAACCCCCGTATTTAATTTAAAATCGTACGAGCTGTATGATTATGTGTATTTATGTGGTAGTGACAAAATTTGTGTCGTGATAAAAAAATCTAGCGCTCTATCCTCTCTGCCTACCCCAGCAGGAAAACAACGTGATGTTAGTTTGTATTTTTGAATTGGAGATGGCGTAACAAAAAAAGGCCCGTTAATATTTGATGCCGGAATTATTTCTGTTATTTTTTTTTTTAAATTAACGAGTTCTGTGACATTTTACGTAGAACGCTTCATTTCCGACCGAATGGTTTCAACTTTGATTCCAAATTGAGGTAAAAGATTAAGGTATATATACTGGTTTTTATTTTCAAGGATATTTAAACATCTTTTTGGTGGTCTTTAGATATAACCATGCGAAAACAAGCCCACCAGGTTATGCTGTGTACAAGGAAAGTGTTTACAAAATGCAATTAATTTAAATACGCTGAATTCTTTTGTGTTTGACATACAAACTTTAGACATAAATTTCGAGTAAGTAATACAAAAGCTTACTCGTAAAATAAATAGCTAATCCGGAAATTACGATCCAAATTTATAGAATGTTCATGATTTTTAATGTCAGTGTGTGCGTACATAAGTTATAGAAAAACACAAATTCAGCAGTAAAACGGTTTAAATCAATCTGAATATAAATATGGAAGGAATTGAACCTGGCGCTCCCATTTGATAAGGGTGATTGCTAACTGTTAAACCACGGTTAATCTCTAACCCTGATTAATCTCTAATAAACAATACTCGAAGGAGTAGATAAAATGAATTGGTTTAGGAATAAGAATGATGAACAAAGGAAAATTAGATTGAAAGGTTATTTTCATTGATGCAATATTTTTTTAATTATCTCTTTAATGCTTTTAAAGGTAGCTCTTGGAAGTTCGTTTCAGAGTTACACTAAATGGATTGTAAATGAAGATGTGTAAAATAAGGTTTGGTGTATTAGTACATATGCAAAGGAGTGTAAAGTGAGATCGTAGTGTGCTAGTATGTATTAAATGTAGATACAAAACAACGTAAAGTGCGATAATCAATCATTATAATGCTAATATGAAAATATGTTAATCATACTAAGATTATACCAGCTTTTGATTAGATGTACTTACAATTTTCGGTGCAAAATTTATAATATCAAATTGTGTGGTATACATACACAGAGTTGGATTGTAGCGTCATACGATACACCGTGGATAGCGACTTACTTTTAAGACTGCGAGATGCGACTTTGAATAGAAAAGCGCATAAAGCGAAACGAGCGCCTAGCACCGAGTCGTCAAATGACGCCTGAAAGAATGTGTCCATATTGCAGAAGGGTGTGCGGATCCAGGATTGGACTTTTGAGCCACCTCAGAGTACACGAAAGTGAGTGACAATCATTCTCGTCATAGATGGCCTGAGTAAGTAAATGTGGTTTACATGAAAGACTCCAAGAAATATTAAAATAAATCTGTGTAAAATAACTACTCCAAACTAGTGTATTAACGAAGTTTTTTTTCCAATTTTTTAGAGTCTATTAGAAATTTGCTGAGCTGCTTGAATTCCAGACTTAAAACCGTTTTTATAGTACATTTACTGCGTTGTTAGTAATTTACTTCTTACGTTCGTCGTCATTACTATCCTTTTCACAAATTGCCGGGGGTAGAATTTCTAAGGGTAGATTTTTCTTGTAGTGACGTATCTTTTACGAAGACCATTCCGTTTGATGGACTTATTTTGTTTTCAATGTCAATGGGGTGGAATCAAACTGTAAGTAACCTTAATGGGAAATAAATTTTTTTTTTCGATCATCGTGTGGTAACCGACAAGCATTTAAATAATGGATGTATTTTTTCCAAATTTTAAATAACGTTACAATATTTTCTTTATATGAGCATAGTTAGTTATTCGAATGCGCTGCCTATTAAAATACATATTAAAATACATCGTTATAGTGCTATGCTTCAATGGAAAGAGAGGGGTGGAGGGAGCAATAAAACAGCAGAGGGGGTCCCCCATGTGCTAGTAAATAATTAACAATTTGTCAGAACAATGGCACCTTTATATCGCCGCTGAATGGGCAGGATCACAACTCGATTTAATTGCCTGCCAAAAAGGCAAAACTCCGAAAACAAAAAGCCATTTCCGAAACAATGGAATATCGTGCAGCAGAGCAAGCAGAAACTTGTCTATCCATTCATGTTGGATGTCGGTGTATCTCATTTGGATGTGGAAATAGCGATTTGAATACTTTCTCTTTAACTATTAGTAGCAAATACATTTTAATTGTTTTGATTGAACATGTTTGTAGTACCTACTCTGTATCTGTTTTCTTTGGGATTTTTTAATATGTGTTTGACACTGGATTTGCAACTTTTGACAAAAAAAAAAGAAACCTCATCGACCACAAATTACTAATACCACAATTATTTACTCGTAATAACATTTTGTTTTGTAATATTTGATTCTGTTAATTATGAAAACCTATTTCAAATTGAAGTGGACATGAAATATTTTCCCGCCAAACCATGGATATTTTGTGGAACTGGTTATTTTTTCATCCTCTTAAAGTCAATTTAATTCTAGAAATGATATTTTGCCAGTAAAAATTTCATATGCAGTGAAATTGTCCAGTCTCTTTGTTCAAGTATGCACGCTTTATTCGGTCCCATAAACACGGCAAGGCAAGCACGGTACACTAAAGCCGGTGAAAACGTTTATCAGGATAGTGTGTCCTAACCTTTAGAGAGACCAGTACCGAGTGCTAAAAGCTGTCAGATTAGTTAGGAAATATAGTAGTGCTTTTCAAAATATGTTCAAAATATACTGAATGATAAAACAAAGGATTCGCTTTATCCGTTAATAACTTACTATTTTTCCTTTTCAGTAATTTCTGCACTGATGTGTATAATTTTTAGTTTACTTAGATTTTTAGACTCTCAGTTTACATTAAAATTCCCCTGAAGTATACTTCAGGGGAGTTTTAGTGTAAAGTGAGTCACTAAAATATGTCTAAATCTTATAAAGCTTTAAGCTATGAGGTCAAGCTAGATGTTGAAGCTTTATCTCGTATGGTTATCTCTCGTGATAGCTGAACGGTTGATTGCAAGGTATTAATTAAATTGTAAAGTAGGCAGAATCAACAGGTTTTCGTTTTAGTTAAAACTTAACTATTTCCCAAGATAATTTTAATAAAAAAAATATTTAAAAATTACCTCTAAATGATCGAAAAATAATAAAATAAAAAAGCCCTTAAAATTGAAGGTTTCTACACCTTCCAAAAATTACTTCTTAGTATTTGTATATCTTCTCAAATCCTCAAGTAGCAATGCTAGATCAGATGGTCAATTAGATATTGTCACTTTGATGTCCGCTAGATATGATATTATCAATGTATATTTCAGAAAGCTCATTGGTTCTCTTCTTTTTATTGCAGTACATTCTTGATCAGCACATTAATCCTCGGATGTAAACTGCCAGCTATCCCTCGATATCTTCGAAGGTTTGCCTGGTGGTCAACAACTTATAGAGTAACTATGAGGCTAATCCATAACAAACTTTTTAATTCATGAAAATTAAAGGTTATTCTTTAGTTTTATTTAACTTGGATTAAATTTAATAAATTAGTATAATATAAACGCGTGTTCGACAAAAATATACATATTTTGAAAATATTTTTGGATCGTGTCTTCCTATATTAATACTATTGGTTCTGTGAATCGGCAAATTTTAAAATTTATTTATTTACTTAAATTGCAGTGGTTATAATTTACAACAAACCATATTAAAAATAAGATAGTTATTGTACATGAATGCAAACAATATTCAAATTATTATGAATTTGTTAAAAAAAATCATAAATATTTAAAAAACATCCATAAACGTAAGATATCATCAATCAAAGCAAAAAAGAAGGGATGTTTGATACGAAATAGATATTGGGGATAAAACGTAAAATAACTGATTTTTTAGTCAATAATTTAAATTTTAATTAATGGTTTTTGAAATATGTTAATGACGAAGTAAGTCTAACATTAGTTGGTAAAACATGTCCATGGAAATTATTGCATGGACAATTTAAAAAACTGTGACACCTCCTGTCACCTTGAAATTACTCAGCTTCTGGTCTTACACAATTTTTCCAAGAAAACCACATATATATGCTCGACGATTTGTGGGTCACGTTTCTCAGCATTGTGAGTTCACGACCAATAAGAAGAAGAAAATGAAGACTCTGCTTAGCTAATTTATTTGGTTTAAATAAATTATTGGTTTGCGTGAACCAACTAGATGATATGACTGTGCGAGCCACACTTTAAAATAAAGTGCAATACACTACCTGTCCAATATTTGCACACGAAAAGAATTTAGTGACTACACCTGGGCGATGCAACAATGGTACTAAATATTAAATTTAAATATGAAAATGCAAGTCATATATCCATTAAAAAAAACGCTAAAGTTTTGCATATATGAGGTAGCATATGTCTGATACAAAAGACATTAAAAAAAGTATGGTATTGAGTCAAAATAAATACCGACGTTGATCGTCAAATAGATAGTGGTAGCTAAGCAACTTGGTGCCGATAAGTTGATTTCTATTATGTTCCAGACTTGTTAAACTTATGTTTAGCTGACACATATTTTCTGTAAAAAAACGTGTGTCATTATTCTAGTAAAATGAATTGAGTTCAGTAATTCATTTGAAATTGAGTTCAGTAGTTTTAGATTCGGGTCAAACATTTGAATGTTTGATTATTGGGGCTGAAGACAATGATATCTCCCAGTCACACAATATTATTTCTGAAACACCAATTCACGTGAGCTAAGGGTATCACACGAATAGTTTAGCTTTTTTAAAGTTACTGAAGATGGTTTAAAACAGACCTTTGAAATCACAACAATAAATCGAATATTTTTGAAAAAAAAAAAAAAACGACGAGAATTACGTAATAACGTCGAAATTTTTGTTCAAATAAACAATAACACTCCCTGAAAGAACTTTTAAAGCATTGAAACGGCCTAAAATATGTTCAATACTGCAGCATGTTCATTATTTAATGGATGTCATTTTAGTATGGAAGAATTCGAATACTTTGTTCTACAACTTTTGCACTGAAATGTATTCTGCAAAGTTAATGTATTATTTTATAGCTCAGTCAATCATTTGAGTCGAGAACTATGTTTTATAGACAAATATAAAACATACACTCAAGTGTTCGAGTGAGCATAAAATTTGCATTCCGTACTAACGTCATTATTATTGTCGAGTCAAGCGAAGTTTCTTGGATATATGTGTTTTGGTGAATCCTGTAAATTTATGTTTGCCAATATACAATTTTTGACAGTCTTGGTGCTTAAAAGTAGCGTGAAAAACGAGAATACGAAATATTTATAATTCTAAATTAAACAATAAATTTTTTGTGATCTGTTGTTATAAATTAATTGATTATTATTTTTGAGTCTTCGTGCAATACTGTGGGTGAGAAAAATGAATGAATGAAGTCAAGTTAATGCAATGGGAATGCATGTACTGCGAATATTGTGGGTGTGTCAATGTATGAGACAAGAAAACATGTTAATTAATGACTGTAAGATAAAAACTGACGTGTTTACCTAAGTAGAGTGAAAAAATGCAGGTTGAGGTGGTTTAAACTAATTTGTTATACAAGCGTATGTGGAAGTCGTGGTAAAGGATGAACGAGAAAAGTGTGGTTGAATCAATATATTAAAATAAAAAAAAGGATAGGTAAGAGATAAGAAAAAAAGAAGGAGATGTATGAGACTGTGTGTGAATGTTGAGGAGGGGAAATAATGTTTGTACTATAGTGGCTAAAAAGTTTGGCGCTCTTTCCTCTCTGCTCAACTCAACAGAGAAATGGCATGATGGTAT
This sequence comes from Odontocerum albicorne, assembly GCA_949825065.1. Classification (NCBI taxonomy): domain Eukaryota; kingdom Metazoa; phylum Arthropoda; class Insecta; order Trichoptera; family Odontoceridae; genus Odontocerum; species Odontocerum albicorne. The sequence goes on along the minus strand of OX463846.1, from coordinate 8,020,928 downwards.
ATGTATATTTTTTACATTGTGCCAAATGTTAATGTACGATATATTTTTTACATTGTGCCAAATGTTAATGTACGGTATATTTTTTACATTGAGCCAAATGTTAATGCACGATATATTTTTTACATTGTGCCAAATGTTAATGCACGATATATTTTTTACATTGTGCCAAATGTTAATGTACGATATGCTACATTTTTAAACAAAGAAATGTTCGATTCCTTATCATAGGAACTATTATTTCCCATTAGGTTAGTTTCAAAGAGGTATCACTGAGATTAGAAATCTATACACTAAATTCTTTTTTTATTTATTTATATCGTACTTTATTAAAATGTTATGAGAATATAATTTGAACCAGGACAATTTTTCAATGAGCTATTAAGTTTTACGATAACCCTACATTTTTTAACCTGGAGAGTTTATTGCCATGTGGCAATCTCTTCTAACCAACCAGAAATATGTTTTTATAGGCCCTAAGTGATAACCGAATGGAATCCTATTTAAAAAAAAATCTGGGTTCCAGCGGGGATCGAACCCGCAACCACCGGATCGGCAGACAAGTGTCTTACCACCAGGTCACGGAGGTCGTCAATGTTGTGATTATAAAGAAAATATAAATTGTTATTCATAAAAACCATTTAAAATAAACATATTTTACATTAACATTACCGCCCCTATTTTTTACGTCGTCCTTAACTGTCTATGCAGTGAGACTCTGGAATCAGTCACAAACCAATGTAAGATTCGCTCCGTCCTTGGCATGCTTTAAGAAGCGACTGAAAAAACTTTTAATTTCAAGTCAGTAATACAACGTGTTTCATTCCTGATTTTTTTTGCCTTTTCTCTCCACCATCCCTTCTTTTTCCTTTAATTGATGATATCTCATTATACATGAAAATAAATGTTCGGGTGATTGTCCGTCTTTGTGAGGTTTGTGGGCATACTCACGTATGTGTTCATGGATTTCGTGGGGATTTATAGTAATATGAATGATTTATGCGACCATACAACTTGCTTAATTTACTTTGGTCTAATTGGTCGGAAGAGATTGCCACTTGACAATAAATCGGCCAGATTGTATTTGCAATAAAAGTATTAAATAAAAAAAAATATAAAAAAATCATTCAAAAATTAATTTGTTCACTATTTTTAAGTTCAATCAATATATTTTCTCTTAGGATTTGTTGTCTATCATAATCGTTGAGTTTAGACACGGCTTGTCTGTATAAAATCACCCAGTTTTGTTATTTATTAAAAATCAAGAAATGAAAACCTTTCCTGTATTTCTGTCAAATTTATTTATTGAAAATATGAGAAACTGAATAATCTTAAGCCTATACATATATTACCATCACACCATCTTCTTGTCGGGGTAGGCAGAGAGAACAGAGTGCCATATTTTCCTATCTCGCCAAACATCTTTCTCTTTATCCACAACTATACACCTTCCCATATCTAATACTACTTTTACGATTTTTCTGATTTATTATGTTTATTTCCTTCATAATATCATAGACATATCTTTTTTGGTCGTCTTTTAGCACACCTTCCACTCACATTAGCCTGTATATTTGGTTGTCAGTCTTTTTTCATTCATTCATCCCACGTGCCCATGCCCATCTCGTTCCTGCGAATTCAAAAACGATTAATGTTGTATGTAGGTGACAATTTATTTACGAAACTGGCGCGACAGCCGTGGTGCGTTCTCGCTCTGGCGTGGAATGCGGTCCGCTCCCGGCTAAGGGTTGAATGACCGGCGTGTGAACTTTGGACTTGTTTATTTAGATTTGTCGAGGAATGCAAAGGTCACTTCAACGGTCATTGACCGTGTGTATGGACGCCCACAGTGTTCCGAGTGTGCGACCGCCACAGCTCCATTAAGCTTAAAAAGGAAGTAAATCTAGAATAATAATTCCAACTAAAAGGCTTTTGTTAGCAAAAATATATTGCGTATTTACAATTGAGAGTCGATGATCTCGAAACCATGTCAGTTGTTTTCTCAGCTCTAAAAAAATATTTTTAGTCTTGAAACTCATCTATTTTAAATTGATATTTAAGTTCAGAATGAGATCAAGTTTCTAAAAATAAATTCACATTTATTTATTTTTAATAAAAAAAATATTGTGTGTTTTAAAATCCTGTCCTTAAAACAAATTTCCTTTAATTTGGGAAAAATCCGCCGAAATCTCGTTAGGAATTTCAATTGCGAGTAACAGGATGTTTTGTATAAAATTCAAACCTAAGCAGATGAAAGGATTTAAGGAGGGTCCATGCGTTTTTTTTAATTAAATTTAGAAAATATAAACTGGAACTTTTAAGTCTCGGAAAGGTTGAGGGGAATTAAAAATTAATATGCAATATTCATTACAAAATTCAGGAAATGTTGGTAAATTTTTTTAATGAAATTCTTTTCAATTTATTTAATCCTTTAAAAATGAGGGTTAATGTAGGGGAAAAACATATCTACGAGGGTTGAAGTTATAAAATTAACGCAGTGGTCAGTAACTATGTAAGATAATGCAAGTTGTTTTGCAGAATCGAAACCTTCCACATGTTGATGCAGGGTTACTCAACTCCAGAGGCCAATTATTGTCCTTAATGTTTCATTTATGCAAGGTTATTTGTATTTATAAAGGAGAGCACAAAGTTAGTAGCTATTTCTAAATATTGTTGTGATATTTTCAGTCTACTGGGATTTTTTTTAATACAGTTTATAAAAAAATGGTATGAGCATGTTTCGAATATCAAAGCTATTTTTTAATAAGGTTTTTTTATTATTAAATAAATCGTTTTATGAAATTTAATGTAGTATGAAATAAAAAATATTGTAAATATGATTGATTTATCACGTTGTGACATTATGTTATTATACACTCGTTTTGTCATTAGTGGCAAACTGTACAATATTTGTCCCGTGAACGTTTTGTATATTGTGTCCTATTGTATTGTATGGTATAACATTTTTGTTGTTGTATTATCATTTTGAATAATATTTCAAAAAATTAATGAGGAATACGTGGGATGACAGAATATGCACTGAATGGATTAAGGATGATCGCGAATATAAGGCTGATGTGCTGAGTAAGATGGAGAGGTGCATTCTGAGAAAAAATATATACAGTACTAATGTGAGTAGAAAGCGTGGTAGATGAAGATTAAGTGAAACAAGGTTTTAACAAGTGTAAGATATTTGGAAAAAATATAATGTTAAAAGTCAGAGAAATCGAAGGACCTGTATGAGAAAGTGTATGAATGAAGAAGATGCAAAATATGTGTATCGTGATAGGAAAGTTTGGCGTTTTGTCTTTTCTGCTTACTCCGATAGAGATACGGCGTGATGTTATGCATGTATATATATATGAAAAATATCGGATTTTTTTACTGCCCCGGTAAATACGACTCCGGATAATTGAGAGTCTACTGTATTTAATTTGGTCACACCGGATAAATCTACGAATCAGGGGTTTCCAAATAAAGTTTTTAATTCCTCGTTTTGCAATATTTCAATAGAGTTCATTCAAATGTCTGACGAAATATAATATAAAATAGCATTATTATTATTATGTTATTAAATTAAACTCGCATTATCCATACTGTTATTTTCTCAAACAATGTATTTATGAATACTAATTAAAGCATTACACTTAAACACAATGCAAATTATTTTAAAAATATTCCCCCAAAGTTAATGAGATTCATTGTTTATAATATTTAAGAAGTAAGCGTTTGATTGTTTCCACTCAAATGTTGTCATATCCGTGAGAAAACTTGTGTTTTTTCAGTAATTTTTGTTGTATTAAAATTATATTAACAAAAATGCTGTGTTGCGTGTTAACACGTAATATCGTACAATATGTTTGTAAACAGATTAAATACATGATAACCTGACAATTATATTTTTACTTTAATACTCGTATTGGTCATGATGATTTTGCTCAACCTTGTCTCTATAAAAATTGCAAGATTATTTAATTTTATCAACGTTTTGCGTTTTTGTAAGACTGTTTATTGCGTGGTGCTCGTATATTACTTAGATACATATATAACAACACGCCATTTCCCTGTTGAGGTGGGTGGAGAGGACTTAACACCAACATTTCTTATATCGATACACATTTCTCGTCTTTTCTACGTATCCCTTCTTATACAACTTCTACGATTCTTACGTTGTTTTCTCTCAAAATATCCTTATGCATAAATTTTTTGAGTTAACCCAACCATACTTACCTTGATCTTCCCCTACCGAGTCTTCTACTTACATTTACATTATATATTTATTTTGTAAGTCTTTTTTCATTCATAAGTTCTACACGCCCAAATCATCTCACAGGGCGATTCTTCATTTTACTCAACACCTTTGTATTATCGGTCTATATTATATACTTCGTCTCGAATATATATTTTCGCATTGTATTATATTTTTCTTTATATTCAGTACAACCTGTCGGGCTGTTTACCAAGTCATAATCCCTTGCAAATAACCTCAAGTGAAATCGGGCTGGATTCGTTTTTCTTAAATCTGAGTGCCAACGGGAATTCAACCCGCAGCGCTAAGATATATTGTTTTACCCACTAGGTCAAGCAGGTCAAATTAGAATTTATTCAAGTACAAAACTACAACATTTGAGGATTGTTATGCAAACTTCAAATACGTAGAATATCTTGCTTCTTATGGTGTAGGAGAAAATTGTTGATGATCTTCGTGGTCTGGTTTGTAACAAAGCTTACTCGTACATTAATCAATTACCCATATTACTTAAAATAAGGTGTACTTAATCACTGTACAAAATAAAGGCTGTATACATAATATTTTTGTTACTTTGCGGCATCATGTTGACTATATTGTTGATAAGGTCGACAAGTAGGTAGAATTTATGTTGCCGAAACGCAAGACATTCTCGTTTGTAAATTGCATTTATGCGCTTCTTCTTTTTTATTTTTAACATGGTGAGTTTATTGCCATGTGGCAATCTCTTCCAACCAACCAAAAATATGTTTTTATAGGCACTAAGTGTTAATCAGACTGGAATCCTATTTTAAAAAAAAATCTGGGTTCCAGCGGGGATCGAACCCGCAACCTCCGGATCGGCAGACAAGTGTCTTACCACCAGGTCACGAAGGTCTTTTTTATGTAGATAGTGAATGTTTTGTTGGAAAGATCATTCTTGGGAGCAAGAGAACAACCTGTCTCTCCATCATTAAAGTGGCTTTTAATGCATTATATTTAAAAAAACCTTGTTTATTAGATATTTCAGCTTATACTTTGTGAAATTGTATATCTGAATAGAAAACGATTTTTTTCACTTATTACTCTTAACACACGTTAATACTTCTTATCTTGAAGCTCTTTTTATTTTCATCTGCATTTGATGCGTGAGTTTCTCAAGCAAGTTATATTCATTCGAGTGAAATGCATCCGTTTTGCTGTGTACCTCATCCTTTGATCATTATCAATTCTATACTTCACGGGTCATAAAAAACGATTCTTAAGTAGTTAACTTTGAAATATTCTCATACATGAGAGTGATAAAGAAAAAGCTTTTATATTGGTTGGAATTTTATTTTGTTGTTTTTTCTCTTTTAGTTTTTAAATGCTTTGTGGGATGTTTTATATCAGTTTGCCTTGTTAAGTTTATAGAAATTCCACAATATTTTTATTGAATCTTGTGAAATCAAATATATGTTGAAACGAAAATATCGATGTAAGGACAAGCCTAACAAAAAAGGGGAAATTTTATAGTTTTTTATGCTATAAAACAACAAATTTTTTAGATTGTAATGCTACAAAACACCAAATTTTCTAGTTTTTTATGCTACATAACATCTAATTTGCCACAGCACTTGCACATTATTATGTTTTTCTTATGTACGTATTTTGTAAATAACAAAAGAATTGTATATGACAAAATAACTTACATTCCACTCGTTGTATGTTTGTCGTTTTAATTAACCTTCAAATAACATACAAATATACTCACTGAGGTTTTTGAGATGGTGAAATACGATGAAAAATCCAGATGGTCTAGGAAATAATGAATTGCCTGGATGAAATTTAGAAAGATTAAGGTACTCAAAGAAAAAACTGAGAATAGATTCAAAATCTCGTTCTATTTTCTTGAGTGATATTGCACATGCGTTGAATACAGTACAACCTGATGGGTATATTGCTATGATGTCAATCGTTTCCAACAAACCAGATAAAAAAATAATTTATTAATAATAATTTCAGTACTTTAAATAAAGTTATTTCTTTTTTTTTCTGGTTGGTTTAAACATATGCCAGTGGTATAAAATGAAGTGTTAATAAATGAAGATGTTTAAGATACCTCTATAAAACAAAAATTGAATACCAACGGCACCACTTGGATCCGCAGTTCCTGAGATGAAAGACATACGTCTTGCCAACTAGACCACGGAGGTCGTCATCGTTTCCTTCTGGGGTATGGAAAGAGGAACTGATGCATTTTAAATGTGACTCTTGCGCATTCCATGGGTAGCCAGAATATGCAATCGCTTAATTTTTTGCGAGTCGGGACATGTCTTGACGACAATCTTGAGAAGTAGATTCAAGATGGAACTCTGAATGGAATATAAGGCGCAGAAGGCGGAAAATTTAAAGATGCGCTGCGCTATATTTGTTCTCTTCATCTTGTTTGCTTGGCAAAATTAAAGTTAAACTGTTGTTTATAGTTAAGGCATTAACGTTGTGGAAGTTTAAAGACATTGTAATTTATTTTTAACAAACACTGTTTATTCCACTTTTTGTGACGGTATAACCCTACCGGTTTCAAGGCTTTCACCTCATCTTCAGTCTTGTTTGCGCTCCCCTGAAGATGAGGTGAAAGCCTTGAAATCGGTAGGGTTATACCGTCACAAAAAAGTGGAATAAACAGTGTTTGTTAAAAATAAATTACAAAGTTAAACTGTCTAATGGAGATAAACTGCAATAACAATGGCTATTATGGTATTTTTACGGACTTTTTCTTTTCCTTTCACTGAATGCCTCACTCACTCGGTGTGACTGTAAAACCAACTTCCAAGTGTTAACAGATATGCACCATCCTTATAAATGTATAAGAGAGGATTGAAAAAAATGTAACATTGCTCTAAATGTACTTTCATCCTTATTTTCTTTTGTTTTTATTCATTATCCTTGAACGAAATCCTTTCCTCAACTTCTACCATTTTTGTATAGGAAATTGGTCACATATTTGGTTTTTATATTGTACATGAATTTTAACGAATACATTTTTTGTTTTGTCCATTATAAATTTAAATATAATAGATTAATGTTTCTAAGATGAGCTTCATGGTTAGGAGAAATTGCTGTAAAGCAATAAGTCCGCCAGCTGAACAATTTATAACCCCTTACATCAAATAATAGAAGTAGATAAATAAATGATAAACCGGTCGTAGCACTAACCGGATAATATATTGTATTATATCGTATGTGTATGGTATACAATATAAACTGCCTGGTTTTATAATACTTTTGCTGTGCGTAATATAACCAACCGGGTTTATTGCCACTTGGCAAAGTTTTCAACCAACCAGAGAGATGTTAGAGAACCATTTAGTAAAAAATAGATTAGATTTCTAACAAAATGGCTTCCATAGAGAATCATAAACCTTAAACTACCGCTTGAAGACATGACATCTTACCAAGTACGCCACGGATGTCGATTATTATTATAATGTCGAATACTAGTTTTGTTAAAAATTAATAAAACAAATTATAAATTAAAACGCATTTTATTTTGAAAAAACAATTTATGGACGTATACAAAAAATTTAAAATAAACATATTAATCCCTTAGTTTTCCATTTTTTACCAGTTTACTAAATTTCCTATAAATATATAAAGTAATTTCTGGCTGTTCAAATGGAAACCTTTTCATTTTTACATATTCATAAATTTCATTTGTGTTAATTGGAAACGGCTTAAACATTTTACGTGGAACAATTTAATATATTATACACATATATTAAAAACAATTCTTTCCAAAAGTGACAAAATAAAATTCTGATTCAATTAAATTTATGATAGCGCAGTAATGAACTTACACAATTAACTTTTATGGGAATATACAAAACCAAACAAAGTAATATTTTAACATAATAATACAAATTCGGTATATTTTAGTTTTATCGTCTTCAAATGAACGATAAATTTTAAAAGGTAAAAAAATCCCTTTTTGCAGAATAATAAAATTTATATTGTACCATTTTGTACCAAAATCAATAGAACATTTTATTTATATAAGAAATATAAAAAAATATCACTTTAATAGGTTTCCACTCCGTTTGCTTTTATTTGAACTTTGCGGGTTTATTGTCCATGTGGCAATCTCTTTCTACCAATTAGAAGTAAGTTAAAGATGCCTGAAGGGAAATATAGACTCGAATCCTTTTGTAAATAAATTGGGTTCCAAAGGGAATCGAACTTATAGCCCCATTTTTGAAGACATGTGTCATAATAGCTTAACTACAGAGGTCATGAGCTTGATTGACCCATCATTATATCTGAATCTTTTTGTCAGATTAATCATAATAAAACTGATAAAAAAATATTTGTTTGATACTTATTATAAGTTTGTTTTAATAAAAAAATCAGCGGAAAGTGACAATTTGTAAATTTTAATTACTTGGTAATTTTTTTTTCTTAATTATAAATGAAATGAATTCTAAGATATTGATTTTAAATAAGTACATGTATAGTATAAATAATTTCTTAAAAAAAAAACAATAAATCTCGTAATGCAAATAGGCAATCCTTCGTTATCGAGTATGAATGGTCAATTCATCCTGTGGATGGAAGACTCGCCTGCGCGTGTGTCGGTTTAAAGTGCGCACAAGCTGTTCAGCAATTAAATAATCGGGACAAATCAAACCCAAAATTCAGATGGTCAAAAGATTACAGTTTCAGGAAGATCGGCAAATTAAATCTGCTATAACCTTTCGCTAGGCAGAGCTTCTTTTACACAGTGCTATTTTCTTAGTGGCGCTATAAGAATGTATGATACTAGCACTACAGAAAAAAAAACATAAATTCAGATGTAAAACGGTCCAAGTAGTAAAATCAGTCTGGAAGTGAAACCGCCAGATATCGAACCTGGGGAGTCCGCTTATTTAACGTGAATGCTTACCATTAGACCACGGGCACCGATAGAAATCTTGTGAATGCTCATCACATTTTGGTTACTCGCCAAACTAAAACTAATATTTAATGATATATTATTATAAAAAAAATACTTAAAATAAAAATAATTATACAATTGAAACAAAAGTCAACCTTCCAAAAAGATCGAGTTGTTTTTTTTAACTATCATAGACTTCTTAAAATTACCTTTTTCTTTCTCTTAAGTAAGGTCTGTCATCATCAAGACTGTCTCTCTTAATGTGTCAACTCCCAGCTATCCTTCCATATTTTTTAAGGTCTAGGGGACGACTGACAGTGGGTATTTCATGCATTGCCAAACAGGGAATTCATGTGTTATCCATTCTTTCCACGTTCCGTTTCTTCAACGGTTTCTACCCCACATCACATATTATTCTACATCATATATTTTCCGAATATGGAAATTTCTGACTCTATCTTCTTAGTTTTTTTACCTACAAAAACTTTCTTGTGGTTTTTATTTCATCAGTTCTTAGCATGTTTTTATTTTTGTTTGTGCTCTACACACTTCCATTAAACGTCAGTGGAATCACATTTCCTTTGTAGATAATTATAGGATATTTTGACATGTAAAAAATATGTCATTTTAATTGTAATTTTGTTATTAATAAACATTGGAATGTTAAAATCTATTTGGCAGCTAATAAATTTTGAAAAATACAAATAGATTGACATCAGTTTTCAGAGAAGAGTTAATTAATAAAATAAATACACCAATAATCGAAACTTACTCGTAGACTGTTTAGACAATTAGGCCTCGGGCGCTAACAATACGCGTTAGAGAAAATGTCTATCCATATATGTTTGTTAGTTTAGTTTAGTCTTAGTTTATTGTCTAGGGAAGTTTATTTTAATCATTATACTTGGAAGGTTAAAATTTGTTTACAAATAAAAAATTAAACTAAACCCTTTAAATATATATTTATAGATAAATCACATTTCACTAGGTAATCTATGATTAAAATATTTTGATTTATAACTTATACTTAAATCCTAATTTTCAAAAAAAAAAATTATAAGTCCTAACAATTTCTTATATTTGTCTATTGTATTATTTGATATTATAGGTGAAAAAAATCGTTCTAACCCTTCCTTTCCTGTGATGTGTAACATTGCTTCTAAAAAACTTTAATATCTCTATAAATATAAAAATACTGGGTTCAGATTTTAGGTATTCCTTCGTAATACATTTACGCATTGAATGAAAAAATTATATTAATAATAATTAGCACTTATCAGCCACATCACAGATATTTTGTGAAAATCAGGAATAAATTCACCAATACAGTGAAATGTGTGCCAGTGTGTGACGTAGGTATATTCATTCTTAAACATCGCTATGTGTGAGGAAGTGACGCTATCCACGTCTCACTCTCACTCTTCTTCGGTATATGGGAACGCAATAAATAGAATCTCAGTTCACTCGTTTCTCTCGCTTCAGTAGCTTTCGGGCTTTCGTTTGAGGTGGTCGCTTTGCCCGTTTTGTGAACGTCGGCCAATGTTTTTTTTTTCGAGTTTTCAGCAATTAACTTTCAATTATTATCACTTTTGACTTCAAATTGAATTAATTTAAGCGATTGGCTATGAATATTCTTATTTTTCCGATTTTAAATCGCTCATTTTTACATATGTATTGATGTGTATTGAATACATAGCACTGGAACCCGCGGATTTTTTAAGCACAGGAAGGGAAAGGTTAACATCGGTTCACCTAGTAAAATGGGTAATATTCAATAAAATATGGAAATAAATAAATCTCACATGTAATGTTTAAATCCAGAAATCGCTTTCGTAAGGAAATATTCCGATATTTGAGATATTCTCAACGTTGAATTAAAAAAAGATTATTGTTAAATTGCTTGCGTTTGTAAGTTTTTTTTTACTAAAAAAAACTGTTGTTAAAATTAAACGAGTTGTTAAAATTAAACATATTTTCAATCACTCTTAAGAAAATTAAAAAAAACTATTAAATCTCTAAAAATAATACTTTTTTGTAAAGTTTTCATCGCCAATATGATACAAACTAAAAACTAAAATTTGGTCATCAAATGAACATACAGGGGAAAAAGGACTTGTGTTAGTGTTATATTCTAAGAACAATAATTTTAATATATTTTTCATCAAAATAAAAATTACATTGCTTGTTTACGGTTTGCCAAAATATTTAACAACAGTATTACGAGTATGTGATAAATTACTTGATAAATTTTAAATTTAATTCAATAAATAAATAAAAACTAAACCATTATTGTAAGTTAAAGATATGTGAAATGATTTTTGGATTAGCTTTTATTATTGAATAAAATAATGCTGATATCATAAGAGCTTTAAATATCTGTCTTAAATCTTTATCAATGCTATTGGATGATCATTTTGTTGAACCATTTAATCTTAAAGACAAATTTTATGAAATTTAAATACTCTATCAAAATCTGTTAATGTGTTGAATCTCGTTTAATTGAAAGACTCCATTTGAATTTGTTGATACATCAAATTTTATGAAATTTAAGTACTTTGTTCAAATTTGTTGATGTGCCGAACGCAATCGAATTTATAACATAGATTCAATTTGTACATATCTAGTGGTGGTAATGAACATTGTTTTTTGTAAAATGATCCATTTTGTAAATTATATTTCTTTTAGTTTATTTGAAATATCGAAAAACTAAAACCTTCTTTCTTTTATGTGCAAGAATATCAAAGTTCAATCCCTCTTCGAAATCTTTCAATTCAAGCTCAAATAATGTGTTTTCACTCACATGTCTTAAAACAGGATGAACATAATTTGGATAATTTTGCGTGCATACAAGTATGTGTACACTCAAAACATATCAAAGTGTTTTTGAGTAAATTTCGTATATCAATAAAGCACTATTAAAGTAATCTAAATCTATATACAAAAAATGTATACTCATCCTGATTTCCCTGTTACCTTTTAATTTAAAAAACTACAATAGCATTCTCTACCAAACTCTCATATTTTATTTTCAGCATTTGTCGTTGGGATTTCGTCCTTCTTTTCACTCTCTGTGGTATTGCTGGCCTCCTCTGTCCTCTCTGTTCTATCTGTCCTGTCACCGGGCTCTTCGGAGTTCCTCACGGGGGTGACCTGTTCCGAAACGGGCCTATCGTAGAGGTAGCTCGTATCTGGGGGCGGCCTGTTGGGTCTCCTCCAGCCACCGCCTGAATAGCTACAAGAGCAACAAGAAGGGCACTAATGTTAGTCTAGTAATAGTTCACGAACAATTAATAGCTACATGCAAAAGAAGGGAATATTTAAAAAAACATTTGGAACTTATATTAAAGAAGAGTTAAACAAGACAAATAGAGACAAAGTTTATAACAAACAAGCACTAAAAATGAAAACTTTAACGTTTTTGTAACATAAGTCAAACCATGTGTGGTACAATAATTTAAATGATTTTAAATAACTAATACTAAGAATCACGAAATATACAAAACATATATGATGAATCTCTGATGGAAAAAAAAACGTTTCTAGAGGACAAATGTATTGTAATATGCAAAGGAGATAATCAAGCGGCAGACCTTCACCCATAAGGCAAAGAAATAAAAAACAAATTGATAAGTGTAACACAAAATAACAACAAAAGGAAAATATTTAGACGCCACGACGATTATATAAACGGGATTGAAATTGGGTAACTTTAAATTGGGTATTCCAATAATTAACGTTAATTATAATTTTATCTACAATAAGATACGAGTAACATACTATATATTAAATTTACTAACACAAAGTAAAAAAAGAATACTGAATGATCTATTTTCTTGACTAAAATTATCAACTCTCGCATAAATTGTCCTGAATTGTTTAGCTTTTTATATATTCGAGTTTCTTCGATACATATTTGCCATAAGACTATTTTTCGTTGTATATTAACTACCTCTTATTAAACTCGTATCAACAAAATAAGTAGAATGGATCTTTTGGGAAATCAATTTTCTGAAATTTTCCATGTATTTTTTCAAAGTCTGTAAGTTATAAAAGGGGATTGATTTCAGAATTTATAAAATATTTAATATGTTGTGAATGGTTGGAGTATTTTTACTATTTGTTTTGCATGTTTTTGTGATATACAAATATTTTTATAATAGTTTATTGATATTTGTGGATAGTCTGCGAAACTAATTGAGCGTTTATTAATCCACAATGGCGTTTATTTGATACGATGGGTGGATTGTTTGATCATAGCATATAAAACTTTTGTTCCCTTTGTAATTTTTTTGATCTCGTTTCTGTTTTTTTTTTCATTTTAGCAACTTGTGGCGTTGTAGTCGTAATTGTGCTTAAACTTGTGGCGTTGTAGTCGTAATTGTGCTTAAACTTGTGGCGTTGTAGTCGTAATTGTGCTTAAACTATGAATGTGTTTAATTTTTTAAGTTTTTTTACTATTTTGATTCTGTCTATATTTTTCTTTCCCCCTGAATATCAAAACTGACACGTCCGGTGTGGTGCAGTGAAGGCTGCTCGCCTCGAGTTTGTCCCGTATTATATTAATAGCTACGTATATCTTGAAATTTCCTAATTTTTGTGAGAATTTGGAGGATCGTACTTGCATATTTATATTTTGTTTTAATTGATTTTTGTGATTGTATTTTTTATTTGGTTTATATTTAATAACATACAATTAATCATATTTTTTCCCATATAATAAATATATTTATAAATTGAATTTAAATATCACATGAAGATTTTTTAGTGCATACAGAACATAATATAACATACATATATACTGAAATGCGCACATCTTTTGGTTACACTTCCCTTTCAAGCAACTCAAATCCTTTAACGTGTTCCCCGCGGGGAGCACAAACGCCTGTGATCTGACGACAATCCAAGTTTCAAATCACAAATACTTAAAAAAAATGACACAAAACCGGAATAAAAATTGAACTGAAATTTAAAATAATCTTTATTCTAGCGACATCTCTGAAAACCTTGTCAAATAATATATTAGTTTATGAGATATTGTTGAATAAACAGAGCGCCGATTTTTTTTGGTTTCTCAATATTTCCAGCATTAACGACCTGTCGCGCGGATCGAGTCCTGCGATGAGTCTCTCTTACGTAAATAAACATTACTAGTGCTATATGCATTTGATTGGGTGAGTGTCATGAAGCATTGATTTGATCGTAGCGTTCCTTTGTTTATTTTACGTAATGTTAAGTTTATCTCCTTTATTTAATGAGTCTCCTTAAGAGTAATGACTATTATTTATTATCAGAAAATTACTTAAGTGTCATGTTTACTTGGTGTTGTAATCAAATATCAGTGGTTCTAAACAAAATATGTGTTTAAACTTAGAAATTAAAAAACGCTGTTATTGTGCCGCGCACAGGATTCGTGGAATTTGATTTTTAAAGCGGTGAACAGGTTAAAATTGATCCACGGGATGAATTGTTTCGCCAATAATTATAGTAAACTTTATAAAAATGAGTAGCTTATTTGCTTGTACGTCTGAAAAGTTAATTTATTATATGAATATCTTAATATTTATGTTAAAATACATTTTTTTTAAAGGAAAGTTTATTTCTTTGAACGAATAAATAGTTAAATAACCTGTATTTGAAATTAATTCATGACACGTACTGTTGTTTCACCTGGATCTTTTTATTTTCTTGTATACATATTTAATCCCCAGGTTAAAGTTTTTTAGGAACATATCGACAGTCTTAACGTATCGACAATCTCGATGAATTTTTAAAATCAGACCATAAAATCAGTATGTCACGTACGAAATTTGCAAAAAGTCACATGACATGTTTCTAAAATGTGTTTCTATAGAAAAGGTACAAATAAATTCTTAAAAAAAAAGTTTTTATATAAAAAAAAAACCTTACTATGCGATATTTTTTGAGAGGAAAATATTAAAAATCGCTTCAGAATATCGTTTGTTTGTTATAAAAATACATTTAGTTATAAAAAATAGACACATTCGAAAGACAATCTCTGTGATAGAGTAAGTTTGTCAGACATCCTATATGAAAGTAAGACGTCTGTGTGTGTATGTAAGTTCCGTGCCTACTTCAGTGGTTCTAAATCTAAATGCTTGAATAATAGGGTCTAAGACAATTTGTCCACCGGCTACACTATTTAGTGCGTTTGAATCACCGATTTGGATATATCGAAGGGTAGTTTACGAATATATGAAATATTTACTACCTGCTTTGTGATATTTTTCTTAATTAAACTGTTTAAACTCATTAGACCGCTTTCTAAGTATATTTACTGAAATATGGGTTATTTTCTTTCTCCCGTGACGTTCGACGTCAAGTCCGTTGTCTCTAATTTTTTTTTTTACATTTCGGTTTGTAACCACCGGAGGAGTCCCGCTGAACTGTTTGTTCTTTGTAACTAATTAACATTAAGCTGATAATACTCGTACATTAGAAAGATTCTTATCTTTTAATGTAAATCCTCCTGGATGAGGATTTATTTTGTCCCCCATAATAGCATGGGTGGTAGTGAGATCGAACTCAAGTGCATCTTATAATATATTTTTTAAATAAATAAATAATAGGTTTATTGATAGCAACATACTATAGTATGTTGTCAGGACTTGGGTACGGTCGACCAATTAGTTTATTGCAGTTAAAAATAACCATTAAAAATAGTGAACCGGGAGAATCAAAACAAAGGAGAGGAGCTTCTATTGTAACATGGCTCCGTGTCAGATTTCTCTTCCCTTTCTTTCAAAAGAATGCAGAACGTTTGTCTTTGTAAAGATCCGTAATTGGTGTTCCGTCTTACGATCTGATTTATTGCAGTCACAGATAACTATTGTTACTAAGAAAAAATAAAACTTTGCGCAAGATATATTTCAGAGGGTGAATGCGCTTTTATGACCGCGATTGTTAGGCGAGAAAAAAAAAAGGGGTCAAAAATTTCTCTTCTGCTTTTCTAAAGAAATACGTCGCGCTTAATTTATTGCGGACATAGTTAAATATTGAATCAACGGCTAAGAAGACATAAAAACACTTCACTCGAGATACATTTCAAAAGAAGTAACTATTGTCCCTTAAGCAATTTAAGTGTCGCCTTTAGGGTTACCGGATGTTATACAAAAAGGATTCTCGACTTAATTACGCTGTGAAAGTTTAAATAGACTATTCATTGGCAAAATAACGTTCGGCCGGACGAAAAGATTTATGATTTTTTTTAACGGTCGCTAGGAACTTTCTATAGAGTTCCAAAATGGCGGAGCTTGGCTGAGATCCCTTAAATTAAGGGACCGCAATCTTCCCACATTCTTTCTCGCCACGAAGTTGTCAAGTCAACATCATTCTCGTCTTAACGCTGTTCGCGAACTTGAACAAGCTTTTCTCACATTTGATTGTTCATTCTTATTTGATACAATTTGTCCGGTAAATTCTGGATAATCTACAAACGGGGATCTTGTTTCACCTCAGTCTTTTGATTGAGCAGATTCTGGACTGTTGTCCAAACGACGATCTCGAGTTAGGCGTACAACTCATTCGCGGGTCAAAGTTAACTGATTGTACCAGCAATATCGAGTGCGCGCCAGATTCTGGAGTTTTCAAGACCGGACCGAGTCACGAATTAACGGTCACCAACCACTGAGAGAATTTCTTCACATCAACGCGCCTGTAGTAACAGTATAAGGTCAGAGGGCCATATACGAGTCGACCTGGTCATACACTTGAAGCGGATCTGGGATAATACATTGTGTCTTGTATTGGAGTAAGATCAACCTTATTTATCCTCTTTTGCTTGTCATTTTATGGTGATATTTGAGTATTCTAGAGATTGGCGATATCTAATCTTTGAGAATTGACACATTTCCGCAACGGACTGTTGTGGGATTACCCCTGATAATAAATTGCTTCGACTGCCTGTCCATCCGAAAGGCTAGCGGAGTAGCAGAGAGTAATCTGCCCATTTGATTTTCCTGACGGAGTATCAGCTCGTCAGGATCAAATATATAACCAATTAACAGCAAATATGTGTTTCATTATGTATTTATACCTACCCAAGCACTGACGAATGCCTACCTCTTCCCACGACATCTTGAGATCTTATTGAGCCTTGCTTTACCTATACTGAGCTACCGGAGTAAAAGTCATACATTGTAACATCCAGGCTTTTAGTAATCCAACGGAATTAATTAAAGGGTCTAAAGTCTGAAACTGACCGCCTTCAACGCGGGGCCTTGAGGTGCTTCGTCGAGCTTGGACGGTATAATTTGAATTTTTATGTTTTTTTTTCCTTTCTTTCTTCTTTTGGTACTAGAATATTTTTTGCATTTCTGTATTGTATACTGTGTATTTGAATTTTATGTTTTTTTTTCTCTTCTTTTTTTCCTTTTTTGATACTCGAATATCTTGTGCATTACTTTATTGTATATTGTGTATTTGAATTTTATGTTTTCTTCTTTCTTTTCTTCCTTTTTTTTGATATTGGAAATTTTTGTGCATTATTGTATCGTATACGGTGTATGAGTTGAGGATTTTATTTAATAATTAAATAAAATATATAACCAACTAATAACGTGCGGCTGATAAAAGCTGTGCGAGTGTAGGTAGTTATTTTCTAAAATTAGAAAAAATCGAGTTGAGCGTAGTTTTACGAGGAGTATAATCTCGAATTTGGCCGATAATCGGATAGGCAGAGCTAGTGGAACGCCATAGTTTCTTGTGATTGGCGGGGTGACTAGCAGCTGATAGAAGTTCCTTGTTGCAATTGCAAGGAATAATTCGTTACGTTTTCTTTCTGTTTGGATAGTGTGAGTGGCGTATTCCGGAGTTTGGACCACTTTGAAGATTTTTAAATCATCAACAAAAAATAGAATATTTAGAGCACTAAGTTTGCCAACTATAACATTATTCGTTCAGAGCCGTCCGGCTGTTTCGCTAATTAAGTTTGACGAATATTAGCTGTCGTACATCTGGTCGGCGAGATTAGTAGTAGACCGGTGTTATAATAGCGTGGCCGGGTGATCGAACTTATTGAATTATTCTATTTTAGGCCTTTAAGGTAGAGTTGTTTTCTTCGATTACATGCGATTGGAATTTCTGGTGAAGGCTATTCCTGAGATTGGGAACACGTATTAATAACAGCGTGGCCTAGAGTCTTTGGGATTTCCAATCTTTCAGATAGAACTCTCACCCTGCTAGCTGAGGATAAGTCCACAATGAGTCCTATTGACAATATTACGAGTGCAACTAAGGAGAGATTGATTGGGGAATTGATGGAGAGGGGAATCACTCCGGGTAATAAACTCCCCAGGTTGCGTCGGCAAGCATGGAACTACAATCGGGGCCTCATTCACTCTCCTACAGAAGAGGTTATATTGCCTCAAAGGTCTAAGGCACATGTTAATTTGCGAGGAGCCCCGGAATTTTCTATGGAACTGGTTTCCGGAGCGACAGCCCCTCGTTCGGACTCTTCCTTGCCATTTACCGGGTCTTGCCCTTCAAGAGACTTGGAAATGTTGCCGTCTCATAGCGCTAGAGGTAATCAATTACCTCCATTAAATATCAATTTTTCATCGTGGCCAGTGGATCCGTTTAATGGCTCGGGTAGCGTACGTCAGTTTTTGGTTAGGCTCGAGGAAATAGCACACGCACGTAGGTTCGATGTAGACTCTCTCTCTCCCGTCCTACCTGAATTTTTGCGAGACAGAGCCCTGACCTTTTTCAGGATTACGTATAGGAACCCTATGAGATGGGCTACATTGAAGGCACATTTTTTTGGAGAGGTTCGAATCGGAGAGTTTTATGATAGATAGAAAGCTGGATATTTGGGCATCCAAGCAGGGTCACGAAGAATCTTCCACCGATTATATCTCCCGAATTTTGGAGGTAAACAGTACACTGGACTCTGCCTTGACGGAGGTGGAGCTGTTACAGGTGTTCAAGAGAGGGCTTCACGTTAGGTTTAGCTCAGTCCTTGTCAGTACGCGGCCTTCGTCAGTACGAGAGATGGAAAGAGTATGTGCCTCTTTCGAACAAATGAACAGGAGTGGTGAGGTATCACCCCGGCCGCTGCAGATGCAGCCAAGGGTAAGGGCACGTGTGTCATCCGTCTCACAGAAGGTTATCGGTAGAGGGCCGACCTTGTTGAGGTGTTTCTTGTGCAATCTTCCGCATCATATTGCCCGCGACTGTCCGCACAAACCACTTATCCAGAAGGAACCGGATAAGTCGCCAAGTAATCGCGTAAGGAGTCGTGCCGAGACTTCTAGACCTTTTACTTTGCTGACGGATACTTTGCGTCCGCCGCCGAGCTTCTTAATTCCAAAAAACAGATAGGGGACCAACCCGGTCAAGGTAATTCGGAACTAGGGGGTTGGTCAAAAAACAATAGAATTAGGAAATAATAGCCGTAACCTTAGTGCCATAGAAATTTCAAATGCTAGGGATGAGAGACCCTATCTTCATTGTGAAATTCAGGGCTCACCATTTAGGGCGTTGCTAGATTCAGGTGCAGCAATTAACGTAATAGGTGGTAATTTGTATAAGAATTTTAAGGACTTACGGTTTATTATGCGAACTACTGAGGGAGTCGTTCACACGGCTGATAGTCAGGGACATCGGGTGCTGGGTACGATCCAGTTGCCCTTACATTATGATCACCAAACTGTGTTGGTGGAATTCCAGGTAGTTCCTTCTTTAGATACTTGCTTGGTGCTCGGTATTCCCTTTTTGAAGCGTTCCGGGCTTTCGCCGAAATTGTTTTCTCATTCGAGTAGGAGTTAATGGCTCAATAATGCCTCCATTGTTCCGAAAAAGGATGATTCTGCTCGAATTTTATTGGACCTCGCAAACTGAATTCGGTGACGCAGTCGGACTGTTATCGGTTACCGAACGTCAACCGAATTCTCGATAATCTTCGAGATACGCGCTACCTCACTGCTTTAGATCTGAGCCATGAGTTTTGGCTAATGCCATTAAGCAAAGAGTCTAAACGTAAGACGGCACTCTTTGTAGAGGGCCGGGGACAATATCGGTTTGTGGTCACCCCATTTGGCTTAAAAAACATTCCTGCTGAGATGCAACGAATGATGGAACAATTGTTCGCCGATCAGGGTGACCAGGGTTCTGTACCATGTTGGTTTGATGATATGCAAACAGGACTGAGAGTCTTGGAGATAATTAATTATTGACTTTATTGATCTCAGGTAAAAGCTTGAGAGATATAATTCTTGTGTGTTTTTCCGTATCTTATTATCTGCCATGCATATATCTTGTTATCCTGAATTGTATTTTTTTTTGTTGCATTAATTATATTTATAATTTCATTTCTGTTAGTATTGTATTGTATTTGTGCCTATGTATTGTATTTGGTATTGTGTTCCTTTGAGGTTGCCTTCTAGACGTACGGCTATAGCTGTTTATGCCTGTGCGTGTATTAGGAAGCCGTACTACAGGGTTATACAAATCCGAATTTTGCGATGACGCGTACAAATGTCTAGGACATCTTACGTACCGCGACGAACTCAGGAGGGTTCCTAGTAGAGAGTAATGCTGTAGAAGTTTCATAACCAGCGGCATGGTAAATAAGTTAGAATTTTACTCGTATTACCCGTATATTGTAGTTAGTTCAGTTTAGTTTTCGAAACAACGCCTAGCCTTGCGGTAAGCTCGCCAGCCATAAGCTTCATGATACCGCAGATGTAATAGAAACCTAGATCGCTGATTAATTAGTACAAGTATGTCACCAAAGGGCGAAAAAAAACTTTGATTTGTTTTTCTATCGCAAGGGTATTACACACCCTGATTTTTAGAACGTCTACATATATAACGCGTTGTGACAACTTTAATGTGCTCGGGCAGGAAATCAGAGACCTTAGGGCGCATGTCTGTATACAAGCGAGCGAGTATACCATGCAGTATTGAAGCATATGTTCGTTTAACCTCCTTCATCGGGAGCGGAGCATGTTTTCACGATGCTGGCCGTAGTATGAAGTTGGCAAGTTGTTTAAACTTCATCGTTGAGGTGGCGTCATCGAAAACTATTAGTTAAAGGTATATGAGGAATAAATATCCCCGCCGTGATCCGCATCATATAAGTACAGCTGAGGGTGACGAGGCTAGTCCCCTCTGCTGGAAATTAGTGGATTACTAGAATCATATGATATCACGGATAAAGGGTTAGCAGCGTTAGTTACCATCCGCAGAAGACTAGCATAGGAGAGGTTTAATTCCTCATTAATTACGTGTTCGTCATGTGGTTTAGAGTAAACCAATGTGAGTGATGCGAACACCTAGGGAAGGATTTGTTCATGCCTCAATGATACAAGTGATGGATAGCTTGTTCGGAGTTTCGGTCCGATGGTAGGACACCTTACTCCTTCATCGGATAAGTTCTGACTGTTAAGATATTTATTGGAAATTTTTGGATCTTTTTGGGAATCGGGAAAGGATAGGTTTGTGGTAATTGTTTTGATTTTATGAATGATTATGAGAAATTATACTGTGAGAATAGCAAGATGAGTTCACCTTTCCTCTCATCGGCATAATCTCCACCCTGCCCCTCATGGATCGTTCTTCGAATAGAGGGGCCGTGCCGGAAGAACGTTTTGTTCGCACTTTTTGCGATAACTAATGGTATAAGGCAAAGGGAACAACCTTTAGGATAAAAGTACAGATAGGTTGTGGCAGGCTGGAAGCTAAGCGCTGCTTGGTGTAGTTTACACCTAGGTTATAAACCACCTAGTTGGACAGGTGGTATGGAGAGGGTATTTAGCCAGTCAAACGCTGGGCGATATTTCAGCAACAAATTAGCGCCCCGATTTGTCAAGTGTGTGGTCACAATGAAAATTTCCGACACAATATATGAACTGTCTGACCTGAAGGGGAAAGTGGCAGGTAAACTTCGCGTCAGGGACATCGCCAAGGTGGAATAAAGGCTCCATTACGGTGAATTGACGCGAGAGCTGCCGTGGCACTTGTGGTAATTCAGTTTTACCAAATTAGGTTTCCATGTTCCAAGAAAAAAATATGGTGGCGCTCAATAGACCATGCGCTGGACAATGAGTGGTGATTTTTGCTGATAGCATAGCGTTTGTATGAGCGTCTTTTGATAGAGCGTCGACGCTCACTTCCTCATGATGTCACATTGGATACATCCATATCAATTCCTTATCCTGTTCTATCAAGGGTCGCTCACCTGGCACTAGGTCGTATAGGTTGAATGGAAGGCAGCTCCATGATAGAGAATGAGTGGGGTTGCTACAGGGGTTTGGGAAGTGCTGCTGGGAAGTATGAATGAAAAGGATTTGGTGCGTGCTTTGGTGGGGGGGCTTTCGATGGGATATCCTTTAATTGTGAGGCTTCGGCCAATGATTTTTATTTTTTTTCTTTTTCCATGTTTTTATTGTGTATTGTCAGTCCGGTCTAGGTGGGCAGGCGTCCGTGACGCCATCGGTACACGGAGGTGCATAGTATGGTATGACTACGTCATGCACATCTTGGCTCCGCCCGTTGGTTCTGCGGCCGTCGCACCGACGACAGAGGTGGGTGCTCGTGGACCATTGGTACAAGGACGTCCATAGTAATGTGTATGGACTCCGCCCTTTGGGTCTGCAGGCGTCGCACTGGTGACAAAGGTTTTATTGTCAGTCCGGTCTAGGTGGGCAGGCGTCCGTGGTTCTGCGGCCGTCGCACCGACGACAGAGGTGGGCGCTCGCGGCACCATTGGTACAAGGACCTCCATAGTAGTGTGTATGGACTCCGCCCTTTGGGTCCGCAGGCGTCACACTGGTGACAAAGGTTTTATTGTCAGTCCGGTCTAGGTGGGCAGGCGTCCGTGACGCCATCGGTACACGTAGGTGCATAGTATGGTATGACTACGTCATGCACATCTTGGCTCCGCCCGTTGGTTCTGCGGCCGTCGCACCGACGACAGAGGTGGGCGCTCGTAGACACCATTGGTACAAGGACGACCGTAGTTTTGTGCGTGGACATCATGTACAACTTGGCTCCGCCCTTTGGGTCCGCGGGTGTCGCACTGGTGACAACGGTTGTGGAGTAGGCTCCAACCAATCAGCGAAAGGCTTACGGATGGCCTATATACATCCAGTAGGGGGCTTACGG
Organism: Odontocerum albicorne; assembly: GCA_949825065.1. Lineage (NCBI taxonomy): Eukaryota > Metazoa > Arthropoda > Insecta > Trichoptera > Odontoceridae > Odontocerum > Odontocerum albicorne. Next base: position 7,997,667 of record OX463846.1, on the reverse strand, counting down.
ATGGCCTATATACATCCAGTGGAGGCTTACGGATGGCCTTTATACATCCAGTGAGGGGCTTACGGATGGCCTATATACATCCAGTGGGGGTTGTTGAGTGTGACTCCAACCATGGGCGTCATGAACCCAAATTGGCATGTGCTCCCGGTCTAGGTGGACGCTCATGGCACCGTCGGTGGCCGGATAACCATGGTATTTTATGGATCATGCGAGTTTTGGCACCGTCCGTGATGTGTGTGGGCGTCGCACTGACGACTCTGGCTAGCACGAGAATTGGCACTAAAGGGATGACGATCCCCGAGGTGATGATATTATAAACACATATTTGCTGTATTGTATAACCAAGTGTAACTGTTTCTTGTCAGTTTTTAGACCTGGAGGAGGCCTATAGTCAGATGTCGCCCCTATGAGTGGTGTCTCAGGGCCGTGTAATGAAAAATTGTATGTTAAATGTGTCTTATATAGTCTCATTATTGATATATCGCCAGACTTGTATCTTGCAATATCAAAGATCACCAGACAAGCGGGAGGAAACTCACCTTGCTTCCTTAATTAAAGTGATTAGGCTAAGAAACTAAATCAGTGCCCCTAAAAGTGCAGACTATCGGATCCGGTTCTGGGGAAGCCGTTGTGTACTAACATAATTACTTTTAAGTAACTTGATCTGTTTTTGGGCATTACTCTTGTGAGTGTGTTGCCTTTGTAATCTTAAATGTTTGTACATTCTTCTATTGTAAAATAATAAGAATTATTATGTGTAACCATGCTGAAGAGAAGGCGATAGTATCTGTTCTTGAACATTACTCTTGTGACTATGTTTGTTATCCTAAATGTTGTATGTTTCTTTTTTTTTGTAAAAATAATAATAAGACTTATTATGTGTAACCATGTTGAGGGGAAGGCGATAATTGATGTTCTCCTGTATTGTGCCTTGCTCTATAAACTGTTTAACTGTTTCCAGGTGTTCTTAGATAGGGAAGCCCTGAGAGTTAGTTTTTCGTGGTTTCCTACTCTTTTCGCAAATGCAAGGGCTTATTAAATCGTCCACGAGCGTATCCGGCATGACCCAGTAACGTCATGCCCTTTAGCATAGTATCTTATCCTTGTTCGGCGGGCAGGTGTATGACCAATTGACACAGGGCCGTAATCAGTACTTGAATTATTTTTTTTTTACTATTTTTTTTTTTTTTCTTCAGTAACATAAAATGGAGTGTCAGGACTTGGGTACGGTCGACCAATTAGTTTATTGCAGTTAAAAATAACCATTAAAAATAGTGAACCGGGAGAATCAAAACAAAGGAGAGGAGCTTCTATTGTAACATGGCTCCGTGTCAGATTTCTCTTCCCTTTCTTTCAAAAGAATGCAGAACGTTTGTCTTTGTAAAGATCCGTAATTGGTGTTCCGTCTTACGATCTGATTTATTGCAGTCACAGATAACTATTGTTACTAAGAAAAAATAAAACTTTGCGCAAGATATATTTCAGAGGGTGAATGCGCTTTTATGACCGCGATTGTTAGGCGAGAAAAAAAAAGGGGTCAAAAATTTCTCTTCTGCTTTTCTAAAGAAATACGTCGCGCTTAATTTATTGCGGACATAGTTAAATATTGAATCAACGGCTAAGAAGACATAAAAACACTTCACTCGAGATACATTTCAAAAGAAGTAACTATTGTCCCTTAAGCAATTTAAGTGTCGCCTTTAGGGTTACCGGATGTTATACAAAAAGGATTCTCGACTTAATTACGCTGTGAAAGTTTAAATAGACTATTCATTGGCAAAATAACGTTCGGCCGGACGAAAAGATTTATGATTTTTTTTAACGGTCGCTAGGAACTTTCTATAGAGTTCCAAAATGGCGGAGCTTGGCTGAGATCCCTTAAATTAAGGGACCGCAATCTTCCCACATTCTTTCTCGCCACGAAGTTGTCAAGTCAACATCATTCTCGTCTTAACGCTGTTCGCGAACTTGAACAAGCTTTTCTCACATTTGATTGTTCATTCTTATTTGATACAATTTGTCCGGTAAATTCTGGATAATCTACAAACGGGGATCTTGTTTCACCTCAGTCTTTTGATTGAGCAGATTCTGGACTGTTGTCCAAACGACGATCTCGAGTTAGGCGTACAACTCATTCGCGGGTCAAAGTTAACTGATTGTACCAGCAATATCGAGTGCGCGCCAGATTCTGGAGTTTTCAAGACCGGACCGAGTCACGAATTAACGGTCACCAACCACTGAGGGAATTTCTTCACATCAACGCGCCTGTAGTAACAGTATAAGGTCAGAGGGCCATATACGAGTCGACCTGGTCATACACTTGAAGCGGATCTGGGATAATACATTGTGTCTTGTATTGGAGTAAGATCAACCTTATTTATCCTCTTTTGCTTGTCATTTTATGGTGATATTTGAGTATTCTAGAGATTGGCGATATCTAATCTTTGAGAATTGACACATTTCCGCAACGGACTGTTGTGGGATTACCCCTGATAATAAATTGCTTCGACTGCCTGTCCATCCGAAAGGCTAGCGGAGTAGCAGAGAGTAATCTGCCCATTTGATTTTCCTGACGGAGTATCAGCTCGTCAGGATCAAATATATAACCAATTAACAGCAAATATGTGTTTCATTATGTATTTATACCTACCCAAGCACTGACGAATGCCTACCTCTTCCCACGACATCTTGAGATCTTATTGAGCCTTGCTTTACCTATACTGAGCTACCGGAGTAAGAGTCATACATTGTAACATCCAGGCTTTTAGTAATCCAACGGAATTAATTAAAGGGTCTAAAGTCTGAAAATGTACAGATTATATTTAAATAACACTTCTAAAACATATAAATTGCAGATAATACATTAAATACAGAAGCTATCAAAAGGTCTGGGCTCATCTAATAGCATCCCCTCGGCCAAGATACACCCCACCAATATAGGGCGAACCCAGCCACGGGAACACCAGATGTTTTTCAGTCCACACCCATGAACACGTAGAACAAGAATATATAAAAAAAATAAACACAGAAAATAAATAGATGACAAAAAAAAATACATTCAAGAAAGAAGACACTAAAAGGTCCGGGCTCATCCCACAAACATTCCCCCGGCCGAGATACACCCCACCAATGTAGGGCGAGCCCGACCGCAAGGGCATCAGGGGGCTTCCATCCCACACTCCCGCATATCTAGATTAAAGAATAAATAGAAAAAACAAAAAACAAAAACGTATGGCAGAAAACAAAATAAAAAGTAAGCCCACATACCTTCTAAGGGGATCTACTGGTGTTTTAGATCGAGCCTGGATCTTATACTATATTAATCGTTTTTTTTATTATTCAACAAATTATTTCGTCGTTCTCATAATGAATAAAAAAGGTTTCCATATTCTAGTGTAGATTGCACTGGTTGGTGATATATTTTGTCTCTCTTTGTTCGAGTGGGTGGTGAGGGCTTCGAACTCAGATTTTCTCATTCACATCACTTTTGTGACCAAAGTAGAATTTTTAAGCACTAATTCGTTAGTTCAAATGAGACCATTAATATAATCCCTCAACTCGAACATTGTTATATAAATGAATTCGCCAGCAGTTTGCCCGTTTAGCCCAAGTCGTCCAGCTAGCCAGTCGGTGCGCAGCATAACCGTGTTTAATCCCGGGAAATTGCCAGCATCCTGTGAAAATGTAGTCCAACCCATTTATTTACCGCCTGTTTGTGTGTTTAACGAGTGAGCCGGCGTATATTTGTAAAGTGCAGAACGCATATTAACTTGGATAAATATATGAGCGTCACACGCTCGGCTGATCTGACAGCAGGGGTTTATTGTACTTCCTGTGGTGTTACCAATTACCCTTTATCATGTCGCTACAGTCGTACTGTATTTTTGCCACAAGAATCCAATTTACGAATAATACTTATCTGACACAAGTGTTATTTACGAGAACTAAAAGTAGTCAAATATATAATAAAATAATTTCTTTTGAATAGGGGCTCTGATATTGACATCTACATTTCAGAAAATGTTTTTAAAGTATTTTGAGCTTTCTGAGTAATGATACTCGTAGTTAGTTATTTCGACTTTACAATAATATCTTATTTATCAATTTTTATTCCTTATTACTATTTATTATTATCTTTAAGTTTTGTATGTATTTGGGTTAAACCTATATATTGTAGCTATATAAGATAAAAATAAACGAATAGCATTTTTCATAGAAAACTATTATTATTATTATTTTTGTGTCCATTACAGAGCGGTAGCATAACACATGACACGCATGGCAACTAATGAAATGTTCACCATGACTAGAGTTAAAACCCAATATGCTTATTTGGCTCCCATGACATACAATGGCGAGGCGAATTCAATAAAGGTAAAGGTAGGAAAACCATTTAGACAGTCGATCGGAGCGTGGTTGTTATTGCGACAGAATTTTTGAGTACTTGGGCTTTCAAGATGAATGACGTGTGGAAAAGATTTGTGTGGGCTCGTGAGTGTGGGTTTCTTCCTGTTATTTTTGTGTTTCTGTATGTTTTTTATTTTTATTCTTATGATTGTGTGCGGTATATTGTGGGATGAATATTTTTGGTCTTCCTAGAGTGATGATGTGTGAGGAGTTTAATTTCGCATGATGTTTCCAGTTGTAATTGAGTGTCACTGTTTGTCAGGTTGATGAGAACGTGCAACGGGGTTTTGTTTTTGTGTAATCAAAAATCGGAAAGAAGTATCGATTTATTTTTTCATGCTAAATATCCTCAGTGAGATACAGGCAAAATCCTAGTTAACTGGGGATACGACAAATGAAAGGCAACAAACCCAGATCCATTAAAATTGTATGTCCAAATTAAATTACCTGTTGTGTTTTCACAAATGATGTATATTTCTTGTCATGTGTAATAATAAATAAATAAATAAATATATGCTGTTAATATTTATATTAAGCTTTACTGTCGAATAATGTCGTCCTTTACTATCTAAAATATGTAGTGAGTCTCTAGAACCAGTTACAAACCAATGTTAAACTTGCTCCGTCGTTGGAATATTTAAAAAAAACGACTGAAAATTCTCTTAATTTCTAGTCAGTAAAATAACGTGTTTCCTTCAAGATTTTTCTTTCCTTTCCAACACCCTTTCCTTTTCCTTTGATTGATGATATCTCACTTTTGCTTCAATATGTATGTCCATAAATTAAAAAAATATGAATAATCTTTTGAATATATATTTTGCGACCATGTAACATGCTGCATTTACTTTTATCTGGTTGGCTGGAAGAGATTGCCCGCCAGTTTGTATTTACAATGAAGTGTTAAATAAATAAATGAGTAAATAAAAATAACACGCAAACGAAGCAAACACAATGAAAACATTTTTTTAAAGAATAGATATAACCGAAGTCATAGGTATCCTTATGACATTGAATACTAGGCGGAACAAGTGCCTGTGTAGTTCGAGGGGAGTAGCACGGTGCGGGGTTCGAACCGACGAACTTCCGCACGGAAGCCCAGTGCGTTACCGCGCGACCATGCACCTGCACATTACTTTTGGGTTTGAGTGTAAGAACTTGTACAGACAGTTTTTTTACTGGTTCAGTGTTACAGTACTCACAACTACACTATTTAACTGGTTCAGTGTTACAGTACTCACTACTACACTATTTAACAGGTTCAGTGTTACAGTACTCAATACACTGTTTAACTGGTTCAGTGTTATAGTACCCACTACTACACTATTGCATATTTTGTTCCCAGATTCCACAACTTATTTAAAGAAAACAACATTTGCTATGATTAATATGGACTTAAGTTTGGGAAAGTTTTAACTGATGTCTTCTCAAATGTGTGTTCTGATTGTTGGTGGACGTATGATCTATCAAAAAGACTGCTTAAGATCTTATAACAATAAATTAGGGCTCCACGAATTCATTTTCGTTCTTGGGTCGTTCTAGGGCAGGCGTCATCAATTAACACAATTTATCTTCGGTAGTCAGATAAGCAAGAAAATTTGTTATTTTGTTGCTCGTCTTTGAAGCCATTATATCAAGTTCAAAATCCTTTATTGAACGAAAATATCATGCATTGAAAATATGCTGACTTAAAAGTACTCGTATATTATGAAAGTGGGAATCTAACTCAACCTAATCTGGAGGCAATCGAAGAGCAACATGTCAAACTTCAACGACTGTAAAATGTCTTTTGATGTACGTAAATCTAAGATCTGAAAATATGGTAAATTACTGTTTAAGCGTAAGAACAGATTTATCTATGCACCTGTATTGTATATATACTCGTATAAATTACCAACAAAAAAATTGCGAGCCCTTGTTGATCGGCCAAATAAAAAAAAAATTGCGAAACTCTTTTTGATTTGTCAAATTTAAAAAAATGCGAAACCTTTGTTATTCGACTAAATTTCGCTTGTACCTGACAATTATTTACGCCATCGTGAATTTAGTTGATATTCGGTACTGTATTACCGAACAAGCTATTAAGACCGATATCACTCGCATACAGAATAACCTTGCTGAATAAATTGTCTCATTTTGATATCTTCCATATCTCGGTAGATAAATTGAGGATCGTGTTCCTTAATAGAGTTTGCAGGCATGATTTAGGTATCCTTGTTCCTGTTGTTATTACTTTTATGTATCTATTATTCATCTTATACAATGTATTATATTTGATTAAATTAAACTTGTATTAAATGTAAATCAATATATCTAAAAAAATATTTAACCTCAGCAAGTTAAATTTCTTAATTATTCCGGTGCCTCTACATATCTCGCTGAAAAAGTTTAGCGTCTCTACGATCATGATATTGTCTCTGGAAAATTCCAGTTCATCATTTTTTTCTAAATTACGTTGCCCTTAACTGTCCATGCCGCTAGACTCTGGAACAAGTTATACGTTGCCGTAAACCTTAAACTAAAACCTTCATTGACTTCCTACAAAAAGCGACATAAACATTTCTTTATCTATCTTCAATGACAAAGCGAGTCCACATTCTATTTTTCTTTCTCTTTTCTTTTCTTTTTCAAGTCAAAAATTTTTGTTACCTTTTAACAAGCCATTTTACATCCAATTAAACTCTTAACTGGTTGGTTGGACAAGATAGCCGAAGAGAAATAAAGCTGATTTTATTAATTGATAACATGAGTTATGCATCCAAATACATACATATATGTGAATATAATTAAAAATAGTATCCCAAATAATTCTAATCAAAACTAGGTGTATTGGAATTATATTATTATATAGGAAAACGTTAGAATTCCACAAAAAATCCATACATAGCTCTGCATGGCGTGCCGGATGGACGGCGTCCACCAGGGAGACTCCACGATGAATATATAGCTGGAGCTCAGAATCACAGGAGGACAGTCCTTCAGTAACAGACTCTTTAGTCTATAGAAAGTTTAAGAAGAAGAGGAAGAAGAAAACGTTAGAATATTTTGTAGATATTAATATATCTTCTTTCGTATTTAATATTTTTTTCAAACAATTTTTTACTGCACATTTTGTAAAATGTACTTAAATCTAGAAAGCTTAAGATCATGAAAGCTTTTCGTTTTTAATGCAATAAATGAAAGCTGCCGAGTTTCAGAAAAATAAAAAAAGTTCATACGAGTATAAAACTGTTCCACCCTCTTGTGTACGTACTCGTAACAATCTGATTAATTTTTATTTGTTCCCGTTCCCCGTCCGTTTGGTCCATTTTGTCTCCTAATGGTCGCGGTAAAATGGTGTACTCGGCAAATACTGCCTGTCACAATGTGCTAGTTTTTGGTGTTCCTCGCGAGTCAATTACTGTTACGATGGCATACCTCTGCACTATTTTAGATGCTGAAACCCCCATTATTACATCCCGCGATGAAATTTCAACTCTAGTGTTAACTCGAAAAAAACAACAGTTAAAAATTGTCGTATTCAATTATATTTATTTATTTAACACTTTTATTGCAATACAATCTTGCGGGCTTATTGCCAGGCGGCAATCTCTTCCAACCAACCAGACACAAGTAAATGAAGCAAGTTACGTGGTCGCATAAATCATTCAAATGACTATCCATCCCCATGAAATCCATAAACATATACGTGAGAACATGCCCACGAGCCCCACAAAGAAGGACAATCACCCGAACATTCCCTTTCATATAAAGTGAGATATCATGATTTTAAATAGTTAACGAATACAGGTTCGAAAATAATTGTAAGAAATACATTTAAAGAATAAAATAAACCCATTTTCATTTAAATGTGAGAATAATTATACCATACCACTACATAAAACTCATACCATTACATAAAACTGTTAAAAACCTAGGAGTGCTAATAGATAACACTCTCTCATGGCGAGATCAAATAAATGAAGTAAGCCGAAGGATTTTCTTCAGCCTTCATTCCCTTAAAGTGCTGCAAAGATTTCTACCAACTAAAACCAAAATTTTACGCGTACAATCTCTGCCCTTTCCGATTCTGGACTATGCGGACGTATGTTACTTGGATCATATAACTTCATACCAGAAGGCATTGAACTGGTTGAATGTTAGAAATAGACGCCAAATTCACATACTGTCTCTATTGTATAATATCCTTAACTGTTCCGTCGCACCCTCTTATCTCGCCGAAAATTTTCTGCGTTTTTCCAATCATGGATTAGCGCTACGCTAAAACAGAGATTGTTTATTGGCCTTTCCAGTTCACCGCTCCTCTTTCTTTACATCGTCCTTTACTGTCCATGCAGTGAGACTCTGGAATCAGTTACAAACCAATTTAAGACTTGCTCCGTCCTTGGCATGCTTTAAGAAGCGACTGAAAAAACTCTTAATTTCTAGTCAGTAAAATAACGTGTTTCATTCCTGATTTTTCTTTTCCTTTCCTCTCCACCATCCCTTCCTTTCCTTTTGATTGATGATATTTCCCTTTATATGAAAAATAATGTTCGGGTGATTGTCCATCTTTGTAGGGTTCATTGGCATGTGGTCACATATATGTTTATGGATTTCGTGGGGATGGATAGTCATTTGAATGATTTATGCGACCACGTAACTTGCTTCATTTACTTTTGTATGGTTTGTTGGAATAGATTGCCACCTGGCAATAATCTCGCCAGATTGTATTGCAATAAAAATCTTAAATAAATAAATAAATACAATGTTAGATAAATTACGTTTAATACTCTTCATATTTCTGTATTAATTTAAAGCTTGGCGGTGAGCATATGTAACCTTACAATAAGGTAATGATAGAAAATGACTAACACCAAAGAAAAAAATATTAGAAGTGAGATTTTATCAAGAAAATAATGTTTTCAAAGGAACAGAAAGTATAACATATACAGACTTAATACCATCACGCTATTTCTCTGTCGCAGAAAACAAATAGAAAAGAGCGCCAGACTTTCCTATCACGATACATATCCAATATTTGTTCAACGCACCCAAACCATCAGCCATGAGTTTACATTCACCCCCAATATGTGTTCAACGCACCCAAACCATCAGCCTTACGTTCACATTCGCCCTCAATATGTGTTCAATGCACCCAAACCAGCATACTTAAGTTCACATTCACCCCTAATGTTTGTTCCACGCACTCAAACCATCAGCTTTAAGTTCACATTTCCCCCGAATATTTGTTCCACGCATCCAAACCATCAGCCCTAATTTCACATTAACCCCCAATATTTGTTCAACGCACCCATCAGCCTTAAGTTCACATTCACCCCCAATATTTGTTCCACGCATCCAAACCATCAGCCTTAATTTCACATTCACCCCCAATAATTTCATTACGTTTTCAGCTATAAATTATCAACTCATGTATTCTTCTAAATACACGCATTTCTATATCATTAATTCGGCTCTTACACAAAGTATTCTTTTTACTTTTTACCATTTTTCTTTTTAAATCCACGTATTCTTACACATATCACATAAAATGTTCGGTGTTTGAAAATTTATCGCATTCTCTTGGCTCCTTTCATTATTTCTTCAGCTCTACATTTTACTATTCCAAAGTTATATTTAGGAGTAATAACTTCTCAACAATTAATTTATTTGCACTTTCAGTGAAATAAATAGAAAAGCATAACTAGCTTAAAGTTCCTACGGACGAATGAACTACATTTTCAAGAGCGAATTCCCAATCTGTCTCAAACGGAAGGCATTTAACCAATGCATCTTACCAGTACTAAAATATAGATGCAACATTTGGGTTGTTTCTGCACGAATTGCACCAACTGCACCAAACAAAAGTTGATGATGCGTTAGAGGCTGCAAAAAGACTTGAGTGGAAGTGGGCTGGGCATGTGACCCGAGCAACAAACGTATGAAGTCATTCAGTGATACCTGAATGACAGAATTAGGCCTATAAGAAGACTGAAAGTATGCTGGGTGGACGAAATACTCATACATAAGTAAGCAACGATTACGTGGCAGAAGTGCGCAAAGGACATGATTTCTTGGAAACAACTAAGATGCCTATATCCTACAGTGGATGATTGTAGTTTGACTGGATTTTTCGAAAACAATTTGGAGAAGTCTACATCCTGCAGTGGATGAAGGTGGGCTGATGATTATGATGAAATAAAATGAATTATTTTTTATAAATCTCAAAATTGTACTCACGTCACGTGTGCAATTTATATTCTCTCCATATCAACAACAATAATACCACGTCAATGAATGAAAAGTTGCATTGGGCAGCGTTTAAAGATAAATATTTCATTTGATTATGTCAATTGTAGGTTTTTGGAAACACGCAATTTCCCACAGTTAAAGCTAGGCCGCGTGTTTATTTATCATGAGACTATTCATTTGGTTTCGCATGAATTACGCAATTCCATCGCAGTATGGAATTTTAACAAAAGCCTCCTGTTTTAAAATTTATAACGCGAACGAGCAGCGTGGGGAATTGGTATATGCGAGTTCAGTACGTAACTGTAACACACATATTGGCATATTCTCAATAGGAATATTTCCAATACTTTATTAATACATATGGTATATAATATATTATATAAAATTTCATAACAATGTCGAAATGAAATAAGACTGCGCTGATCTACAGTGCAGGTGCTCTAATTTTGAAATATAAGTTGTTAACATAAGTTGTGTCCGTTTTTTCCAAATTTAAAAATTAGCACCAAAAGGAAAACAAAGTGGTAAAGGTTCTACTTCATTCGAAAGAAAATTTTCTGTTCTATAAGATATTGTGTTTGCTTTTACATTATATATATTATTTTATTTGATTATATGCCTTCAAAATGGAATGGCAAGTAGACGAAAGTGAGCATTTTCGACACCTCCTTCAGTTCACGTTCAATCCAGAGAATAAAGATGCCAAAGCTGTTTGGAATATTTGCAAAGTGTACGGTGAATATGCTATGAATGAAAGGACAACTTGTTGATGGTTTTTGCGTTTCAAAGACGGTAATTTCGACCTGAAAGACATGGAGTGTTCCGGACGACCAGTAGACTTCGATGAGAACCATATTATTCATGAAGATCCCCTTCAAACCACCGTAGCATTGGCTTAACAGATGAATTGTAGTCACATGACTGTATACCGCCATCTTAAATTAACGGGAAAAGTCCAGAAGTTTGGCGCTTGGGTTCCACATGTTTTGAGTGAAAACAACAAAAATCAACGTTCGACAATTTCTGCTGGTTTGCTCGCGCGTCATCGAGCTACGCATGGCCACAAGCAAAGGTTCCTTTATCGCATCATTACTGGTGATGAAAAATGATGCCTTTATGTGAATATGAAGAAACGGAAAGAATGAGTGAGTTATGGTCAACAAGCAACGCCCAGAGCGAAACAAGGTTTTCATCCGTGCAAAACGATGATTTGCATCTGGTGGGATTGGCAAGGCGTCATCCACTATGAGATACTGGAACGCAATCAGACAATCAACGCGGAGCTATACATTCTGCAAATGCAGCGGCTCAACACTGCAATTCAACAAAAAAGGCCAGATCGGCAATATGGCGTTATTATGCAACACGATAACGCCCGCCCTCATATCGCCAACATTACAAAAAATGCCATTCAAACGCTTAGTTGGGAAGTCCTGCCGCACCCGCCATATTCTCCAGACCTCGCGCCGTCGGTTTTCCGGTCACTTTTGAACAATTTACGCGGCGTTTCCTTCCGTCGAATTGCGGACATGGTTGGATGAATTCCTCGAGTCAAGACCGCATGGTTTTTATCGCACAGGCATTTAAAAACTTGTAGAACGTTGGCAAGAAGTTGTAAATACTGAAGGAGAATATATTATTGACAAATTTGTTGTAAAATAATGAAGGAGAATACATTATTGACTAATTTGTTGTAATTTTTTTTGTTGTGTGCTCTTGTTCTCTTCATTTAGAAAAAAACGGACATAACTTATATTAACACCCAATAAATTTTACTTGGCAAAGTAAAAAATAATAATGAATATATAGTAGGTACCTATAAGGTACAATAATAACTTATTTTTTCCAAATGTATTTACAAAACAAATTATTATAGATTTTTATCATTCGTATTAAGAGTACACGAGCGCACTTAAAAACTGGTTAAATAAATATTAAGCCACAATATATTCAAGTATTTAATTATTGTCGCTGATCAACACCTTCCAAGTTACAAAATATCTATAAAGAGGAAATTTTCTAAAGAGCATCAGGTAGCTTCGAAACAAATAAAAATTGAATGACAACAACGAAGACGTTATACTTTATGGAATGAGCGAGGGGTTCAATTTAGAGAGCAAGCAAGTGAGAGTAAAATACCATAAATCGGAAAAAGAAAATAGATTATGATAAATACGATAAGAAAGAAAAGTTTGAAAGATCTAAAGTATTCCTAAATCTAATATAAGTGATGACCATAGATCTATTAGAGCTGAAAAAGACATTACACGTTACCTTTTGACATAATATCTGGATGAAAGTACTGTTATTACAAATGACTGTGGTCAACTAGACATAACATAGTTTGCAATTTTCGCCAAGCAAAACATTTTGCAAAAGAAAAGTATTAAAATAAACTTTTTATTCAATGATATCACAAGGGTAAATCTAGATTCCTTCACCCGTCCCCGAAACTCTCCCCTTCAAGTCTTCGGCCAATCAGGGAAAATTACCGGAAGAACTCGATTCGATTTTTACAAAAAAACTTGTATTCAAAGAATTATTCTGCATTCAAATATTTTTATAAGACGTGTAAAAATTAATTATTTTCAAAGTGTGGCGATATATCTTCTTTTTCAAATAATCCTTAATATATTATTAATCTTCAACCCGAATGTTTACTGTTAGAAACGTGTATCTCGGTACCAGTTCGAACAGAAATCAGTCTTGTTTGTGCTCCCTGATGATGAGGTGAAAGCCTTGAAACCGGTAGGGTTATACCGTAACAAAAAGTGGAATAAACAGTGTTTGATAAAACAAATTACAATACTCTTTAATTGGTTGCCAAAATTTGCAATTTGACAATTAACTTACCAAAAATTAAGGTTGTTTAAAAAATTAAGAATATACGAAAATGAAATGGAAAATTATTAAGTATTAATAAAAAAAATTAAAACGATTTTATTATGGCAAAAGCACATTATAATTTGTGCATAATTATGAGAGAAAAGTATAAAAATGTTGAATGGGAATGTATGCGGATTACTCTATGCTGATGAGATGGAAATGTTAGCAGTGAATGAAGATGAATTACGGAGTTTGATAAATGAAGCAAGTGGAAAGTAAATTGTCTGAGAGATGCGAAGAGAAAGATCTGATAATGAATGTTACTTTAAATTTAAGGTAATGATGATAGAAAAGTGTGACAAGATGAAGTAAATGTGACATATAGGTGAACAATAAAATATTGGAGCAAATTGGGGAATTCTGCTATTTGGGTAGTAAATTTTCAGATGATTTAAGAGTTACAAGAGACATCGAACGACGTGTAGCGATTGAAAACAAAGTCAATAGGGAAAGTATCAAATAGTATATATTGAGTAACGGTTTTCACATGTTCTTGGATGGACTTCTGAGCTAGATTTAATTAAATAAGTAATATATGTATCAAAATATACTGTACCATCTATGAATTGTTTACAAATTAATACCATATGTCAAAAATCAAGTGTTCGATAAATATATATTTTTAAAATTTTTCAATTGGCTTCGCCATCTAATTTGATTTGACATTTTAAGTCAGAATTATATATCCATCACGAATTATATATCCATCATGAATTATATATCTACCATGTATAATTCTTGATGTTTTAATTTTGGTTGTTTTTGTATTTGTGTTTCTGTGTATTTTTTTTTTTTGTTTTAATTTTTGTTTTGATTTTAATTTTTATTCTTATGATTGTGTGCGGTATAGTGTGGGATGAATATTTTTGGTCTTTCTGGAGTGATGGTGTGTGAGGAGTTGAATTTCACAAGATGTTTCCAGTTGTAGTTGAGTGTCACTGTTTGTCAGGTTGATGAGAGCGTGCAACGGGGTTTTGTTTTTGTGTAATCAAAAATCGGAAAGAAGTATCGATTTATTTTTTTCATGCTAAATATCCTCAGTCAGATACAGGCAAAAGCCTAGTTTACTGGGGATACGACAAATGAAAGGCAACAAACCCACATCCACTAAAATTGTATGTCCAAATCAAATTATCTGTTGTTTTTCTCAAATTGTGTATATTTTTTGTCATGTGTAATAATAAATAAATAATAAATAAATAAATCATGTACTATATACTATACGAATTATATATCCATCATATACTATAGATCGACCTGGAGAATATATGTGTATTATCACGTAAACGTTTCATCCAATCTAATAAAAAAAAATAAACTGGTTTGTAAGGGTTGTTGAAAAAAAAAACAGACAAGGGATTGGAAGACAAATATCCCACCAACTAGAATAAGAATGTTGATTTTTACTTAAAAAGTTGATATTTCAAATCGAGTCAATATTTATAGGTTTTTTTAAAAGACATGCCGGTAAATTTTTTTTTGTATTATTTAAAATTTTGTACTCCAGTCTGATAATACCGGTGGAATTTACTTATGAGTAGGTTTTTAAATTTGTACCTATTTACACAGAAGTTTGGCGTGATAACCGCTTGGCTAAACACTCTAATTTTATATTAAAATTAATTGGTTTTCATATTTTTATGAATGTATGCCTGTGAATAAATGACGATTAAAAATGGTATAATTACGATTAATAATGGTATAATTACGATTAATAATGGTATAATTACGATTAATAACGGTATAATTACGATTAATAATGGTATAATTACGATTAATAATGGTATAATTAAGATTAATAATGGTAAGATAAATGAATCTAGGCATTCGGATGTGATAATTTTTATGGTCTAGTTGGTAGAACGCACCACATCCATTCAGCGATTTCGGGTTTGATTTCTGATTGAGTCGTAAAAAGCGATGACAGTTTGTTTTAATTTGATAAATAAAAAGGAAACCAACGGATGCATGCCGTTTTAGAAAAACTTTGTCTAACATTTTTTAATCTATCTCGTTAGAAAATTTGTGTTTTATTATATGGATGTTAGTAAATTTTTGAATTTTGCACAAATATTACACTATGTGCTCGATTTTCTTGCACTTTCTTTGTATAGTTACAGTACAACCTGGCGGTTTTATTGTAATGTGGTCTACTCTTCCAACAAACTTGAAAGGTGTTAACGAAGCCTTAATTTAAAAAAAAACTGAATAAAACCATTTTTATAAAATTTGGTACGAACGGAAATCATTCTCGCAACTTCCGGTGTTGGCATTCAGGCATTTTACCAACTTAACACGGAGCTATTAATTTCTTTATTTAAAAAAAACAGCTCAAAAACAAAAACAAAATTTGTTATAAAAAAGAATGAAATTTTCATGTAAAAATATTAAGATACAACGAATCATTTATTTGACCGACTTTAAAGCTAAATAAATTAACAAAAATGCTAATGAATTAAAAAAAAAAACATTTTTTGATACTATAATTGTGTTCTTTCTTTCTACGCTTAGTATATATTATTACCAACAGGGAGAGCAATGATTAAAAGTACAAAATAACATAAACAATTGAACAAAAATAGAGATTCAAAATGATTGTAGAGATATGCATCAGTTAAATGGAAAATAGTCCGTCGAGAGAGTTTTTTTAATCAGTAAAAACAATCACTTACACATAGAGCTGATGGTTTTGTAATACTCATAGTTTGAGTTTCAACAAAACACATCATTTGAAAAAAACATTTCTTTGAGTTGCGATGTTTATATATAACTTTAAATTATCTTCCAATGAATAATTTTGTAGTTTATCCCTTATTTATAAAGACAAACCTGATTTTCTTCTGAAGTTTAAGAAGAACATACGTACACACATACCATCACGTTGTGTCCCTGTCAGACTAGGAATATGAGAGAGTTCCAGACTTCCTATCACAACACACATCTTTCGCTTCTTTTACATCCACACACCTTATCATACAGTTCCTCCGATTTCCCTGATTTTTACATTTTCTTCTTTCAATATGTCACTCATTTGATTTAACAATACTGTCTTTTCTGAACAATCTTTGTTCTTAAATCGGCACTGTGTCATGATCAAGCGATGTTGCAGTTTATATTTGAATCAAATATTTTATATGAAAATAGCTTTAACCTTATAGCATATGTTATATATCATTCTGCATTTTTATATATGCTTGATAAATCTTAAAATAATCCATTTACTACCTTGATCAAAAAGTTATAGAACTTTATCCATAAAATCGAAAATACAAGTCTATTAATCAAAATCGATATGGTCGCCTTTAGAGTACTCCCCATCGACTGCAACGCATTTACGCCAGCGCTTGATCCAATCCTCGAAACACCGCTGGTACTCAATTTTCGGTATGTCCATCAGAGCCGTCTTCGATTTTTTCATGACATCCTCTCGGGTGCCGTAACGCGTTCCGCGTAGCGGTTTTTTAAGTCGGTTGAACAGGAAAAAGTCGCAAGGAGCCAAATCAGGTGAATTCGAAGGCTGCTGGATAGTATTCGTGTTGTTTTTTGTCAAAAACTCATGGAAATCATGTCTTTTGCGATTTCAACGCGTTCCTTTTTTGGATGAAATTGAGGTGTTTCGACACCAGTTTTGCAGCGACACGTCTGAGGCCCAAATTATTAACCAAAATGTCTTGAGCGGATCCATAAGCGATGTTCAAGTCCTCTGCCAGCTCTCTGATGGTCAATTTGCGGTTTTCGGCCAACATATCTTTGATTTTATCGATGTTTTCATCGGTTTTCGACTGCCACTGCGTTCGTCATCCTCGACCGACTCACGACCATTTCTGAAGCGTTCGTGCCATCGAAAAACACTTCTCCAATATTTCCAAGGTCTACGGACCGTTAAATCCGTTTTTTCACACAAAATTTAATGCAAACTCGTTAATGCACAGTTGATGCCATTTTTAAACTAAAAATCGAAAACACGCACAAAGGTAGATGTAAAGGTAGCGTAACTTTTACAAATGTCAAGCTATGACGCTGAAATTTAAAGAGAAGTGTCAATGATAGATGTGGTAACCTAACAAAAAAAAAAAGAATTCCAATCGGGTGACTGACAGCGCCACACCGTGGCCGGTTCTAAAACTTTTTGATCAAGGTAGTATGTGCTTGATACATCTACAAATTTTATGTGCTTGATAAATCGTATAATAATATGTTTCTGTGCTTGATAAATCTTATTTGCAAAATATCTATTTTGACCTAGTTCTGAAAAGTCACTAAAAATCTTTCCCTACACACAAGATATACATTCCTAATAATTGAGTTACATGTCTGGTTCGAATAGATGTCGTTACTGGGTCTCCCAGTCGAGGACATCCTCGCCATTCCAATGTCAACTCAGTTAAAAAGCGAAGCCGCACCGTGGAGTTTGTTTTTGTAAGTGAGTGAACACACCAGCAAACTCACTGGCCACACCGCTGTACTGGATCCGATGGCACACCGAAGGGAGACGATCGGAGCACACCGGCTTATTTTCCCCCCTCTTCTTTGAAAGAATAGTCAGACATGACTTAAGTCATAGGTATCCTTATACCCCCGAATACTAGGCGGAAAAAAATGCCTGTGTTATTCGAGGGGATTAGCACAGCGTGGGGTTCGAACTGGCAACCTTCCACACGGAAGTCCAGTGCGATACCGTGCGGCCATGCACCTCGTATAGACGATATGAGGGATTGACGCCTTTAAATTACATCCATTTTAAAAACATTGTTTTAAAATATTTACACTCGGTTATCATACTTAACTTATAAAAACAAGTCATAAGAAAAGTAAATATTTTTAATGACGTTATTGTTGTCTTTTGGTTGCTTCACGTTGTCATCGTTTTGCTACTTCTCTCAAGTCTCATTTTATGACGTTGTTGTTGTATTTTGGTTGCTTCACGTTGTCATCGTTTTGCTATTTCTCTCAAGTCTCATTTTATTACGTTGTTGTTGTATTTTGGTTGCTTCAGGTTGTCATCGTTTTGCTGCTTCTATTAAGTCTCATTTTATGACGTTGTTGTTATCTTTTTGTTGCTTCACGTTGTCATCGTTTTGCTAATTCTCTCAAGTCTCATTTTATGACGTTGTTGTTGTATTTTGGTTGCTTCAGATTGTCATCGTTTTGCTGCTTCTATTAAGTCTCATTTTATGACGTTGTTGTTATCTTTTTGTTGCTTCACGTTGTCATCGTTTTGCTACTTCTCTCAAGTCTCATTTTATGACGTTGTTGTTGTCTTTTTGTTGCTTCACGTTGTCATCGTTTTGCTTCTTGTTGTTGTCTTTTGGCTGCTTCACGTTGTCATCGTTTTGCTGCTTCTATTAAGTCTCATTTTATGACGTTGTTGTTAGCATTGTGTTGCTTCACGTTGTCAACGTTTTGCTGCTACTCTCAAATCTCATTTTATGACATTGTTGTTGTCTTTGTGTTGCTTCACGTTGTCAAAGTTTTGCTGCTTCTCTCAAGCCACATTTGCTTGTTATGATGGACGCGATCGTCTCTTATTTAATAAGCATCTGCAATTTTTTGCAGTCATCTTATCATTCTGATCCATATTAAATAAGTCTGTTATATCTGTTATCTTGCAGAAACCATAAACATTACATTTTAGGTAATTTTTAACAAAATGAAAGTTAAATTTTATATTTTATGCTGTTAATATGCAAATAAGTCTAATAGATTCCTTTGCATAACAGTACAAAGCGTTAATATTATTGTATAAATTATATTATTTATAACATAGTTAAGGCATTAACATTGTAGAGGTTTAAAGACATTGTAATTGGTTTTTATCAAACACGTTTAATTCCAGTTTTTATAAGGTATAATCCTACCGGTTTCAAGGCTTTCACCTCATAATTGGGGGAGCACAAACAAGACCCTTGTTTGTGGTCCCTGATTATGAGGAGAAAGCCTTGAAACCGGTAGGATTATACCATTGTTAAAGTGGAATAAACAGTGTTTGATAAAAACAAATTAAAATATTGTATAAATGTTTAAAAAGTTAAGAATATTCACTCATTATAAAATGCTTTATCATTTAGGTGTAATGTAATCAATAAAAAATAATTAATAAAAAAATATGAAAACATTTAAAATGTTTTAACTTTGGACATTAATTAAATAGCGACTATTAAACTGTAACTATGACAGCACCTTATGTTACACACGGGCGGAAGCTTAACCGATTTTAAATGCTTGGCTGATTTTATGATGAATTGTGATAACAAGACGAAGCATACTTCTACATGTGATTAAATATCGCAGTTTTTTGAATACCCATTAAATGTTGTGTATCCGAATTTTTATGAAGATTTACTTTTGACGAATAATCCTATGCCAGACAATATGATAACCTTTATTACCAACATGTCTCCCCTCTCCTTTAGACAGACTTAAGAAAGTTTAAACAATTTAATGAAATATAGATATAAAATTAGTGTTCTTCTTTGACAAAAGGGTATTGTTTCAAGTTTAGATGCGTAGCCCACTTTGATTTGCTTCTCGTACAATTCATATTCTGTATTATTTAATGAAAGTTATCTTCTTATCATTGCTAACTGTCTGGAAATACCCAAAGTTGAGTGAATGGCCTTTATTAAAAAAAACAAAATACGTTTGGCAAGGATGTTCTCATCGCAAGTAATTTATTTATACCATAAACCGTATAATATACGTGGCAATAATATTTAAAAAAAAAAACGCAAATAGTGTTTCATTAATTGTAAAGAAAAATAACTCTGAGATAAAAAAATATTACAATTACAATAAAACCAATTAAAAATAAACATTTACACAAGAAAACAATTTATATAACACATAATATGTAAAAAAATAATTTAAACACATATTTTATATTTTTGTGGTCACCACTGGTTTATTTTGAGTATACTACCGGTTTCGAAGACCTCCGTCTTCATCGTCAGGTGAACCTAAACTAAATTGCTCACAATTTATTTCTTCTACAAGTGTAAATAGTATAAGAGAAATGAGGTAGGGGAGATAAGTGGGAAGAGTTGTGATTCAATGGTAATTGTTGCGGGGAAAAAAAATAATCTTATAGGCAGACCAGGGTCTGGATATTTAGCAGAGCTTTACTAAATATGTTTCCTTATTTCTTTTTTTTCACATAAAACATGGCACCACAAAGTGAAACTAAAGTCTTTTCGAAGATTCAAGACATAAATATGTAACTTCGCAAATCAAATGTATAAAAATATACACAGTTATTAAAACGACACGGGACCGTCTCAAGACAGGTCACGCGCATTTAACCACACCGAGTGTCACTCTTGACACTCGGTGTGGTTAAATGCGCGTGACCTGTCTGAAAAAAAATAATCTTATAGGCAGACCAGGGTCTGGATATCCAAGGGGATGGATTTTAAATGGGAAACATATTTAGCAGAGCTCTACTAAATATGTTTCCTTATTTCTTTTTTTTTCACATAAAACATGGCACCACAAAGTGAAACTAAAGTCTTTTCGAAGATTCAAGACATAAATATGTAACTTCGCAAATCAAAGTTATAAAAATATACACAGTTATTAAAACGACACGGGACCGTCTCAAGACAGGTCACGCGCATTTAACCACACCAAGTGTCACTCTTGACATTCATGCAAAAAGACAAGTACGGTAATAATGCAAAATTTTATAAATTCTGCAATCAGGCTTTTTTATAACTGAATAGACTGTGGTATAATTATTAGTAATCTCAGCAAATTGATTTCTCAAATGATGCATTCTTTAATATCTAGGGGTGTTTTGTTGATAATTAGAGGTACTTAGTTTACAATAAATAACAACCTTATGGCGAGTATATACTGAAGGAACTCTTATTAAAAAGCTAAGCAATTCAGGACAATTAAAGGGAGAGTTGATGACTTTACATAAAAAAAGTGAATTATTCAGAATTTGGCTTTTGCTCTGATGTAATAAATTCAGTGTACGTTTGAGATAGTTAAAATAAATGTCCATTATTCTAATGTTCAATTTAAAGTCAATTAATAAAAAAAAACTAACATTTGTTGTACTCTTTGATATCGACGTTATTTTCTCTACCTATGACAAATTGGATAATTTTTTTTCTATAATTTGGAATCTAATAATTTATTTTCCACAGTGACAATGACTTGTTCTGCTACATTATGAATAATAATTGGCGCTTCCGGTATGTTTGATGTGTTTGACAGCAGATGAAAAGAGGGGTCATTGATTCGTCTGCCGGGGCAGCGCCTCCATCAGAGAGCAAACAGGGTCCAGCGTCAATAATAATTGGTGACGGTGATGGAGTCAAAGCGGATGCTTTGTGATAAGCCGGTCATCTAGCTAACGGGACTTTGTTACACAGCGGACCAAGTAATAACTACCATTGGATGCATTCACCATCATTAGATGGGCTGTCAGCCATTATTTGGCGAATTAAAATATTATTGACCCATCCTTATTTTTTAATGCTTTGGATCAATACAACTTTATCTATTGTTGTTGGGTCTATTATGAATAACTCATTAATTTATTGTCCCGTGTTCTAAAATATTATATTTTTCTTTGTAGTCATTCAGTTATACACATTTGTTTATAAACTGATTTATCATACAGCTGATATATATTTTTTTCGAATATTCTTTTTCGTATTTACTCCAAAATCCCTTTTTTTGTCATACATTGTCAGCCAATTTAATATTCTCAGTGCATGTATTGGGTGTTAATATAAGTGGTGTCCGTTTTTTTTTTTCAATTAAAAAATGAGCACCAAAAGTAAAACCGAATGGTAAATGTTATACGTCATTTACCATTTTGTTTTACTTTTGGTGTTCATGAATAATATGGTTTAAGCGGTCTTCATCAAAGTCCACTGGTCGTCCGGAACGCTCCATGTCTTTCAGGTCGAAATTACCATCTTTGAAACGCAAAAACCATCGATGAGCTGTCCTTTTATTCATAGCATCTCCACCGTACACTTTGCAAATATCGCGAGCAGCTTTGGCAGCTTTATTCCCTCGATTGAACGCGAACAGAAGGAGGTGTCGAAAATGCTCACTTTCGTCTACTTGACATTCCATTTTGAAGGCTTGTAATCAAATATTAATATATATAACGTAAAAACAAACACAATATCTTGTAGAGCTAAAAATTTTCTTTCAAATGACGTACAACATTTACCATTTTGTTTTACTTTTGGTTCTCATTTTTAAATTGAAAAAAAACGGACACAACTTATGTTAACACCCAATACATAAAATTTGTTAAATTAAATTTCATATTTATTAGTGGTTTCATAACATGTTGGAATCGTATAAAATTTCCGTTCTCTCGCGGGTCTCACTAATTATCCAAATAAGCCCTTCATGTTTCTCCCCTTCTCTTGTATAATCTAATTACAATACTATATCTTGTAGAATAGAAAATTTTCTTTCCAATGACGTATAACATTTACTATTTTGTTTTACTTTTGGTGCTCATTTTTAAATTGAAAAAAAAAAACGGACACAACTTATGTTAACACCTAATATTTCTACAAAATTTATTCTGCTTAATTCAGTATTTTCCCTAGTCCTAGTAAAATTTCCATAAATAAAAGTTGGTACTAAAACACCGTTTTGGTAATAGTTTAGACTGTTTAGAGAGTAGACTCTCTTCGAATCTGCCCCAATTCGGGATTCGAGCCCTCCATTATTAACAGCTTAAAAACATTACAAGAATGAACAACTTGAGTGTTAAGGTAGAAGATAGTGACATGGGTCATAGTATTTGATACTTCTAGCATCTGTATATCTAGAGAAAACATATTTAGTAAGAAAACTTACCACGGTAATACGAACTACAAAGAAACCTTTGTAAATTTTCCGATATATGACCGTTACACATTGGGCTTCAGATGTAACTGTCGTCACTGCTGGGCCTCGTAGTCGAGGATTCTCTCGCCATTCCAATGTTCATTTAGTTGGAAATTGAAGCTATGCAATGGAGTTCATATTTTATTCTTTCTTACTCCTCTTTAAGTAAGTGATCCGCTGCATACTAACAAACTCACCAGTCACATCGCTGTACTGGATCCGATGTCACATCGAATTATTTTCCTTTTTTTAAAATAGAACCGAAGTTATGTACTCGTATATCCTTATATCCCCTAATAGTAGGTGAGAAAACTTCCTGTATCGTTCGAGGGGAGAAGCACAGCGTGGGTTTCAAACCGGTTTAGGTGCACAGTACCCGGCGGTAAGTAATACACACCGGGCTTAAGAAAAATACTGACGGCCATAATCGGCTAACTTCGGCTTTGTAGAGCGTCGTCTCTGTCATTCATACACGTGTTCCGTCGCAATTTGTCAGTCGTTGTCAAGCGTTCTAGAGACAGAGACGACGCTCTACAAAGCCGATTATGGCCGACAGTCTCTTTCTTGAGCCCGATGTGTATTACTTACCGCCGGGTATTGTACTGAAGTGTACATGAGTAATGTTCATACATAATTATGCATTTTGATAAGACCTCCCAAAATGGGGTTGTTTTCGAATTAAAAGAAATGTAGAGCTTTAATTGAAAATAATAACGCTTAGCATGAACCATGTCCGTCGTATGCATATATAAGAGAAGGGGTGTGCCCAACACAAATATTTCAAATACACATCCACCAAGAAGGATCCAACGTGGAACCAGATCAGCAAAATTAATAATTTTATCAGATTTCAAAACTGTCCGGTTCAAGTATATATGTTTAGATAGTCCATCGCTTTTATTTCTTATCGTTAGACGCCGTTCAATATCCCTCGCGACTCTTCCATCATTCGAGAAAATTGTATTAAAATAGTCAGAATTATTAAACTTGTTTAAATCTTTAATTACTCAACAATAGAAGGTGGCTCATAGTCTTAAAATAAGCATTTATTAGTAAAAATTAATGCGAAATATTTTCAGAAAAATCTCATTACCATACTTTTTATTGTAAATTTGGTTCACACCTCTATGATTTATTTGATAACGTAAGTTAAGATTTTTGTTTCCGTTTCGATTCCCCATTGACTATAGAGCCTTCTTCCATGTAGTTAACACCCTTATATTATTTGCGAGTCCTTTCCCATGACATCCATTTTCCGCTCGCATTTATTTTTCATCTTTTTATATTCTTCTTCCTTCGTGGTGCTTGCCTTTTTATGTTTATCACCTTTTTTCCGTATATATATAATCTTTATGTTAGCTGCTTTGCATTGGGTCGTAAAATATTTTAAATGAAGTCCTTTTATGAAATTGTTAAGTAAAAGGGTTCTTATTTATTAATGAATGGTTAATAATATGATATATTTGTAATTCAAATTGTTCATTCATTTATTCATTCGTACGGGGAAACTTTACAATAGTCTTTGGATTTAGAAACACTGCATTAGGCACAGAACTTTTTGTTGATCATCGTTTATCAATCACTCGTCATTGATTTGCATTTTTGATTCATTAGAAATAGTAAAATTTCTCAACACTTAAGAAACGAAAGGAGACGAAATTGTCAAGAGCGGTCTTATACTATATAAGGTTATTTTTGAAAAATTAGATCTTTATTGAAAAACGTCGGATGCTCATCATTATGTACGAGTAGATATTAAAATATTAAATGATTTAAAGTTTCTTGGCTGAGGCCCAATTCATTTGAAACTTAATTTTATTGAAAGAAAAACTCAAAGTTATACATTATTATTTTAATACGGATTTACTGATGGCAATTGCGTCAGCCAACCATTATAATTTTTTCTGTGAATCCTGTAAATTCAGAAGTGTTTGGAAAACTGTTTTCAGTTACGATTTCCGATTTCACAATTGAATGCAACCTTTTAAAAGGCCATGTTGAAAGTAACGTGACGCTACATGAAAACCCAATATCCGCCCGGAGCGGGGGAATGAAATAAATGAACCCGATGCATCTAAATGGAGTGCAGGCAGACTGCACATTACACAACGGGGTGTCTAGGGTCTGATTGAGATGTGGTGCTGATAACAAGCGTTTGTTTGTTGACTGAAAAAAAGCATTCTTCAAATCCAATTGAGAAAAAAAATTGTATTCCGTACACTTTCAAAATCAATCAAATTTATAATAATTTCTGTGACCTAGTTGTTACAATAATTGACGTCTAATCTAAGTTTGAAGTTCGATTGTTGAAACTTAAAAAAATATTCCAACCAGTTTTTGTTTGAACGGAAAAAATAAGCTAATGGAAATACCTTCGTTAGTTTAAAACTACTACAATAGAAGTTGAATACTTTATAATGCTATCGTACAACATTTTTCTTAGTAATATTACCAAATTGATAAAATTAATTGAGCTATAATTGAACGAAAAAATAAGCAAATGGAAATATCTTCGTTAGTTTGAACCTTCTACAATGGAAGTTTGATACTATATAATGCTATCGTAAAACATGTTTCTTACTGATATGTTATTATCAAATTGATAAAATTAGTTGAGCTATAATTGAACGGAAAAAATAAGCAAATGGAAATACCTACGTTAGTTTAAACCTTCTACAATGGACGTTTAATACTTTATAGTGCTATCATACAACATTTTTCTTAGTAATATTACCAAATTGATAAAATTAGTTGAGCTATAATTGAACGAAAAAATAAGCAAATGGAAATATACCTTCGTTAGTTTGAATCTTCTACAATAGAAGTTTGATACTATATAATGCTATCGTAAAACACTTTTCTTACAAATATTACCAAATTCATAAAATTAGCCAATAAAAGAGTCCCTTAAGCTTAACCTTTTTCATTATTATCTTTCAATTTTATTTATTGATATTTTTTAAAAGGCAAATATCAATTTAAATAAATACCTCACAAATCCCCGAAATGAAATACATAGCAGTCAGAAAAAAACGTCGAAAAAAGGGTAATAAATAAATAAATTGGGTCTAGGGTCGCGTAATTTCCCCTGACAACTGATAATTTTATATTATACATCTGAAAAGGGTTTGTCGGCTGGAACCTTTATTTCAGGGGAAGCACCCCTAAATTGGATCACGCTGATTGTATTTATATTTACCGTCTGCGGGACACTTTCAAAAGAACTTTTTATTTATTAATGAATGTACTTTGAAAATTAAAAAAAAAACACAAAGCAAACGCAGGAGGGTTATTTATTGAAAACGAAATTTTAACGAATTTCCATTGAAAAAAATACTAGAGAATCGATAATGGCTTGAGTGTTTCAAAATTATTTGAATAAATAAAACATCCTTTATTCACATTAAGATAAACAAAAAAAGACAACTTTTCCAATCTTTTTAAAAAGTTGTTTCTGGTTCGAAGTGCTTTATTGGAGTAAGAGATAATAGAGAACCAAAACTCAACCATTAATTATTATCTAAGCACGTGATTTACTCATCCAATAATTATCTATGCACGTGAATTACTCATCCAATCGTAATCTCCATGGACCTGTCTCAAATAACAAACAGAGGAAGACCAAAGAATTCATGGGTGGTGCAAAAAGATAACCTGATGCAGAGGCACGGCCTGGGGGACGTAGTCCGGGACAGAAGAGCATACAACCTGAGGACGAGGAGAGCTAACTCGAACAGTCTTCGCATACAATGAGTTGGGATGGAGCCAGGGAGAAGAGAAGAAGTGAATTACTCATCCAATAATTATCTATGCAAGTGATTTACTCATCCAATAATTATCTATGCACGTGATTTACTCATCCAATAATTATCTATGCACTTGAATTACTCATCCAATAATTATCTATGCACGTGAATTACTCATCCAGTAATTATCTATGGACATGATTTACTCATCCAATAATTATCTATGCACGTGATTCACGTCGTTTAAGTCTACATATATGTTGTCACCCCTTCCAATTTCATTTTTTATTCTTTCAGATTTTTACTATATATGTCCTTCCACCCTTTTCTCAGTCATTGTATTCTCCACTTTCAATTAATTTAATATAATATAAATAAAGTATTGTAAGTTTTTGGGCTTGTAAATAAAATTTACAAGCCCAAAAAAATGTTTTAGTACTAACTTTGATTAGTAGGAGTGAAATTTCGACATGGAAAAATACTGTAAAGAGACGAATAAATGCTTAAGAAATTTGTGCATTTATAAAAATACACGGAGTGACAATGTATGTCAGAAAACCGAATGAAGTAATAAGGGATGAATGTGCACTAAACGTGTGTTGATTATGATTAAGTTGATAAAGATCACTTTGCCACTTGGAAATAAGCTCACCAGATTGTTTTACAGTGAAGTGTTTAATAAATATGTAAACCTTTAATAACTGTCGTTTTGTTTAAAAATTCTCACTGCCTGAGTTTTTGCTTTTTGAATATCAGAAACATGTGTCCATTAGAAATCAAATTGTTTTTATTCATATCCCATCTAATTTTATTGATTTATTTAGCAGTTTTATTGTAAATACAATCTGGTGGGGTTGTTGCCCGGCGGCAATCTCTTCCAACCCATCAAACATAAGTAAATGAAGCAAGTTACATGATCGCAAAAAACATTAAATGACTATCCATCCCCACGAAATCCATGAACACATACGTAAGCATATAAGCCAACAAACCCCAGAAAGATGGACAATCACCCGAACATTCCTTTTCATATAAAGTGAAATATCATCAATCCAAGGAAAAGAAAGGGATGGTTAAGAGGAAAGGAAAAGAAAAATCAGGAATGAAACACGTTATTTTACTGACTAGAAATTAAGAGGTTTTTCAGTCGCTTCTTAAAGCATGCCAAGGATGGAGCGAGTCTAACATTGGTTTGTAAGTGATTCCAGAGTCTCATTGAACGGAAAGTTAAGGACGACGTAAAAAAAAAGAGTGGCGAACTGGAAAGGCTAATAAACAATCTTTGTTCGAGCATAGTGCTAGTCCATGATCGGAAAGATGCTGAAAATTTTCGACGAGATAAGAGGGGGCGGCGGGACAGTTAAGAATATTATACAATAGAGATAGTATGTGAACGTATACTTGTCATGTAAAATATATAAATAAATACATACAGACAGTTAGAGTGGAAAATGATCGTTTAACATAATTATTGGGATTCTTTTCAGCTGCACAGGATTGGGTCTAGGGAATATTCTTTCCATACAACGAACAGTTAACCGTGCAATCATGGATGTCTTCTACATATCTCTCAGGCAACGGAGGTAAAGAAATCACAGATGCACGTGCAACGAGCACTTTTCAAAGTAATGAAGTCACAGAAACTGAACATCCTAACATATTTCTGAGATTCAGAAAGCAAAAACACCAGTAAGTTCATACATTTCAAAGAAAACAGCAGTTATTAAAAGTTGACATAAAACAATCTGGTGAGCTTATTTCCAAGTGGCAGTCTTTTCCGAACAACCAGACAAAAGTAAATAAAAGGTGTTATACATCACAAAAAATGTTCAAATTATTTATAATTTATACGAAATTCATAAACAATATTAAAAAAACAATAAAAGTGAGATATCCACCAATTAATGGAAAAGGAAGAGGTGGTGGAGAGAAAAATAAAATCAGGAATGAAACATGTACACTGATTTGAAATGAAGAATTTTCAAGGGTGTTTTGAAACATGCCTATGACGGAGCGAGTTACTTACTTTATTGGTTACTGGTTTTAGAGTAGAACTGCATGGATAGGAAATAACGATCAATAAACAATCACTCATTGAGAGTTGTACAAATCCTAGTCAATTAATATAAAACAAATGCATGACTAAGTTGTTTTATCTTTTAAAATAATATTCTCATAAAGAAACATTTTAATTTAATTACGGATTGATTATTGTTTGAAAGCTTGGGAAGCTTTTCAATCTTATTTACGAGTATTTCAACTAATATTTTCGAAATTTATAAGATTTATTAATTCATATGTTACTCTATGTATAATGGTATCGGTAATGTGAACGTGTTGTAGGACGTATTGTATTGTATTACACTTTCATTGTGTTCAGTACAACCTGGCGGGCTAATTGCTATGTGGCAATATCTTCCAGCCAGCCTGAAATATGTTAAAGAGGCCTTAAGGGAAAATCTGACTGGAATCCTTTTTTTTAATGGGTTCCTACGGGAATCGAACCAGCAACTTCCAAGTCGGGGGTCAAGCGTTTTACCAACTAGGTCACGGAAGTCATCAGAGCTGGGATATAGCATTATCTTTGACTCAATAGACAGAATTTTTAAGTTTTACGCCATTAAAGTATCCATGTAACTTGTAGCTTGTTGTCGTTTTGAAATGGAACAAAAATTTTGTCGGTTAATTAAGAAATCCTTTATGGATAAACTAGTCTAGAACTTTTAAAGCACATCGGAAATCAAACCCAAAGATGCTGGGTAGCATACGAACTTGGTAGCTTAGTTGATCAAACGCTCGTTTTCCAACCCGAAGGTTGTGGGTTCAATTCCCATTGGCACCTGACTTTTTAAAAGTGATTTGAAGTCATATTTTCATTTCAAGTCTTTTTTAACGTATTTGTCTGATGGTTTGTGAACAACAACCGTAATCAATAATACAAACAAATGTCTCACGAACAAGGTGAGAGAGGTCGCCGGTAAAAGAAATGATAATTTTAAAATTGTTCATAAATAAAAGTAAAAATACCGGACAAAATAAGTTATGAATTTTGTTTCGACTTTCAAATTGCATCTACTGTGTTTGAACAAAATTTAAGACTTTTATTATGAGCTCTATTTGAAAGTTGACTGTTTTGATTTCAATAGGAAAAAGGCGAACTTTGTATGTAATGTACAATAAATTCTCTGATATTTGGCGTGAAGTGGTGCCGCATGGGATATTTATCGTCTCCTCCATACATACATGGGGGTAACAAGTGCGTGTTGCGAATTAATTCAGAAAGCCTACAATTTGTTGTTTGCGAATTAACAATATTCATTGCAAACAGTCTGTGTTGAGCATTTTGGGGGGCGTGCGATGCCATTTGTCTTAGGGGGATGCCGCCCCCTTCGTGGTCGGAATTTGGAGACACCACTATAGTTCTAGGGTCCTTGGGTCCAAAATTAAACGTTCTTGTGGCAATTATACGTTTGAGATTTACGCAATTTAAATCATTAGGGTCAATATCATTAACCATCATCACCATCATGCCTTGTTCCTATTAGGGTAGGCAGAGATGACAGATCTCCACTTCATTCTATTTTGACATTTTTTTTCGCTTATGCCACGTACCTCGTCATCATGCACAATCTTATTTTATAAAAGCTCTTCCTTCTTTGAGAATTTAATTTATTTGGACATTCCACATTTTCCTTGATCTTTTCTCTTGCCTTCTGTACTACTTGTATGGATTTATTATAAAATGTATTTCTCGATAAGAAGTAAAATAATTCAGATTTTAGTTCAGTTTTTATAAAATTTCATTTTTAAAATGATAGATGCCCTTGAGATGTGGTGTTGAAGGCGGATGCTCCGTGTGCTATGGACCGCAAGGCGCACCATCGTCTCTATCGTCCAAGAACTGGAAATAATTTAAAGATTTTCGACATGGAGAAAGATAATCATAGCATTCTTCGGGAATTTTGCTGGAAAAAATTGTGAAATTCTAGAGAAGTTGGTGATTACGTGGATAGTTTTCTATTAAATGGACGGATCATATATATGAGGATCCTTTTTACGCGCTGCATTCAGCGTGCCTCAGGATCGGGAGGGATGGAGACAGGTGGTGTACCGAGTTCGAAACATAGTTAAGGATTGCGACGCTTAGCATTGAGGAGATTTCTTATAAGCAGAGTGTGGTTGAAAAGTTCGATCACATACAGAATTTACATCAAAATGCTGTTTAACAACAGATGCTTGTGTATTTTACTTAGTATTCGTTTTAAGTGTTTTATTAGGCTAAGACAACTAGATAATAACTAGATGACTAGATATGAGTAATCATTATAATAACTTCGATGGACTGGAATGTTGCTAGAATCTCGAATTGCTTAACAGTTGATATACTCGTACTCCGAAATCAAGTCACAGAAAAGCAGCCATGGTTCCCAAAATAGAAAAACAAAGGCGTGTTGAGGTCCAGTTTTGTGTTCTGTGTTATAAGTACCCTAAGCTACAGTAGCTAGGGGACGTGACCAATGGAGTAACATTATGTCTGAAAAGGTAGCACTTTATGGGGACGTCGAGAGGCGAGCGAGAAAAATAAAAGCGCAAAAAGCGAAAGCCACTAGGTACAGTCTTAAAAGAGATTGACCACAGCGTGAAAGGGTATGTGGTTCAAGAATTGGGCTTATACCATATGGCACCTTATGGTGAATATGATGGACTGACAATTATTATGGTTTATATTATCTACGCGTGATAACTGAGAAGAATGTACGGTATATGGGTATGACAGAATAAGAATTGCAATTGCGCCAAAAAAACTGGTATGTTAATTAGGCTGAAAAAGAGCACGTTAAGATGGTTTGAACATATTGAACGGATGGGTGACGAAAAACTAACTGAACTAATTTATAATACAAGCATAAGTAGTGAGAGTCGTGGTAGTAGACGATTGAGAAAAGTGTGTTAGGACCAAGTGAAATAAATTTTGAAAGAAAAAAAGGAAGGAGTATGAGAAAAAGAGGGTGAAACTCGAGGCGAAGTTAGTATATCGAGGTAGGAAAAAAGGAAGGATGTCG
This sequence comes from Odontocerum albicorne, assembly GCA_949825065.1. Classification (NCBI taxonomy): domain Eukaryota; kingdom Metazoa; phylum Arthropoda; class Insecta; order Trichoptera; family Odontoceridae; genus Odontocerum; species Odontocerum albicorne. The sequence goes on along the minus strand of OX463846.1, from coordinate 7,965,467 downwards.
TGATAACCGATTTCTTTTTCTACGTACAAGCATTGCTAGTTTTAAATAAAGATCAGTACTTCTGAACTTCGAATAGGCAGAAATATAAAACCATTTATATTCCAAGATAGTTGTATTTGACGCTTCTCCCGTCAGCAATTTAAAAATATAAAAAGAAACCTTTACATCCATCATCCCGACCTTTCTCCATTATTTGAGAATAACGAATCCTCTGTGGGCTCCACATCAATGCTCCACATCAATGTTCCACATCAATATTCCACATCAATGCTCCACATTAAAACTTACTACATATTTAGCGTACTTAAGAGGGATCTGAGAACTTCTTTCTCCATAAATTACTTAGACACTCGTCTCACAAATTGTAATACTATAATTTCCCAAAAATTTATTGTGAAAATAATTAAAAAAACTTCCTGCCCGGTATCCCACGGCGGAGCTTTTCAGAGAGTATCAGGTCCTGAACATAGCCAATTTGCATCTCAAATCCATTCTCTGGCACTACCATCGAGAGGAAGGGAAGGTGCAGACTCAGCAGAGACACATGACACGCATGGTAACTAATGAAATGTTCGCCATCCCTAGAGTTAAAACCTCTTTTGCCCAAAGGCAAAAGAGGTTTTAACTCTAGGGCGTGCCGAATCCAATAAAGGTAAAGGCAGGAAAACCATTTAGACAGTCGATCTGAGCGTGGTTGTTATTGCGACAGGATTTTGAGTACTTGGACTTTCAGGATGAATGACGTGTGGAAAAGATTTGCGTGGGCTCGTGAGTGTGGGTTTCTTCTTGTTGTTTTTGTGTTTCTGTATGTTTTTTTAATTTTTATTCTTATGATTGTGTGCGGTATATTGTAGGATGAATATTTTTGATCTTTTTGGAGTGATGATGTGTGAGTAGTTTAATTTCGCATGATGTTTCCAGTTGTAATTGAGTGTCACTGTTTGTCAGGTTGATGAGAACGTGCAACGGGGTTTTGTTTTTGTGTAATAAAAAATCGGAAAGAAGTATCGATAAATTTTTTTTCATGCTAAATATCCTCAGTGAGATATAGGCAAAAGCCTAGTTTACTGGGGATACGACAAATGAAAGGCAACAAACCCAGATCCATTACAATTGTATGTCCAAATAAAATTACCTGTTGTTTTTTCTCAAATTATGTATATTTCTTGTCATGTGTAATAATAAATAAAAAAAAATAAAAAAATAATAATATATAAGTAGACTGACACAGTAACCGTGAAAGAAATGTCTTCAAAGAATTTCATTAAATTTTTTTTCTCAACATCGCTTTCCATATTCGATTAGACTATAAATGGTAGTAAAATAAAAAAAACATCGAAAAATCTATACAATTGAGATAGAAGACACTTGCTAAATGTGGGGTGGAAAATAGGGGTTACAGTACTTACTTTTCAGCCCTTGGCAAATATCCATGGTAATGGTCGTTACTTTTGAATTGTAATTTATCGCGAATTTTCAAGAAAATGTATGACGGGATCGAAATTGATTTATGAAGTTTTACGAACTAAAATATTCCAGAGTTCGCGTGAGACTCTAATGATAAGAACATTTTTTACGTCAAGAGTTCAAATTTCATAACTGGATTGTTCACATTTATCAGAAGAAAATTTTGAAATCTGTTTAATTGGACATATTTTAAAATAAATATTTTTTATATTTGATTATATAATTACATTTTGACATGTTCCTTTCTCGTTTTTTTAACTACATTTCAAGGGGCGCTAAAATACATATATATTATTTTAAGTTAAGACATTAACATTGTGGAGGTTTAAAGACATTGTTATTGGTTTCATAAAACATTGTTTATTCCACTTTTTGTAACGGTATAACCCTACCGGTTTCAAGACTTTCACCTCAACATCAGGGGAGTACAGACAAGACTGTTGTCCGTTAGAAGTGTGTATGTTGGTACCAGTTTGAACATAATTCAGTCTTATTTATGCTCCCCTGGTGATAAGGTGAAAACCTTGAAACCGGTAGGGTTATACCGTAACACAAAGTGGAATAAACAGTGTTTGATGAAACAAATTACAAAATACATGTGATATATAATGAGAAGTTATACAGCATATACAAAGAGGCCAACATTATAAAATACATCAAAATTGGGAGGCTACGTTGGGCGGGGCATGTAGCAAGAATGGGAGAAGAGAGAATGCCTAACAAGGTACTCTTTTCCAAGCCCCCAAGGAAGACGTAGCGTGGGTAGACCAAAGCTCTGGTGGATGGATGGGGTGCAGAGTGATACAAGTGTGATTGGCATCAGGGGCTGAACGAATGCATCCCAGGATAGGAGGGAATGGCGACGACTGCTGGAGGAGGCCGGGGCCCACAATGGGCTGAAGTGCCATTGATTGATTGATGTGATATATACTCGAACTGGACCATATCAAAATATGCCAAGACGATAGTTCACATCAGTATTTTGGTACTAAATTTGATGGATGCGAGTGAAACGTGGACATGGGAATAAGAGCCGAATAAATTCTGTAGAAATGCGTGCATATGTTTTAGTTATTCATTACCTTTGTTTCTTATAGCTATACACCGTTCGATATCTCTCTAAATCTTTAATCATCTGACAAAATACGAGTACTACCCAAATAAAACAATTCCTCAACCTGCTCCAATCTTTCGTTGTTAACTCATATATCGCATTCATAGAAAAATACATGGGGTGCCAATGAATGATAGAACAAGAAATGTAGTGGTTAGGGATGAATGGTAGCTTAAGGCGTTGAGTGAGAAAAAAATACTACTGTGATAGAAAAAGACTAAGGAAAGTAAATTGTGAGCAAGTGAATACTATTTTGAAAGAAGGGAATGTGAAAAGTCATAGAAATCGTCGGAGCTGCATGAGAAGGTGTATGGGAATATAGAAGGGGTAAAGGATGTGTTTTGAGATAAGAAAGTTAGGTCCTCTGTTCTTTCTGCCTTCCCCGACATGGACATAGCGTGATAGTAAAATATATATCACGTGCGATAGTATAACTGACACTTGCAAGGACGAAGATAATGTAGCCTCCTGGTCACGCTATTTTCCAATTCAGATAAGTTAAAGGATACTACACGAATACATAGATTAAATAAATTGTTTTAAAATTTTAATTAATTATGATGGAAGTCCATTGTTAAAAGTTCTAGCCCCATCCGATAGATGGCATTTGCTAATTAGATTATACAAGAGAAGGGGAGAAACATGAAGGGCTAATTTGGATAATTAGTGAGACCCTCGAGAGAACGGAAATTTTATACGATTCCAACATGTTATGAAATCACTAATAAATATGAAATTTAATTCACCATATTTTATGTATTGGGTGTTAACATAAGTTGTGTCTGTTTTTTTGCAATTTAAAAATGAGCACCAAAAGTAAAACAAAATGGTAAATGTTGTACGTCATTCGAAAGAAATTTTTTAGCTCTACAAGATATTGTGTTTGTTTTTACGTTACACATATTATTTTATTTGATTACAAGGATTCAAAATTGAATGTCAAGTAGACGAAAGTGAGCATTTTCGACACCTCCTCTTGTTTGCGTTCAATCGAGGGAATAAAGTTGCTAAAGCTGCTCGCGATATTTGCGAATATACGGTGAAGATGCTATGAATGAAAGGACATCTCGTTGATGGTTTTTGGGTTTCAAAGACGGTAATTTCGACCTGAAAGACATGGAGCGTTCTTTCTTTTCATTATTTTAAAATATCAAATGGAACCAAAAGCAGATGATTAAATTCAATATTCATAAAAAAACTAGAATTTATGATGTAATTTTAGTTAAAATTTTGTCTGTCCTAAAGTGCTAATAAGGCCTTGGCCACCCAAGTAGGAGCCTCGCTTAGTGCTTAGAGCTACGCTGCGAGCTAGGTGACATATCCTAGCGAACCAATGCATCGCATACTTTCGCAATGATCACACTTCATGTTTCGCGACACGCTACGTGACTATTACAGTCACCTAGTAGTGTAGCTCTAAGCACCAAGCGATGCTTCTACCTGTGTGGCCGAGGTCTAAGAGGTAAAGGGGACGTGTGCAGCTTTAGGAGCACTTGAAGATATTTTTAATGGGAAGCCAAATTATTTTTTTCGATTATACTAGTATACCATATAAACACACTACACTTCACCTAATACCAAATGTGTTACTATCATGCATTAGAAGATCTAAAAAAGTTTGTGTTTTGTCTACCATCAGTTATATTTGTCTTTCTAGTCTTTCTTCATTCATTCGTTCTACATATCTAAACCATCTCAGAGTAATCTTCATCAGCCTGAAGTTTACATTCACCCCTAATCACTTCGTTCCGTATTCTGTCATATATTTTAACCCATGTATTCTTCTCAGTGCAATAATTTTACAGCACACACGAATATTAGATTCCTTTTAGTTTTTCCACGTCCACGTTTTATTGTCATATATCAATGCTGCTACGAAAATTTTGGTACAAAGAATCATGATAATATTATATTATGCAAGCTTATTTCTACATTTCTTAGAATATCGAAATTCGTTAGGAAAAGACATGTGAAGATTTAATCGAAAAACAGACAAACACTCCGTTTTTACACCATTTAGTGACCGGAGACGAAAAGTGGGTGCTATATTCGAATCATCGACGTAAACGTCAATGGCTTTCATAGAGACAGGTAGCAAAATAGATCCTTCGACCGGGTCTAACTGTAAAAAAAGTGTTTTTGAGTCATATAGGTGGGATGCATAAGGCATAATTTATCCTTACGGTAAAACAATTACGAGTGACGTATACCATGCCCGACTCGAAAAATTTAATGCAGCAATTACGCTAAAGATATCTCGTTTTTTCAATCGACATACATTTTTATTGCAACACGACCTCATACATCGAAGATGACTGAAAATAAAATAAAAGAGCTTGAATGGAAAACTATTCTTCACCCACCATAAAGTCCCGATTCGGCTCCTTCAGATTACATTTATTTAGATCTATGCAGCACTATTTAGCTGAAAAAAAATTCGCACTTTTGAATAAGTGAAAAAAGGCATCGAGGAATGTTTTGCATCCAAATCTACTAAATTTTATTCAGACGGTATTAAACATTTATTAAATAGATGGAAGAAGGTTGTATCTACCAAAGGGGAATATATTTTATGTCGACGTAATAAGATTTTTTTTTATTTTCGATCTATCTCTTTCATTAAAAAAAAAAAAACAACGATATCGTCCAGACAACCTAATATTATGCAAACTTTTTTCTATATTTCTTAGAATATCGAAATTCGTTAGGAAAAGATGCACGTATTCTTTATTTTACATTTTTCAACCAAGAAATTGTGACCCTTTAAAATATAAAAAGTTATATTTAAGAATTGTAAAATTGATATTTTTTCTCACCTCTGGTCACCATATCCAGTGCTGGCTGCAGCACCACCTGAACTCCATCCATTTCCGTTCCTAGAGGGTTCCCGGTACCCACCATAGTTCCAGCTGGCTGCATATGCCTTGTCATATCCTCCTCCCCATGCACTGTTGGCTCCATACTCAGGTCTACCGGAAGCAGAGTAGTACCCTCTCCCGTTGTTGTCATACCCAGAAGTTCCTCTGCTCGTTTCGTCCCAAGGTCTGGAACTCCCCTGACGTCGATCATCTGGTCTATCATAACCATAGCGGTCATCGTATCGATCATCATAACGGTCCGGTTTGTATCTGGTATCGTATGTTTTATCGTCGTATTCCTGTCTATTTCCATATCGGTCGTAAGATTGCCAACCTCCACCCCCTGCACTTCCTCCCCTTTGAGGAGGGTAGTAAGGCCGCCTTTCGTATCTATCGTCAGGATACAGAGGTTGTCTGTCGTATCTGTCATCTTGATAATAAGGCCTTCTATCGTATCGATCGTCTTCGTAAGTTGGCCGTCTATCGTAACGATCATCATAGGCCGGTCGCCGTCTATCATAACCGTAATCGCGGTCATCGTAACTTGGTCTGTAATGATCACGATCTCTATCCCTATCTCGGTCTCGATCTCGATCTCTATCTCTATGCCTATCATAGTCTCGATCTCTATCCCTATCCCTATCTCTATCTCTGTCATCATTGTGATTCCTATTACCTCCTCCTCTCCGGTCATCATCACGGTTGTCAAATTTGTTATCTGGCTTCCCACGTTTATCATCCATTCCATCACCACTTTTGTTTCTATCAGATCCTGATGGTCTGCCATGCGATCCATATCGATCATCATTTTTATTGTATCCTTTATCATCATTTCTATTGTTGTAGCCCTTATCATCAGGTCTTTTGTCATCTGGTTTATGATTATTATATTTATCATCATTTTTGTTGTATTTCTTGTCATCATTTCTATTGTAATTTCTGTCATCATTTTTGTTATAGTCCCTATCATCATTTTTATTTCCATATCCTCTGTCCCTATCGCGGTTACGATCATTTGAGGGTCGTCCTCCATATCCTCTGTCGTCATCGGGATACCTGTCCCTGTCATACCTATCACTCCTGTCAGAAAATCTATCATCTCCACGTCTCGGAGGATAGTCGTCACATCTTCCACAGTTCTGACTGGCTCTTGAGTTTCTTTGAACTGGTGCCTGGATTAAAGCGTGGTTTGTAACTTGTAATTCTTCATTCTTCGGCTGTTTCAGTAACGGTGGTGTAACTGTGGTTGTTGATAAGAGTGGAACAGGTATAAACTTATGTGTATGTGCATTAATGACATCTTGTATAACTAAAAGTAATACAAGGGTTAAACACTTCGTTCTTTGACTGGTCATCTGCAAAAAAAAAACAAAAAAATGTTAAACAGAAATGTTTTACATATTTTATTTTTATTTTCTTATAATGTGCTGTCGATTTCAACCTTTAAAATAAAACATTATAAAATTGTAGTGCACATCAATACAAAACACAATATGATACAAAGTATAAACATAAAAACATTAACATGATTTTTACAAAACTAAATCAAAAGAAGCACACACGTACCACCAACATGCAGACAGCAGGCCAATGCCCAGCGTTGCATCCCACGCAAGGAAGGACTTAAAAAAAAACAATCGAAAATTCCCTTGCACAGTAATCCTCAGAATAATCAAGGATAAAATACATAAATTAAAAAAAAAGGAATTAAACTCAACACGTATTTAATAAACAATTATATACATTAAACAAAATAATAAACACGCATAAAAAATCTTTTCAATTTATACATTGATCACTTCGGTTCATCGCAATATATTGGTGCTTGGCCGAAAGTCATTAGAAGACAATGTTGTCTTCGACTAGTAGTAAGTCGAGCCTTCGGATTAAGAACCGTTAATATGCAAACCTAGCTTGTTTCCTGTGGTCATCCGTGTAGAAACCAACTGCAAACTGATATGTTACATCCGCGTAGAAACCAACTGCAAACTATGTTACATCCGCGTAGAAACCAACTGCAAACTATGTTACATCCGCGTAGAAACCAACTGCAAACTGATATGTTACATCCGCGTAGAAACCAACTGCAAACTGATATGTTACATCCGCATAGAAACCAACTGCGAACTGATATGTTAGAATAATTTTCGTGACAAACTTTGGGAACTTGACGGGCTATTCCCTTCTTTTGAAATACATTTTATAACTATGCAGTATTACAATTTCTACATTTCAGAAAGTAACGAAACAACACGTTTGCTATCTGTTCTAGTTGACACACTGCTGAAGGTGGATATATCCGATTTAAACTGAAAAATCACCTGATCATGTTACATATGTGGCTGGTGTGCTATCTGTCCCAATACATGGTCTTATTTGTTCAGGCCGGTTAATTTTGGATCATAGTGATACATACTCGTCCGGTTACTTTTGGATCTTAATGATAGATACTCGTGATAAGGTCTCATAGCAATTGACAATGACATTAAATAATAATCAGCAATTGGTTAAAAGTATCTACCATATTTTTATGTTTATATGAACCTAGCAAGATAAAGCTAAAACCTGGATTACTGGGGTCACGACTGAGCACCATGACCCCATATGGTAGCTTCTGATGACTCCTCTCCATCCATCTCTGCACTCCATGGCTCGAAGGGCAGTTGTAAAGGGTAATCCAAATGCGTCTCTCACTTGGTCAGTCTAATGCATTGGGACTTTCCTCTAGTGAGTCGTTTTTCTACGCTACCAGTTACCACAAGCAATCTGTTTTCTAGGCCACAAGCAATGTGCGCAAAGAATCGGAAGACTTGCTGAAAGCATATTGTCAACAATCATTTGGTGACTTTCAATTCCTCGAGAATGGAGACGTTAGTTAACGTTAGAATTCGTAATGACTAAATCGAGCACTACATTACAAATTCATCTATTTTACGTCTCTCGTTTGCTGTCCGAGTCCAAGTTTCCGCACCGTACATGAATATTTCGAAGACGAGAGACTAAATAAGGCTCATTTTCTTCTCACGTCAAAAGATATACAGCAAATCTGGACCCATATAATTTGATAGTTGTCAATTGAAATTCTTAGTGTTTCATATGCTATTTTTACATACTATATAAACAAGTCATTTGAATGAAAAAAAAAACGGTTTTAGAAAAGTAACTATAAACCAAACAATTCAAATGGCCTGAATAAATCTCTCCAGACTTTCGCATTACTATTTTTTATGATGAGCACTTTATTATGAAAAACATAATGAACTCGATTCCTTCGCAACCATTAGCTATGTAATTTATTACGAGGTTTCCATTTATATTATGGAATTTACAAACTCGGAGATAAATCTATAATATATTTTCCCTCCTTTTATCTTGCTGGATTAAATCTTTTCACAATCACAATATTAGTTCTACCTTTTATTTGTGTTAGCTTTCAAAAAGAGTAAACCGACCATAAATTCTCATACAATTTAGCAGTAAGAGATGAAGATGAAATTCCCAGATTATGTAGGACAGGAAAGCGTAAAGCTTAGCTTTGTGATCTTATCTCTTCTATTTCTGCCTCTCCTCTTCTCCTGTCCCCTGCCTCCTGCCACCATTGCTCTGGCACAGATGGAATTTTACGAAGAAAAATATCTACATCGATTTACCAGCACTCCTCTTGAATATTAATGCCACTCGTAATACCGGGTGAAAAGAAATTTAATTTATTTGTAACTGAAAATTTGTTGTTATTTAGAGCTTTGTATTGTCTGACTGCGATGAAAGTAAAAAGTCATAGAAATAGTAGAAGTTGTAATAGAATCTATAGGGATGGAAAAAAAACATGCCCGTGTGCTTCGATCTTCTTACGAATATTTCAGGCACGTAATCGGATTCAGTTACTTTGCTGGCAGATTCTCCAGTGAGTTTGCTGGCATGCAAAGGCTTTCCAGCTAAACTGACGTTTGATGAATGGCGAGGGGATCTTTGTATGAACGTAGAGGGAACAAAATATATGTTTCACGATATCAAAATTTTCTCAGCTTACCTCTACAGGGAAACGGCTTGATGATATACTCGTATATATATTATAATAATAATTACCAAGATCTATCCGGAATGCTTTGATGTATTGTATTTCATTTTTGTTTATACAGTACAACCTGGTGGGCTTATTACCTTGTTGTAATCTCTTCCAAACAACTAAAAATATGTTAAACAAGCCTGAGGTGTAATCCAGACTGTAACCTCTTAATTAAAAAAAAATTGTGTTCCTCCGAAAATCGTACGCGTAGTCCCCTGGTTGGAATGCGAGCGTTCTAACAACTAGATCATGGAGATCGTTTCAACTAAGAAAAATATAAAATATCACATTTTTGTCGATAATAATTAAGATAGTTTTGCTTAGTATTCACAGATGTCACATCATTTTGATTTTTGTAAATTACACGAGAAGCGCATTGTAATCATTTTATTACAAAATTTAAATAATTCATTCTTTTCCCGTCCTGATTTACAGTTCACTAAAAATAAAAGTCACAAGTGAACATCTTATAATTTAGACATTCAGCTGTCAATTTATATGTCGGGTCTGTCTGTCTTGATGTGTCAAATGCGATATTTAATTTGAAATATTGATAAAAAAGTGTTTGTAGGAGTAGTAAAGAAGAATTGTAGTCGTATCGACGACCTCTGTGACCAAGTTGACAAGACAATGTGAAGGTTGCGGGTTCGATTCTTGTTGGCATTTAATTTTTTTAAAAGGTTAACAGTATGGTTTTCATTTCAAACCTCTGAAAAGATTATTGTCACATGGTAGAAAACGTTAAACAAGGCAGGTGGTCTAGTGATAAACGAGTTTATTTAACCTTTCGTTTCCTGTGCTAAAAAAATCCAAACGTTCCGGTGCTGTGTATTCAATACACATATGAAATCGGAAAAATAAGAATATTCATAGCCAATCGCTTAAATTAATAAAATTCACAGTCAAAAGTTATAATAATTGAAATTTAATTGCTGAAAACATGAAAAAAACATCAGCCGACGTTCACAAAACGGGCGAAGAGACCACCTCAAATGGATGCCCGAGAGCTACTGAAGCGAGAGAAGCGGGTGAACTGAGATTCTATTTCTTGCGTTCCCATATATCGAAGTAGAGTGAGAGTGAGAAGTGAATAGCATCGCTTCTTCACCCATAGCGGTTTTTTTATTTATTGAATATACCTACGTCGTACACTGGCACACGTTTGATTGTTTTGGTGAATTTATTCTCGATTTTCACAAAATATCTTTGATGTGGCCGATAAGTGCTAATTATTATTAATACTATTTATTCATTCAATGCGTAAATGTATTTCGGAGGAATACCTAAAATCTGAACCCAGTATTTATTATATTTATAGAGATAATTAAGTGTTTTGAAGCAATGGGTACTAGTTACACATCACAGGGAAAAAAGGGTTAACAACGAATCGTTTGTATTTCTGACGGTTTCAAATCATTCACAAAACTTAAAATGTTGTAACCTTTCAACCAGTTGACGATGTGTTAACCCTATGATATTCATTGGAAAATATTGCTGTTAGGCAATCATCATCATCATCAGCCCGTCTCCGTCCAAAGTTGAACATTGGCCTCCCCTCTCCTCCTCCATTCTTCTCTTTCCTGGGCACATAGTTTCCAGTTGCTCCTGGCCACTCTTCTAATGCAGTCTGACCACCGTGTCTGAGGACGGCTCACACTTCTTCTTCCCTGTCTTGGGCGCCACTCTAACACTCTCTGGGTCCATCTATCATCTGTGCATCTATCATGTGTTAGGCAATACACCTGCCAATTTCATTTTGTACAATGAACAATATGTCCTCTCCAGTTGTTACAATATCTGGTGGTAACCTTTGCAGTTCTTGCGCGCCTCCAATAAACGAATATAACTGAAAACTGCTCCAGATGAGGTCGATTGTCTGAATATCCCCATACTCACAGAAAGGCTACTCTGAAAGGACCCATCTGTGCATAACATATGCAATGCGGCCCCTTACGATCTAATTCTATTCAAAATGCACCACTTTTTTCAAAAGTGGGAAAAACCAGGTAATTACTCCCCATCGGCTCCTCCACAAGATGCCTAATTTTATGGAACGCTCCGTTAAACTGGGCCGGTATTTCGCGGCTATCGGCCTGTTGTCGAATTGTTCCAGTTTTCAAGATACGTCGACGGGAGGCGAGACGAAGTAGAAGTGGTTTTATTTTATTTTCTTACAATATACGATTGAATTTGCCCTTTTAAAATTATATTTAAAAAATTTAGTACGCATCAATACAAAACACAAGACGCTAAAAAGTATTAACATTAAATGATTTATACAAAATTATAATCAAAAGATGCACACACTTACCATCAAATAGACAAACACGCAGTGTTCTATTATCATATGTTAATAAGAGACATACTTTTCAACTCTTTAATGAGTTTTTTGATAGTTTACTTGCATATGAGGGAATATATTATAGCTCTGGAAGTCAGTATATGGTCAATAAAAATAATATTCAAATAAAATATTGTTTGTAGTTTGGCTGTAGCATAAGAAAGAAGACATGCCAATTGAAAGGTTTGCTGCGGAGTTTGCGATATAATGGAACGCATTTGTCAATTATCTATTGAGAACTGCATGGATTTGAATGCAAAATAACTGCAATAGATTTTAATTTACCTCGAAAGTATTTTACAGATGCTGTTCATTTATAATTTTAAAAAATCTCTTTGTGTTGATTTCAAGACTAACCTAATCATATAACACTATATATCCATGGGCAGCAAGATGAACTAATGCCTCTATTCTCTAAAAACTGAGAATCCACCAACAAATTGTCAACAATATACTTCCACAAATCTAATCACATAACACTATATATCCATGGGCAGCAAGATGAACTAACGCCTCTATTCTCTAAAAACTGAGAATCCACCAACAAATTGTCAACAACATCCTTCCACAAATCTAATCATATAACACTATATATCCAAGGGCAGCAAGATGAACTAACGCCTCTATTCTCTAAAAACTGAGAATCCACCAACAAATTGTCAACAATATCCTTCCGCAAATCTAATCATATAACACTATATATCCATGGGCAGCAAGATGAACTAAAGTCTCTATTCTCTAAAAACTGAGAATCCACCAACAAATTGTCAACAATATCCTTCCACAAATCCTTCGTTTCTTTGGACACATTGTTCGTGGCCATGAATACAGTTTCGAGTGGTTTGTGATGACTGGAGGCGTGGATAGATGACGCACAAGAGAAAGAATCCCAATGCGTTGGACTGACCAGCGAGATATGCAATTGGACTACCCTTAACAACTGCCCTTCGAGCCGCGGAATACAGGAATTGATGGAGATGATCCAGCAGAGGGTATCATGGGAGTTACGATGCTCAGTCATAAGCTACACGACAGAATGGGTGGATATTACATATATAAAATAATTGTTAAAAATAAGAAATTCCGGGAATCAGTGATCGTCAATAAATCATGATGTTCATACTTGAATTGATGTACACTAAAATTTAAATATGTATTATTTAATGTTCGAAATCCTAAACTGTTCCACAGCCCCTCAATATCTCGTCATAAATGTTCAGCGCCTTTCCAGTCATGGATTTGGGCAACGCTCAAGCTGAGATTGTCTTTGGCGTGTCTAGTTCATTACGCCATCTTATCATTCTCTTTTACTGCCCATGCTGTCGCAATTGCAAACTTATTACCGGCTGCTGTAAGATTTTCCCCCATATTGGCTTGCTTCAAATTGCGACTTGAAAAATATTATATTCACTTAAGTGAAAACATGTTTTTCTTCAAACATGATTATTGTTTACTATTTTCCATCTTCCTTGTGACGTTAACTTATAATTTTTTTGTTTATTTCTTTTCATTATCTATATTTGCGTTTTGTGTGTATCGAAGTTTTTTGATTTGTTTCCTTACTTTTCCTTCTTTTAAAATTCCATTAAATAATCCAACCTTATGTTACTCTCCTTGATCTTCCTCTAACACGTTTGCGATCTATATTTTTTTTTTGAGTCTTTCTTACTTTTTCGTTCCACGTGTCCCAACTATCCCAGAGTGCTCTTTTTCATATTATTCACTATCAGCCTTAAGTTTACATTCATACCATATTCTGTCAAACATTATCATCCCATGTGTATTCTTCTCAGCTCACATACTTCTGCTCCATTTCACTCTCATTCATGAAAGATTTCACTCTCATTCATGAAAGATGGTTCTAAAACAATACTGTAATGAACGATCATCCTTAGTGTGCGGTTCGAGTAATTCTATTTTAGTGCGCCATTGACTTTGTTTCCTACCACTACACAAAGTTCAACACCTCTCTTCTATCATTTGAGACAATACTACTTTAGTAGCTTAATTTCTCAATTCATTCTTATCTTAAATTGCCCATCTAAATACCTCATTTACTTTCCTTTCATGCGTTTATTTTACCATTACTTTAAATTTCATAGCATTCACTCTCTGGTCTTTCTCTTCAATTTTTTTTCATGGTCATATGCTTTTTCCATGACCACAAAAGCACAATACACTTTTCTAACTTTTTACCATATATTTTTTCTACAAGCATGCGCAAAGAAAATCGCACCCATGCATTTTTTTCCTCTTAAAAAGTTACTTTGAGCCTTTCATACATTGATTTCAGTCGTTTTTTCTTTCTTTCTATCAAACATTTTTCATATTGTTTTCTCCAACACTTAGTAAAAATATGGTTCTGTAATTTCCACATTCCATTATTGCAACCTTTCCTTTGTTTAGTGGTACTATAGCTCATAATACAATAATCTTGCCATTTGTAAATTTTACAACAAACAGTCGCAATAGATATAATTGAAAACAATATTCTTTACATTTCATTTAATTTTTTTTCCAGAAATGAGTTTTCTTATCTCGAACTGAAATACTCGTCTTTGTCTTCTCGTCTCGAACTGAAATACTCGTCTACTTACGTCATTGGTTTAAAAAAAAATATTCTAGAAAATATGAAATAAGTATCCTATTTACGAGAACTGACTTGGCAGGTTTACGAAATCAATACCAACAGAAAAATATTCACTTTAAATATATTGGCGGAACACTGTAGCAAACTTGGAAATTTATGCCGAATTTTAAAGTCTGAAACTTTTCGAAGGCATAGATTTATTTTACATTCTTCAGAGTTTTACGAGCAACCACAGGTTAAATAGGATAAACGGAAATGAATAATTTCTCTTAGAAGGAATTGAAATTCTATTATACGTTTCTCAGCATAACTTAAAAATACAGTGTTTAATTATAAACTTTAAAGTTGCGAACCTACATGCCCTAGTTCAGGGGTTGGCAGACTTTCTAGTAAGAAGAGCCAAAATAACAAAATCTCAGCATTTCTATAGAGCCGCAACGTAAAGTTTCACTGTAGCTATATAAATTTAATGACGAAAAAAAAAACAACGAGATAAAATCCAGATTTTAATTTAAAACTCAAATTCACTATAAATTCATAATAGTAGGCTACTTAGAAGAATAAAATATTACAAATGAGAGTTATAAGCTTCAGTAGCTCAATGCACTGCTTATAAAACAAGAAAACCTAAATAATTAAACACTTATTAAACACTTTTTGGGCTTTGTAAAGTTTACTAGTTAGAACGGTGACCTCGCATCGCTTTCGAAAGCTTTGCTTTGTCTGGCAAGTAACTACTTGTTTTAAATTTTAGGCATGATTATACATTATCGTCGGTTAATTTGCTTCTTGGCTTATTTTTTATTTGATTCATGGAAGATAATGTTTGTTCACATAAATAGGTAGAACCCAAGATTGTAAGAATGTCAAATGCTAGTTCAATTGGTGATGATAGAGTGGTTTGGCCGAGGTGCTGTTACTCGTAGTTACCTTGATTACGAAGTTCATTACATCAACCATTTTTTCAGGAAATGTTTCTATTATTTCTTTACGCAGGTAGAGAATATGCATTGCGATTGTGCCGTTTGTGTTTGTCCGGCGGCCGTGTTCATGCTCTTCTGATGAGGTTGCGGAGTGGAGGTGACGCTGGAGTTGAAGATTCGCACATGCCTATGAAAAGAGCCGCGGTTTGCCGACCTCTGGCCTAGTTGAAGTGACGGTTGTTTCGGTTTTATTACTAGATGATGTTCAAAATAAAGTTTATTAAATGAGTTCTTCGGGCAGCAATATTCGCAAGCGCTAGATGTGTACTAGTGTTGTTGGCTATCCACTTGCAGTAGTATTTACCAGTATAATAAAATAATATTTCTCGGCATCGCTCTTCAACAATTATTATATTTATTTATTCATCACAATGTACTTTAAAACAAAACTTTAAAAATATAAGTGCTGAGCGTTTCATTCTTAAGTAAATACAAATATTCGAAAAATAAATCACAATAAAAAATTAAACGACACTTAAGAACGCAAGTACACAAGTCAAAATTCTTACAAAATTTGAACAATATACAATGTAAATATACATTGTAAATATACAAATACGGGACGGGACCACCTCAAGACGGGCCACCCGTACCGTATCACACAGAGCGTCACTCTTGATATTCATGTGAAATAAAAAGGACAGTTGCATACAATTAGAATAAAATAATAATTAAAAATAAAATTAAATCAATATATTAATAGTTTTAGCGCATTTAAAAATCAATATCGACCACAACATTAAAATACGTTGAAATAGAAAAATCAGAAGACTAAGAAAATAAAATCAGCAAAGGGAGAAAAAAGTTAAATCTTGTGATTAAAAAATGTTAACATTAACCTTAACAAGCGTCTTTGTGGATTGATAGACACCCATGAATTTTAAAGAGACGATCCACTTGTTCCAATAGACATATAAACATATTTATATATCAAAAAATATATACTTATGATGTCTTATCGTCGTTGCCGGACCTCGTAGTCCACGACCCTCTCGCTATTACAACATCAATTTGATTAGAAAGCGAAGCTGTGCCGAGGCAATTTATTTTTCTTCTTTTTTTTGTTCCTCTTTAACTTTTCCCTTCCTGTGATAAAAAAATCCAAACGTTCCGGTACTGTGTATTCAATACACATGAGCAATTTTAAATCGGAAAAATAAGAATATTCATAGCCAATCGCATAAATTATTTAAATTTGAAATCAAAAGTGATAATAATTGAAATTTAATTGCTGAAAACATGAAAAAACCATCGGCCAACGTTCACAAAACGGACAATGCAACCCCCTCAAAATGTCTGCCGAAAGCTACTGAAGCGAGTGAACTGAGATTCTATTTCTTGCGTTCCCATATACCGAAGTAGAGTGAGAGTGAGACGTGAATAGCGTCGCTTCCTCAACTATAGCGGTTTTTTAGAATGAATATACCTACGTCACACACTGGCACACGTTTGATTATATTGGTGAATTTATTCCCGATTTTCACAAAATATCTCTGATGTGGCCGATAAGTGCTAATTATTATTAATATTATTTTTTTCATTCAATGCGTAAATGTATTACGGAGGAATACCTAAAATCTGAACCCAGTATTTATTATATTTATAAAGATATTAATGTTTTAAGAAGCAATGTGTACTAGTTACACATCACAGGGAAGGATGATCCGATGGCATACTTAAGTGAGACGATTGGAGCACACCTGCATGATTTTTTCCCTTTTTTTTTAAGAATAGATATGAACGAAATCAAAGGTATCCTTATACCGCCGAATACTAGGCGGAAAAAATGCCCGTGTCATTTGTGGGGAGTAGAACAGCACGGGATTCGAACCGGTAATCGACTTTCCGCACGAAAATCCTATACGTTACCGCGCAACCATGCACCTCGTATGATTTCATATATTCGTATATTGAGGGGTATCATATTTTTATTTTCATTATTTTATGAACATGGTTATATAGAACATCAAACGGTCTTATGATAAATAGCAATTTATTCCAACCAACCAGTTCATCTTTTACATTGAAGTGTTGTTACATTCAAGATATTTCAAAAAAAATGTTTTGATTCTAATAAAAAAATAAATAAAAGGCCAAACTCTAAACCATAATTGTAGAAATAGATGACAGGAATTTGTGCAAGAATAAGGCAGGGAGCAACAAAATAGGATAAAATGATATTTTGAGTAATGCAATATTTTTTAAATTCTCTCTTAAACTTAAATAAAGATGATGTATATCATATCTGGTTATTCTTGGACGTTCGTTACACAGTCGCGCTGGTGAAAAATTACAAACGAATTCAAAATTGGTTTGGACAATAGTCTGTTACAATTGATGAATTCATTCGTATATTACTCTTTAAATAATCCTAATTGGTGATTTAGACTCATCAAAAAACGTTGCCGGAAGATAGGATTATTTTCAGCCCTATGATTAGGGGTTAGAACCACTTGAGTAGGCGAGAAATTTGCGATTCCGCATTTATTTATTTTTAACTCTTTTTCTGCAAACACGATCTGGCAGGCTAATTGTCAGTCGGCAATCTTTTCCAACAAATCAGACAAATGTAAATGAAGCAAGTTACATGGTTGCAAAAAAAACATTCAAATGACTATCCATCCCCACAAAATTCATGAACACATACATACGCATGCGCCCACAAACCCTACAAAGACGGACAATCACCCGAACATTCGTTTTCAAAACGTGAGAAATCATCAATCAAAGAAAAATTAAGGGATGGTGGAGAGGAAGGAAAAAAATCAGGAATGAAACACGTTATATTACTGACTAGAAATTTTGAAACATATACGTGAGCACATGCCCACGAACCCCACAAAGACGGACAATCACCCGAACATTATTTTTTATGTAAAGAGAGATATCATCAATCAAAAGGAAAGGAAGGGATGGTGGAGAGGAAAGGAAAATAAAAATCAGTAATGAAACACGTTATTTTACCGACTAGAAATTAAGAGTTTTTTCAGTCGCTTCTTAAAGCATGCCAAAGACGGAACGAGTCTAACATTGGTTTGTAAGTGATTCCAGAGTCTCACTGTATAGACAGTAAAGGACGACGTAAAAAAGAAGAGCAGTGAACTGGAAAGGCCAATAAACAATCTCTGTTTGAGTCTAGCGCTAGTCCATGATCTGAAAGACGCTGAAAAATTTTCGTGTGATAAGAGGGGGTGGCGGGACAGTTAATTATATTATATAATAGAGACAGTATGTGAATTTGGCGTCTATTTCTAATGTTTAACCAGTTCAATGCCGTCTGCTATTAAGTTATATGATCGTACTTTCGTAGGTTAAAAATAAATCTTAGACAAACATTTTGAAGACGCTGTTATTTGTCCAGCTGTTCCTCTGTAACATCAAAGTAACCAGACATATGCAAAGTCCAGAATCGGAAAGAGCAGAGATTGCACGAGTAAAATTTTAGTTTTAGTTGGCAGCAATCTTTGCAAAACTTTATGGGAATGAAGGCTGAAGAAGATCCTTGATTGTACGTGTTGATAATATTACCGCATGTTCCTTAATATTACCTCTAAGATAACAAGATTTACACACGCCTCGCCCGGTTACAATTACCATATAATTTTTTTTTACTAGACCGTAACCCTTTTTCCTGGGTAAAATTCAAGTCGTCTCTTGGTATAAGTCAAACATCTTATCGACTATGCCATGGATACAAATTAATAGCACATCTACTGTGCATTTTAAGAACCATTTGTAAAATGTAATTTTCGTAATTATACGATATAACATGACGATGAAATTAGGAATATAAAAAAAATGTATTTAATATAATTATATTTCAAATCAAGAATGGACAACCAACGGCCCTCGGATGAATTTTGGTTAAAAGAGTCATTATTACATTTAAAAAAAATATATAAGAATATATTATCACGCCGCGTCCCTTGCGAGGTAGGTAGAGAGAACAAACCTACACACTTTTCTATCCAAGCATACAACTTTCGCCTTCTCCACATTTATACATCTCGTCATGCAAAATCTTCTGTTATTTATACTTTACCCTATTTCAAAATCCGGTTCTCTTGATCCAACCATATTTCTCTGGCTAGCCAGAGAAGGAATGATGAAAGAATCTTTATAAAGCATTTTTTATCTGACTTAAAGCGTGTATTGTGCCTTGCATGAATATTTTTTTTTTAAATTTTATTACCCAGAAAATACTATTTACAATTAACACAATTTTTATGGAAAAGTTAACCATGGAGTACATAAAAATGCAAAAAAGAAACACTCCATTTAGTGGATATAGATTACCATGTCACTAGGCAAAATCTGTGACGATGTGCTCTGATTCCTTAATCACAAATTGTGAGTTTTTTCGAAATGTTGTACTACGTGGTTTTATTTATGATTTTGGCGTTTTCGGCGTTTGACAGACGTTTCAAAAATGCTGGTGAAATTGACAACGAACAAGCCCTAAAGATAAAAACTGCTACGGTTTCGAAACTTCAAAATGATAAGTCAAACCACACGGTTAAACAATCCGAAAAACCTTATCCAACTGATACGAAGAATCGCTAAAGCCTTAAAACATATTTAATCACAATTTTGTACTGCGTTCACATCCCTACACATAATCAAATAACTCTACCCGCATCTCAACAACCATATCAAAATCATGTTCAACAACTCATCATCACACGACCTACATTCCCATAATTTATTTGTTTATATACATATATACCATATATGTGGAAACCCCCAAAACTTCCTTGCTCCTCGCTCTCTCCTTGTCAAAAAGTCACCTTGCTTCATATTTGTTTTATATTTGAAAGCGAGGCATTATAAAACTCTCCACTCTCCTTCAGGAATGTGATTGAATTTTTTGGCACAAAGAACTGTTTGTCCTTCCCCCTTACTATACATAAAATATTTATAATCATATGTATTGGAACTTCCTTTTTAAATCAATTTCTAGTAAAAAATTATAAGAATACTTTATTTTAAGTATGAATTTGCTACCTATCTCAGGTTACTGATTTTTTATGTAGCCTTACGTTATGCCAGATAAAATTTTAACAATATTTTGTTTCCTTTAAATATTTTTAATTGGCAAGATAGATTGTGTTGTTTTGTTTGGTTATTAAGTTTAAAAAGTAAAACTTACCTTATTTACACCTAATTAGCTCATAATGACTTCCGTGGCTTAGTTTATAAGACACCTGTCTTAAAGAATGAGTTTGTGGGTTCGATTCCCATGGTACTCAATTTTAATAAAATAGGTTTGGTTTGATTTTCGCGTAAGGTGTCTATTAACATCTTTCTGGTTGGTTGGAAATTATTTCCACGTGGCTATGAAACTGCAAGGTTGAACTGTATTCAACAAAAGTATCATACAATACAACTTATATTTTTTTTCCGTTTCGACCATACTTAAATATTTCCTTAAATTATAAAACACATAGATGACAAAAAGTGACGCGTATCGAAATTTCGTTAAAAAAATTTAAGCTTTGTATTGCAGTAAAAATATTTTTACTACGAGTATTTGAGTCATCGCAACTTTCCGTTGACATTAATTTTGGCCTTCTTTCTAGTACATCACAGCTTTTCAGGCAACAAATTATTATATGAAATAAAAATATGTTTGTGTGTCATGTGCATTGTGCGATTGGCTGTAGATGGCAGGCAATATTCAGTGAGGGTCCTCGGCACTGCTTGTTCAAGACTTACTATGGATAGCACCTGTATTTATATTTTCCTTTAATGTATATATTTTGACGAATTTCTATAATTTCATTCTCTTAAACAGTCGCCATAACATTATTAGAGTTGAGGATCCTATAAATATTTAAAATAGTGAAAGCGTCCTAGACGTATTTTTAAGAGTGAAATTATTGCCATGGAGTCCTTAGTCTCTTCTAATCAACAAAACAAGAGTTACACATATTCGTGCTTATTACTGAGTAAAATGTTGCAATACTATTTCCAAAAAGAAAATAGGCTTAAATATATTGAAAGCCTTAAAAATAAATTTTCGTCATAGTGGAGATAATGTATTGTACTTAAATATATTTTTTATGTGATTTATAAGTTTTAGAGCCACAAAGCACTCAAAAGTATAAATTGTCTAAATATAAAAGTTTTTTAGGTTGTGATGTTAATTGAATAGTTTGGAAAATGAAAAAAAGTTGTTGCGTGAATTATCAAATTTTATCACAGTTTTACACATTATTTGTTTTGGACCCTTACTGAGAAAGGTTTCCAGCCCTGTTTGAAGAGGTTTTTGTTAAATGGATTCCTCGAACTGAAACAACTAATTTTGTTTTATTTTTTGTTTAATGAATATTTATAAATGATGACACTAGAAATATGAAACTCGAGGATATATATGATATTACGGTTTTGTAACACCTATAACTCTAAGTACGCTCCAGTTTTATTTATTTTTAATCATGATGTGCTAATTTTGTGATTTAAAAAGGCGTGAAAGTAAAAATAGCAAGTGTATTTATCGTGAATAGAACGTAGGGTTATACGCTAGTACGGAAATAATGACGGCGCATTCAGAAGAACAAATTATTATCTACTGAACATTGATAACAGGTGTCCAAAATAGCAGGAAATCCTTGAAAAGTCCTATTTAAAAGTGTTGCACGATGGACAAAGTACGATAATACCACTTCACACCAGAAGGCATTGAACTAGTTAAACGTTAGAAATAAATGGCAAATTCACATACTGTCTCTATTGCATAATATCCTTAACTGCCCCGCCACCCTCTCTTATCTCGATGGAAATTTACAGCGTCTTTCCGATCATGGACTAACGCTACGCTCAAACAGATATTGTTTATTGGCCTTTCTGGTACATGCAGTGAGACTGAAATCCGTTACGAACCAATAAGGGACTCGCTACCTCCTCGGCATGCTTTAAGAAGCGACTGAAAAAATTCTTAATTTCTAGTCAGTAATATAACGAGTTTAATTCCTGATTTTTTTTTCCTCTCCACCATCCCGTTCTTTTCCTTTGATAGATGATTTCTCATTTTATATGAAAAGTAATATTAGGGTGGTGGTCCGTCTTCGTGGGGTTTGTGGGCCAGTGCGTTTTGTCAGTCAGTGGGGTTTTCATGTTATTTCACACAATTACGAGTATAGTGTCATAGTTGTGTGAAATAACATGAAAACGTCACTTATCCTAGCATGGATTTTATTTAAGATATATGTTAAAACGAGTCAACTAACAAGTGATGTAATGTTTCATATAATTACAAGTGAAGGATAAAAAGTCATGCTGACGTATGTGTTCATGGATTTCGTGGGAATGGAGAGTCATTTGAATGTTTTTTTGCGACCATGCAACTTGCTTCATTTACTTTTGTCTGGTTGGTTGAAATAGATTTCCGCCTTGCAATAAGCTCGCCAGATTGTGTTTGCAATCAAAGTGTTGAATACTGAATATATACTCGTTAATGTTTGACAGGATGCACAAGACATACCTACCTTTTAAGGAGACAATGAAGTAGGCTTTAGACCTCAGTTGTCTCTTTACGCCAATAGTGAGGAAGGATCATTCAATTCCGACTTAATCCGAAAGTATTTTTTTCATAGTCATATTTAATGGTTTATTCTAATACTGAATTAAGCATTTCATAAGCGATACACATTAGTTCAGGGCTGTGGAGTCGGAACATTTTAGGCGGAGTCGGAGTCGGAAAAAGTCGACCGACTCCAACTCCGTTTAATTATTTTAACATTTTCTTTAACTCATCCAATG
Organism: Odontocerum albicorne; assembly: GCA_949825065.1. Classification (NCBI taxonomy): domain Eukaryota; kingdom Metazoa; phylum Arthropoda; class Insecta; order Trichoptera; family Odontoceridae; genus Odontocerum; species Odontocerum albicorne. The sequence continues at coordinate 7,942,287 of OX463846.1, read as the reverse complement.
CTGAGAACACGCCTGGCGTGTCCATGTGAACATCTGATTCATGCTCAAAACACGCGCGGCGTGTCCATGCCTAAATATTGTTAGTGTATTATATCAGCATACGATATTCGTTCATTACTTCGGAAGATGCCGCCGCTTTCGGGCGTTCTCAAAAATCTTGTGTTCTATTCAATATTGAATAAAAAAAATAATAAACAATATAAATAAGATTTAGTTAACGTATGAAAACAAATGAAGCAACCTTTTTATTTTAAAGTGTTTTCTTATATTTTTTAATACCTACCTGTGTTGTTTTTCTAATTATTTTAAAAGTTTTATTTAATTTTTTTTTTAAATATTAATATACATTTTTAATATTATTTTAGTGTGAAGATATTGCTTAATGCGTATTTTTTATATATTTTTTTATTAAATTGTTTCATTTGTGTACAAATATAATATTTTTTTTATTTATACCTGTATCCATTATTATTAAGTCAATATAAATACATTAGGTAGACGCAGTAAATTATAAAATAAAATAAAAATTGAAGTCAGAGTCAAAAGTTGGAGTCGGAGTTGGGGTATAAAATAAAGCCGGAGTCGGAGTCGGTAAATTTACATCCGACTCCACAGCCCTGCATTAGTTCATAATATTAAATTCAATATTAGTTCACAATATTAAATTCAACATTAGTTCACAATATTAAATTCAACATTATTTACAATATTACGCCCGTTTAGTGCTCACTACACCCACTGTTTTGTATATTATGTATTGTATGTCTTTCTTTATTTTATCTAAATTCAACTTTGTGGACCTATTGCCTTATAGCAGTCCCTTCCAACCAACCAGAATGATTGATAAAGATATTTTAAGTGAATACTGAATTAGAAACCTTAAAAAAGAAAGTAGAAGGAATCGAACAATGTTTAAGTATTGTTGTATTTTTACGTGCAATAGTATTATCAACAGGTATCTACAATGTTGAACCACGAATTCGGTGCCTATTTCAGAGGTTCTGAAGCTCTAAGGCTCGATTATTAGGGACAAAGACAATGTTGTCTCCCGGTCACGTTCTATAATATGTCTGAATACCAAAGTCAGATTAGTTGAAGGGCAATATAAAAATTAGTGGATTAATAGTATTTGTGATAAAAAAAACTATCATTTAAAATTTTCAGTGACGTTTTAAACATCCCTATGAAATAACTACAAAATATCGAATATTAATGACTTATTTGGAATGTAAGTTGTTGGTCTCGTTTATAATTATATACGAGTCCTTATTCAGTTGACATAGTGATGGTTTCGATTAAAACATCTAAGAAAGCTTCACTTGCAGTATTATTTTTTTAAATCTTGCAACCACTCAAAACACTAAAAAAATTAATAGTACGTGTTTACTCCAAAAACTTAGCATAAAGTGTTGTCTCTTTTGTAGATTCCAGTAATTTTTATTTTCCCAGCCCACAGGTTAAGAAACGTTGGCTTACATCAATAATATGAATATTATGTGATATTACGCTTGCAAATTACTAATAACACTCGGGTTTCGTTTTGACTTCCAGATTTTGGTGAAATTATCTTCAAATGGAAAAATAATAATTACTTAGATCTATCGTGAAATATCTATAGTGAAAAAAAAAAGTAAAATCTGAAAATAGATGTCTCCACAAATAGCACACGGTTGTCGATAATAATTTAGATAAATAATAACAGATGTCGCATCATTTTGATGTTTGTAAATAAAATGTAGCAAATCATGTAATAATTTCAATTATTTCTTATTATCCACGTCCGGGTAGTGTTGAATAAATTACAGTCGCTAGTGAAGGTTTTATAGTTTTCGAATACAGCTGTCAGTTGATGTATCCTATATTGTTATGATGAATGTGGTCTTTTATTTGAGAAACTGATATGAAATGTGTTTATTGAAGTAGTATGTAGTTATATTTTAAATACTATTAGCATTTTTTAACAGTCCAGCAACGTTATGAAAAAAAAAGTTAACCATTTAGAAATTAAATGATTACTTGACTATAGAATAAAATATTGTCATCTGGCCACACATTAAAATAATTCAACGCTAGTTTGGATATGTTTAAGGGTACCATACAGATAAATGTAACGTGTTTAAGAAATAAAACATTATAAGTATATATTTGTTGGGATGTTAAAATTTTACTTTTACCCTTAAACAATTGAAATGCCAAGGAAAATGGATACGTCTTTGTTAAGCAAGAAGTGAGAAGATGTTATAGTTATTTAGGAACCGCACAAGTCTTATTGATTTAGGCCGACCTTTCGGTTCAATAGGGGATGAATTCTAAGGCTCTGGTGTGTATCCAACATACTCTCCGCATACAAAACTATCGGCCCGCGTGATTTGAAGACCAAATCTGGGGGTTTAGCTTTTGGTGTGATTGCTTAGAGTTAGTTGGGTGAATACTTACGACTACAATTGAAGGTTACTCATTCGGAAAACTTAGCTTTGTAATGTTTTATAATTACTATTAATGTTATGTTTTACGATTATTAAAAATATGACATATATTGCATTACTTGTCGGCTTTTTTTAAATGGATTTCAGTCTGGTTTTCACGTCAGACCTCATCAACATCTTTTTGGTTGGCCGGAAGAGATAACCAAATGGAATCAGCACGCTCAGTGGTTCTATATGTAGTGAAAGTATTATATAATGCAATGCAATGTTTGCTAAAATATATACCTTTCAAGGTATAAAGAGATGACAGTACTTCACAACACAGCTGAAGGTGTCCCATTTGAAAAGCTAAGCTTCTTTTTTTCACAATTAACAATGTTTACAAAACACCTTTCACTATATACAGTAAGGACAGATAAGAAAACTTTTTTAAGACGTCATGCTGTTCTATTTCCTTTTTCATAGTTTTTTTTTCTTACAATCGGCTTCTATTCTTTCCTCGGTTAACCCCTTCCATATTTTTATTTCATTTTAGATATGCAAGTATAATTTTGTGCTGTAAATCTTTTGCAACTCTTTATATCAATGACGTCAAACCATCTGTCATAAACAGTTATTCCTTGTCTGATCATCCCCTTTTTAATCATATATTGACGTCCGTGGATTAGTTCATAAGATAACAGTAGACCGACCGTCGTGGCGATAACACGTGTTGTGATTTCTCCTTTGTGAATTGCCTTTTTTACAAGGATACTGTGACATAATGTCAACAAAAACCAATGGATCGTGTTGTGAAGTGTCTAAGCAGCTGCTTAACGCAATGCAACTGTTATTATCGCGAATAGATTCCCTGGAAAATAAAATTGACAAAATAGTGCCAAGTGATAGCATATCTTCAGTGTGTATAACTCCCGTGTCCCCGCAGCCCGCCGGTACCGTTGGAATGGCCAGTGCAACACATGTGTTAGCTAGCCATAAAGGAACCATTTCTCCAGTGGACAACCGCTTACCCTCCGCTCCCGCTCACACCCCCGCTAACCTCACAGCGCACTCTGTCGTTCCAGCCGCAGCGCGCCCTATACCTGCAGCCAGGACCCCAAACCCAGATGTTAACGCAGCCCGAGCATCGTACGTCTCTACCACCATGAAGAATTCACGGCCTCTCAAACCTGGGGTCGCGGTGGAAAGGCGAATAACCAGAGGAGTAGCAGCAGCAGCGCAACCTAAAAATAGCTCTCCGCAACCTGACACTCGAACACGAAACACAGGCTGCTCATCGTCAGACGATGATAAAAATCCAAATAATACGTTGAAGAATCTAAACGAATCAGAGGAGCCCACAGCCACAGTGACTCACGGTGTTTGGACAGAAGTTCGGAAAAAAAGAACTGTAATTCGTGGCACATTGCACAGTGAAATGAACACCAATAAATTTGTTTTTTACCATTGCTATCCTCTTCATCGTGAAACGACTGAAGAGGATTTAGAAATATATTTAAAAAAATTGGATGCTACCGGCTCATTCAAAGTGTCGAAATTGAAATCCCGCGGTGACTACTCGTCATTCAAGATCGGAATAGAGGTAAGCAAGACCGAATCAATTTTGTCTCCAAGTAATTGGCCCCGTAAAACCTTTTTGAAAAAATGGATAACCAATTTGGAGGCTCCTAAACTACCGAGCCATTACTGACAGAATGGGAAAGAGAAGCGAAATACTTCGTCTCTCACAATACTTAATGCGTACTATCAGAATGTGCGCGGCTTGAAGACGAAGACAATAAATTTTTTCAACAATGTTGCTGCTTCCAATCACTCTCTGATTGCACTTACCGAGACGTGGTTGGACGCCTCTGTCTATAGCCGTGAGCTTTTTGATGGTAATTATTTAGTATTCCGACGCGATCGCTCGACCGCTGATGGAGTCTCCGCACACCGTGGTGGCGGCGTGTTACTTGGATTGAGAAACTCTGATTCGGTTCTTGCTGAACGAGTGTCATTCCTAGAAACGAGTAATGAAGATATCTGGGTTAAAATCACTGTAAATAGTTTTCTAGTAATATTTGTATGCGTTGTTTACTTCCCACCGAATACAACCGAGGAGAAATACTCGCTCTTCTGTACCAACATTTTAGCTCATGTAAATTACATACGAGATAGAAAAGTAGTAATTCTTGGCGATTTTAACTTAAATAGCGCGATAGGGGCACGGGGGGTTCAAAACGAATTTTTGTGTCTTTCAACTGCCTACAGCTTGATACAATTTAATAATATCAATAATTTTAACGGCAGGCTTCTAGATTTAATATATTCAAATATTAGCACCAAGGTGCAACACGCCCCTTTTCATCTCGTACCAGAAGATCTTCATCACCCGGCACTAGAATTCGATCTCACAGTCTTCTTGATCAAGGATAAAATAAATGCGTCTCCAAAAAAATTTGAGAATCCGGTGTTTAAAAAATGGCGATTTGACAAAGGAGATTTCCATTCCTTATATCTGAAGACAAGGGATATTAACTGGGATCCCTTATATTCAATTTTAGACGTGAACGAGGCGGTAGCATATTTGTATGAACATGTTTATTGCGTATTTGATGAGTGCTTTCCCGTAAAACCTAAAGAGCTACGTAAGTGGCAATACCCGAGGTGGTTCACAAGTGAAATTGTTGGGAATATTAGACTTAAAGATTCTCTTCACAAAAAATGGAAACACTCTTGTCGTCTGAGTGACTACGATGCGTTCAAAAGTGCTCGCGCTCAGCTCAAACATAACATTCGCACGGCCTATAAAGACTTCATAAGGAACTTAGAATGTCGAATGGTACGTGAACCAAAACTATTTTGGAATCATATTAAATCCATGCGTAACGATTCTCCAGTGCTTAATGTTATGAATTGGGATGGGAATCAAATAACTGGGCCCGAAATATCTTCTGCATTCGCAAATTATTTTTCAACAGTTTATTGTAGGGACTCCGAGGCATTTGTTTTTGATGAACACCATACTTCCTCGGGATTTAAGCTAAGCATCACTACATTTGATATACTCAAACAAATAAAGTTGATGAAAAACACGAAAGCAGTCGGGCCGGACGGAGTACCTACATTTTTTCTTAAGGGCTGTAGTGAATTGCTTTCTGCACCTCTTGCTTACATATTTAATCTTGTCTTCCGAGTCCATACTTTTCCAAGTGAATGGAAAAAGACTCGAGTTATTCCCATATTTAAAAATGGTTCTAAGGACGATATAACCAACTACAGACCTATCGCCATACTTTCTTCAATAGCTAAGCTCCTAGAAATGTTTATGGATCGCACACTAAGGTCGTTAGTGGACCCATACATAATTGATGAGCAGCATGGCTTCAGAAGAGGCAGATCTACTGAATCCAATCTGATGGTCTTCACCGACTATGTTTCAAGGGCTGTAGATAGTGGCAATCAGATTGATTGTTCGTATCATGACTTTGCAAAAGCTTTTGATCGCGTCAATCACAAAAAAATATTAGAAAAAATGAGTGAACTTGGGATCCCAGGTAACTTACTAAGGCTACTGTCAGATTATCTTACAGATAGAAAACAATTTGTTTCACATGGAATCTACAACTCCGATTACTTCACTGCCTACTCAGGTGTTCCGCAGGGGTCTAATCTTGGACCTACCTTATTTCTTATTTTTATTAATGATATAGGTAGAGTTATAAAAAAATCCACGTTTCTTCTATTTGCTGATGACCTCAAAATCTTTCAAAAAATTCGTTCTTATACCGACTGCTTAGACCTACAGGCAGATCTCAACAACGTTTGTGAGTGGAGCCACAATAATAAATTATATTTCAACGCATCAAAGTGCAAAATTATGTCGTATCATCGCTCACACGTCTTGAAATTCCATAGATATACACTAGAATCTATACCTATTCCCCGCACAGATAATATTAAAGATCTGGGTGTCTTGTTCCACAGCAATCTCGCGTTTGGTCCTCACATAGAAGTTATGTGCAACTCAGCTTATAAAACTCTAGGATTTGTTATGAGAATCTCTAAGTCGTTTGAAAACCAATTGGTGCTCAAAACGTTGTTTAATTCATTGATCCGTAGCAAACTAGAAAGCAATGCTTGCATTTGGAGCCCGGTGGGGGCGCAGAACTCGCTCATGGTGGAGAAAGTACAAAAAAAATATCTACGATATCTCTACATGAGTGAGTTTGGTGTCTATCCGTGGCTATATCCTACGCAGTTTCTGCTGGGCATGCTCGGGTATAACTCCTTGAGCGTAAGAAGAGATCTGCGTCTCTTGGTATACGTTGTCAAACTCGTTCGAGGAGTTGTGAGCTGTCCAGCATTACTACAAAGATTAGCGTTAAATGTTCCTAACAATTACACTAGACTGCGCCGGCAGGAACTGTTCTCAATAACATACGCAAGAACGGGTCTTCCAGCCGCTATGCCTGTTGGAAGGGCCTTAACTCTTCTTAACGGGACTGCTTCGGATATTGACATATTTCATATCACATTACCAAAAGCAAAAGTAAATTTTCTTCTTAGATTAAGCGCGTTAGAAAGCACTCATCAACATACTTAAGTGACTGAATATATATGTAACATACGTTTGTGTGTAAATACTCGTTTGTATACATATGCATTATTTTTTTATTTTATATAATTTAAAAAAAAAAATTTTTTTTTCCCTGTAATTTTTCTTCTTTTTTAATGTCTTGTATTTTTCAATGTAATTGGGCTAAGCCTGTTTTGAAAAAATAAATAAATAAATAAATAAATAAATAAATAACATCTGTTTTATAACCCTAAAGTACAATGTGTTTTTTTATTTAATGTTTGCAAAGAAACGATCAATAACAACATTTTGATGAAAATTTTATATCTAAATATAAAATCGATTAATGCTTTCATAACCTCGTTTAGTGACAAAAAATGACATTAGTGACATAAAGACACCTCTGCTTTATTGTGGCATGTCCTTAAATGTGACATTTTAAGTAGCCTTTTAAAGGTTTAAATGTTATAAGCCTACCAATACTCCAGATGAATATATTATCAAGGTAGTTGGGATTGTTTGATCAACAAGTTTTTTTTTGTCTGAACCCTATTTGATTTTAGCATACCACGCTTTCCAGAGAGTTTATCTCTAACTCACTATGCTATGATATAGTACGGCGCCAGGCAATTGAAGTTTTTTAATAACAGGTAATTGTGATTTAGTTATATTGCTACTAATTTTCAAATGTTATTAACTGATCTTAATTAATTTTCATCAGAAATATTTAAAATTGCACGTGTGCTATTTTATATTAAAGAGTTAAAATTGCACGTGTGCTATTTTATATTAAATAGTTAAAATTGCACGCGTGCTATTTTATATTAAAGAGTTAAATATTTTATTCCGTACAGAGAATGTACCGTATAAGACGATATATTGTAGCTGTAGAAATGTGTGACTTTATAAAGAGAAGTTAAGGATGAATGTGAACTAGGGAGGAATGATCTTGACTTGTAGAAATAATGAGTGATTAACGGCTAACAAAACAGATCTGAAGCGCGAACGTGAGCAAGAAAAGACTAAGAAAAGTTTCGAAATATGTGGCCTTATTGGTTGCGAGTTCGATTCACTTTGTTTCTATTAAAAATAAAGGAAAGTGTCACAGCATCACAAAATAGTTAGTTTAGGGATATTTCCGCGTGCTAGACGTTTCAATCACAAAGGCTCGATTATTTATTTATTTAACACTTTTTATTGCAAATACAATCTGGCGGGCTTATTGCCAGGCGGAAATTTCTTCCAACCAACCAGACAAAAGTAAATGAAGCAAGTTACGTGGTCGCATAAATCATTCAAATGACTATCCATCTCCACGAAATCCATAAACATATACGTGAGCACATGCCCACGAACTCCACAAAGACGGACAGTCACCCGAACATTATTTTTCATATAAAGTGAGATATCACCAATCAAAAGGAAAGGAAGGGAGGTTGGAGAGAAAAGGAAAATAAAAATCAGGAATGAAACATGTTATTTTACCGACTAGAAATTAAGAGTTTTTTCAGTCGCTTCTTAAAGCATGCTAAGGACGGAGCGAGTCTTATATTGGTTTGTAACTGATTCCAAAGTCTCACTGCATGGACAGTAAAGGACGACATAAAAAAAGAGGAGCGGTGAACTGGAAAGGACAATAAATTCTCGATTAATGACGTTTAAGAGAATATCTCGGCCACACACTTTATCGAGGGGTAACATGCGATTGTATGCCCAAAAAACGAGGACCATATTTCTGAATTAATTAAATAAAAATAAAAAATTTAAAAGGAAGTAGTTATTTATCTAGTTCAGATTCTCTGTTCCATGCGCACACCCAACAAGGAAATGTAGTGATGTATTTTATTTATCTATAGTGTCATAGTCGTGTGAAATAACAACTAAAACGCCACTTATCCTAGCATGTATCTTATTTAAGATAGATGTTAAAACGAGTCAACTAACAAGTGATGTAATGTTTCATATAATTACAAGTGAAGGATAAAAAGGCATACGAGTGAGTCATACAGAAACAAGGCTAATGATGTACAATATAGATGAACTAAAATAAAAGGATTACACATAGATAAATAATAGCATGTTGTCACCAACCTTGGTTTGTGAACAGAGAAGAGATGTTAAAATTACAATATTGATGTGCAAACATACATGAACACCATCACACCATTTCCATGCTGAGTTAGGCCGAAAATACATAGCGCCAGGTTTTCTTACCTCGACACACATATTTCACCTCTTCCACATCCATCCACAGCTCCTACGATTTCTCTTACTTCTTCTTTTAAAATTTCATTCACTTGATCCAATCATGCTTATCTTGACCTTCCTCTTCCTCGTTTACGACTTACATTTGCAATATATATTGTTAATCTTTCTTAATTAATTTGTTTCACGTGTTCTAACTATTTCAGAGTGTTCTTTTTCATCTTACTCAACACATCAATCTTAAGTTCAGATTCATCTCTAATAGTTTCATACATTGAGACACCGTGTTTTCTTCTCAATACACGCATTTTTAAAGCATTTATTCGGCATTATTTAGTATGTTTTCACGTCCACGTTTCATTCCTGGTAACATCGCTTGTAGTTGCTAAACGTGTGTGAGTATTGTTGTGTGTGTAGTATTTTTAACAATTGTGATGACGAACTCCGAGTTACTAGCTTTATTAAGGTATTCTTAATCCAAAGACCGGATGACTGGGCGAATACTTGTTTAAAGTAGTTTTTTTTTTCAATTAGTTTTTATGTATCCATAAGTCGATTGAATAATCGACATATTTTTTTTTATTCCGGATATGACGTCCAAAATTGTGGTTCGGAGTAAAATTAAATTTGTTAAATTATTTATTTAAACGTTCTTCAAATCTTTTTGGCACTAAAAAATGCAAAATTAACAATTGAAAATCAATATCAAATGTAAACAGATTTCTATAATACAATAAAAAAGGTTGACCCAGAACACGGCGAACCCAACACGTTCAACTCATATAATTATTCTAATTCATTCCGGTAACAACAACTTCATAACTTTCATCTTGTATGAAGTCAAGTCATCTTGAATACCACACAATGTCCATATTTATTGCCTAGCCGGTGTAGTCTTCTTGCGCATAGGTATTATTGGTATTGATATTTTATACTTATTGATTTAAAAAAAATACTGAATTTGTAATAAAATGATTAAACCATTTTTAGTCTCAAAATACACAATGAACAGAATAAAATGTTCAAAGTTGATTTCATAAATTTTTTTTTTTTTTATCAGGTATATACTTTTTGCTTAGCTTGAATTCCAGAGAAAAACTTGTAACAATTATTCAAAAAGAATCATTAGTAATCTATTAAAACCAAAACTTTGTTTTGTTAATTATTAATTTATATTAAAATGATTAATTATGAAAAATTAAGACGACATTTTTTTATATTTTACATTATGGCACAGTTTGTAATATATACGAGTAAAACATAAATTATTCTTATTAAAATTTAAAAAAAATCTAAATAAAACAAATGTTTTATGTAATAATTAATATGGGTAGCAATATTGTAATCGTTAAGCAAGAATTCACTAATTGAAATTAGTATTAAAAATAAACTAGAAAAAAAATATTTTTAAACAAATTGACTATTTGTTTGCAATTAATGTTTAAGTTCATTTCAAATAAATAAGTTGTAAATCAAACAATTATTTCAACTTTTTTATCATATCAACTTTCAACAAACAAACATCCTTTTATTTAAAATATTAATCGCTTTACTCTTAATTACGACGATATATGAAACGAATTAATAAATTAACGAAAAAAGAAATACAGTGAATAATAAATAAAAGTTCAGATTTTCGTATAAAGTATAACCCTAAAGGGATGAAATATCTACACATACCTTTTGTGGGATTCCCATTTCGCCACTTTTGTTCACAATTCCAAATCCACTCCCTTTTTGGAGGTAAAACAATTAAGTTTTTTGTTCAAACATTGTTTACACAATATATTTTACTATATTATAATTTTCACAACACAAATTTATCACTTCACCCTTTGTTTGTTTATTAAAATTTATTTTATTGTCATATTTGTTATATAAAAAATATTATTTACATTTAATACCAGGCGCACATATAATATCCGCAGGTGAACCAAGAACTGGCCGGATGCGCGGTCCACTGGCCGGTGTCTGTCGAACAAATGTATGCCCATACCACTGCTCCAACTTTATATGGCCCTGGTAAGTAAATTCTCAGAGCCCATTGTTTTATTATTCAGAAAAATTCATTCAAAATTACTTTTATACAGTCAGATTAATGAATTTCATAATTTTATAGATAGATAATTTGTTTCAAAGGATTTTGTGGATTCTTATGGCACTCCTCTACATATCTGCATTTGGAATAAGGCTTTACTGGAGAGCGTGGCCTCTAATTAATAGTTTTCGGTTCTATCTGTCAAGATTTCGAGATCAGAACCACTGTTGTAGACTTGTCTCCCCTGTCTAAATTACACGTATTGGTAAAACTAATGTTGTCAACAAGTAACATTAAGCCTCGTGGATGAACCTTAAACCAAATGGGCCCTTTGTTGGGTCTCATCTGAAATCAAAACTGAAACATTCCGGAAGAAGACAAGCGAACAATAAGGCCACGACAAAAAAAAACAAAGTAATTGGAGAATAAGTTATTGCGTTTTAAGTGGCACATTTTTTTTTAAATATGCGGTGTCTGGAAACAATTTATTACGAACTGGAACTCAAATACAATTTTTTATAACATTTTAAACCTATTGAATCATTTGTCTGTGGCCTTTAATTCATTTTATATTTGACACCTTTTTAACTCATTTACATCAAATAAAAATTACCAATAGGAAGAATGATTACTCATATTTTCCTGTGAAGTGGCTCATTTATGGCTACAAAGTTTATTAAGGAGCTTAATTGAAAATGAGTATGCTGCAGTCTTGAACATTTTAAGAGTTAGTTTATTGCTCCAGTCTTAAACATTTTAAAGGTTAATTTATTGACCTATTAGGGGTGTTTGTAGGGGTGTTTGTAGGGGCATTTCTGAATATCCGAACCTTGAGATGGAACCCGCGTGTTTCTCGAGGACTTTTAAAATCTTTTTTGAACTGTTTTTTAATTGCATTTAATATGTATTCTTAAATTATTATCATGTACTAGAGGAGGTATGTGAGTTTGCAACTATCCATTTTCGTCCTTTTTATTTCGTTTTTAATTTGAGTCATCGGTCTTTTGGGCTCATATTTTTGATTTTTTTATCAACTTGATTTAAAAGTTATTCATTAGCATTTTGACTTTTGGTTGTACTTGTGGTATACGCGTGTTGATTTTTCCCTGTACGTATCTGTGTTCCCCTTTTATATTAAACAGTGATGCCCAATTTGGTGCAGTGTGAGCTGTCCGCTTTTGGACCGCCCATTATTGGTGAATTACATAGTTTAAATGTTTTTGTTACGATAATTTTTTTGCATTTATCGTTAATGTACATAGTAACAACAAATGTTTTAAATAATTTTGAACTTTTTTATACTACTCGGTATTTTAAAATATATGAAATATTAGTATTACTGTTGTTTGTTATTTTTTAAGGTATATTGTACCGTTTATCTATGGCGATACGTAACAACTTATTATTGGAAAATCTATTACAAAGTCATGCCATGTAAAAGTGATGACGCTTTAAACAAAGTTAGCAAATCAACAAAGGGTTCGCTTTTATTCCTGTTGATATAATTAGTTATATTATTAACAGCTGCATATATATATTCTTACACTTAAGAATTAATAGCAAAGTATACCTTTTTAAATAAAGTTTTTACACTCGTTTGCCATTTAATATTGTAATCAATGAATTAAAAAAAAATGGTATTGATAAGTTTGCATACTACTGGAACAATCACACATTCCGGGCTCGATTATTGTTGGATTTTGAAGTATTTTCGTTTCCATAGTTCAAAAAAAAAAACAAAAGTTCTTTGAAAATTGAATTTAAAATCTGTAATCCTAAATTTTATTGAAAATCGAATTGACATTTTTATTGAAAATCTGTATAATTTGAAATACCGTACTGGTGAGTTTTTATTTTACCATGTACGAGTATAGCGTCATCTTATTGGTAATTTGATGACATGCCGTCATGATGCTTAAGAACATTTATTTGTCTTTTTTGAGCGCATGTTGTTAAGAGTATATACATGACTCATAAAATTTAACGGTTGGCTTAAATACAAAATTATTTAACTTATTACGACTATTATTAAATAACGCGAGAATAATTGTTATTTAGCAAGAAGCGATTGATCCGCAACTCAAGTTAAACATTTCGCAACCATGCGGCAATTGTTTTTTTTTCATGCCAAGCATATGGTGTTTTGATCCCTGTCAGCTAAGAAAAGGAATTAGTGGAAAAATATACATACATACCATCATGCCGTTTTTCTGCTGGAGTACGCAGATAACACAGATCGTTAAACTTTTCTATTCCTACGATTACGATTTTTCTTATTTGTTGCATTTATTTCTTTCAAAATATCATCTGATGGAAAAAAATTAAAGGATTATCTCACTAACCTACGTAAAGTCGTCAACTAATCTTAAGCACGCCTTGGTTGACGACCTGCCAAAGCCTATAGGAAAACTATAATTCGGCTCACCATGGTCGAATTGTAACGCGTTTGTGACATGGCACATGGCCGAGAAAGTTCTCACATAGGTGGTCTTCAAAGGAATCCCAACTCTTACAATTAAAAATTATCTTTTGAATGTTTTACAATATTGGTGTTTCTATTGCTATAAAAGGAACGTAGTTATTTTACTATAAATTATTAAAAAAAATATTCGTTATACACGTAGATGAATGTTGTTCGGTTTGTTTGACGAAGGCTTTTATTTTGAAACAATTTGTTAGGATAATGAGTAAAAAACTTAGTACCTGGCCCTATAATAATTGTATTAAAAATACAATTTATATACTCCTGTTTTGAGAGCATACTCTCCTCAGGGGTACTGTAACTTGGAATTCGAACCCAATATTATTGACAGATTCCAAATATTACTAAACAAATATTTATACATTTGACATGAAAATTGTGACTGTGACCATTATATTAAGTATATTTCCACAAATCCACATATATGTAATGTATCCCTACCAATGTTATTGTATCGTATACTCTTATCCACTTCCAATAAATATTATAAGTTATCATGCAAACCAATGTTAAGCTTATCGATGTCAACCATATCTGTACTATGTAATCTAGAACCTATAAATATTAGTGTTATCACACGTTTGTCAAACTTAACTCAATGTATTACGTTTAAATTTATTATCTTGTTGGCGGTTATCTATCCAAATTCAATAAATATTTAGTATCACTAAATGGAAGAAAACTGCGAACGAGATAAATCGCCTGATATCGATTTGACCTTAAGGGCATCGATAACATACCCGAAAAATTCCTTTTTAATATATCCAATGGTCGTGCGTATGGTTATCATTGCTTTAAATAGGACGCCATATCAGAGGCAGCAATCATTATTCTTAAAGCCACTGCGATGTTAACATCATCGTTATTATTACTTCTATAATACTGTTAATATTATACTTCAATGTAATCCAACGATTATACAAATAAAATTACACAGTTGAAATTCTAAAAGTATTTTCGTTGCAAAAGGCCATAACATATACTTAGAAAAACATGATTGGTAAGAAAACTGCAGAAATCTTACCAAAGGAAGACGAAATACAAAGAAACATCAATAGATATTCCGATATGCGATAGTAACTTATTCAGCTTTAGGTGTAGTGTATGCGTGTAGTGTTCATATATCTTTAGCATGGAATATACGTTATTTGGAGTAAGGCTATCTGGTATCACAGATGCATTCGAAAAGATTATAAAGTTCGTACTTTCTTAGAAATATAAAATAATAACGGACCTCTGAATGATATTTATTTGGTTACTAACTGCCGCTAAATAATTAAATAAATGTGTATGTGGAGTACAGTCAAGATAATACAATATAAGAAAACCATAAACTTTGTTCAGAACTAATTAAATAAAGGGTCTTAGAACTTCAGCAGGTAAACCACCAATAGTGAGAGCTGGAATCTCCCGTATTCAAAAAGTATGTGAAGATATTGTGAGGTGAGTAGAACTGCAGAAGACACTGGTGAGGCCATGTGGAAAGGATTGATAGCGCAAGAGTTCTCGATGTGGCAATGCATGACAGTTGTCCCACAAGAAAACCTCTAAAAATAGGGAACGACAACTGGGAGTCACAATGTCAAAAGATAATCATAGCATATCTAACTTTACAGAAGAATCAGAAAAAGTGTTGTAAGAAACAATTCGTTTATTTTTAATTAATTTAATAAATGTTACACGCGATAACAAAAGAGAACCATGTTATTATTTGAAAATAAACTAATTTTGGTTTCCAACTAATTTCCTTATCTTAAACAATGGCATTAGCACGCTCAACAAATTCAATGTTCACAAGAAAAAAAAACAATTTTGGGTGACAAATAACAACATAAATTGAAGGTGATGATTCCAAAAAGATTCAATCCACATTTTTAATGTTTTGAGGTATTTTAACCAACGTTCAACAACTATGCACTATCTTATATGGAATACGATTTTTCAACACTGAATTTAATAACTACGTGTATATGTTATGTATATTACGAGAATGAACAGTATATACGAGTATACTCGTATGTGTGACAGAACGCTACGAGGCTTAGTTACTTTAATTTGTGATGTACCAAATAGTCACATGAGGCATTCTTTAATATGTGAGAATAACGCCCAAATTCATAGTCGTTTCCCTGTTGAGGTAGGCAGAGAGGAAAGAGCGCCAGATTTTCCTATCTTGACATACGTGGTCGTCCAGAAAGTAAAGAACGTTTTGGCATAATTAAATAAAAATGAAACATATCAACACAAAACTTTATTTACAAAGTCATAGTACCTTACTCTATTTTTCAATGTAGTCGCCATAGCTGTCAAGGCACTTATTGTAGCGTGGAACCAATATTTCAATTCCGATGGTATACTCTTCTACCGCCAAAGATTTGAGCCAGGTTGTCACTTCTTGTTTGAGGTCTTCATCGTTTGCGAATTGTATACATACACTCGTAAACTTGGTGGTCAATGGCAGTTTTTCGAGTGAAAAATATAAAGTTGCAGTATATTATTGAAAATATTGACGCTAAATAAAAAAAAATCGCAAAATTAAAGGTTTGAGACAAAAAAACATGGAAAGACGTGGAACAAATCATAATTCTATAGTGATTTTCTACATATGTTCGTAAATTTGGTCATCAATGGCAGTTTTTCGAGTGAAAAGTATGAAGTTTCAGTATATTATGGAAAATGTTGACGTTAAACATAGAAATTTCGCTAAATTAGAGGTTTAAGAAGAAAAACATGGAAACACGTGGAACAAAACATAATTCTGTACTAACTTTCTACATATATTCGTAAACTTAGTCGTCAATGGACGTTTTTCGAGTCAAAAGTGTGAAGTTTCAGTATATTATGGAAAATATTGAGGTTAAACATAGCAATTTTGCAAAATTAAAGGTTTGAGACGAAAAACATGGAAACACGTAGAACAAACAATAATTCTGTATTTATTTTAAACACTTATTCGCAACCTTTGTCATCAATGGGAGTTTTTCGAGTAAACATATGAAATTTCAGTGTATTATGGAAAATATTGAGGTTAAAACTACAAATTTCGCAAAATTAGAGGTGTAAGACGAAAAACATGGAAACACGTGGAACAAATCAAAAGTCTGTAGTGATTTTGTACATACACTCGTAAACTTGGTCGTCAAAGGCAGTTTTTCGAGTGAAAAGTACAAAGTTTTAGTGTATTATTGAAAATATTGACGCTAAATAAAAAAAAATCGCAAACTAAAAGGTTTGAGACGAAAAACATGGAAATACGTGGAACAAACAATCATTCTGTAGTAATTTTCTACATATGTTCGTAAACTTGGTCATAAATGGCAGTTTTTCGAGTGAAAAGTGTGAAGTTTTAGTCTATTATGGAAAATATTGAGGTTAAACATAGCAATTTTGTAAAATTAAAGGTTTGAGACGAAAAACATGGAAACCCGTACACCAACCATCATTCTGTAGTTATTTTAAACATTTATTCGCAATTGGTCATCAATGGGAGTTTTTCGAGTAAAAAGTATGAAATTTCAGTGTATTATTACGCACGACCGTTCAGCAACAAAACTCGGCTCGGTGGAGGATCGGCGCAGGTCGTGGTGGGCAATCGTTCTTTACTTTCTGGACGTGCCTAGTATTTTGTCTCTTCAAAATCCATATACCTGATACCTGTTACTACGACTTCTTATATTTCCTTCTTTCAAAATATCCCTCGATTAATCCAACCATTTTTCCTTGATCTTCCTCTGTCATGCCTTTCACTCATATTTGCATTAAAAATAAACCATTTTTTCCATAAAGAAATTAATATTTCAAGTGAAATTTCATACAAATTTGTCGTTGCTTCTTTTAATAAGGGAATTACGTAATTTCATTACTTCACTTAAAGCGTATTAGGGTCCGACTCTAAATAAAAGACGAAATTTTCAAGCTAGAAAATTATATTTAGTATTATATTATGGAGCGAATTTAGTATTAATTCAGTGTTCTGTTAAGATAAATTGTAAAAAAGCTATCTAGTCGATTCTGTATGGTAATTAAGTTTTCTGTTTTTTAATATTTACGTAGATTTGCATTTTAATTTCCTTTAATTTTTTATTTAAATTTTTGTAATTTCTATAAAGTAAGTGTTTAATTTTTATAAGAAATTTTTATTTTGTTTAAAGTAGCAAAAACACTGAAAAAGCTGTTAAGTAGTTCATACAACTTATTCAACTATTAAAAAACGGGCTGAATATTTGTGCTTAACTAGCACCATATTTGTGCTTAATTAGCACCTGGTGCATGTGCTGTTATGGAAAGTACTTATTCAGAGGGAGCCCTGAAAACGATTCCTAGCAAATTTACTTTCTAATCTAAGTATAATAATTTTTTTCTTGTGCCTTAGTATAAAAATATAGTGCTTTTTAAATCTGCACGACAAAGCTACATTAGATTGAACCTATCGACCGTCTTGAAGCTTGAATCTTCAAGCCATTTAAACTTCATATATTATTTATGGTTAATGCATTAACATTCTGGAGGGTTAAATACATTGTAATTTGTTTTATCAAACACTGTTTATTCGACTTTGTGTAACGGTATAACCCTACCGGTTTCAAGGTTTTTATCTCATAATCAGGAAGGACAAACAAGACTCAAAGTTTTGTTTGCGCTCTCTGGTGATGAGATGAAAACATTGAAACCGGTAGAGTTTTACCGTTACATGAAGTAGAATAAACAGTGTTTGATAAAACAAATTACAATGCATTTGAACTTTTTTTTTTTTTTCAGTAGAACGATATCGTAACTTACGGGTATGATTTCCGTTGGAATCTATGTTTTTCACTCCAGGTGACTTAAACATATTTTTTGTTGATTGTTAGATATTGTCACATGGCAATAAACCCGCCTAGTGGTACTGTACGTAACTAAAGTATAATACAATGTAAACTTAAGAATCCTTCTGATCACTTTCAAACTATCAGCCTGCTTATTTATTTAACTCTTTTATTGCAAATACAATCTGGCGGACTTATGGCCAGGCGGCAATCTCTTCCAACCAGACAAAAGTAAATGAAGCAAGTTACGTGGTCACATAAATCACTGTCACTGCTTACACTCTATAGGAAATCTTTTTTTAACCTGGTGAGTTTATTGCCATGTGGAAACCTCTTCCAACCAACCAGAAAGATTTTTTAAAGGCCCTAAGTGTTAACCAGACTGGAATCCTATTTTAAAAAATCTGGGTTCCAGCTGGGATCGAACCTTCAACCTCCGGATCCGCAGACAACTGTCTTACCACCAGGCCACGGAGATCGTCTTATTCACTTCCAAAGAACGATTGAGATAGCTCAGTTTGTTTGTCCGATTCACCTAATTAAGACGGTTAAAATTCCAAAGCCTGAATTCATCGGCCAACTTTTAGCCTGACTCCTAAAAGTATACGAGTATTACTGAGTAAATTAAAATTTATGAAAAATCCATAGTGAAGCATTTTAAGGTCCGTGGAGTAAATTATGTAGTGTGGTATCAGGGGATCACAAACAATTCTTGTTTGTGCTCCTCTGATGATGAGGGGAAAACCTTGAAATCGATAGGGTTATACCGTTACATAGAGTGGAATAAACAGCGTTGAACAAAACAAATTACAATGTCTTTCAACCTACACAGTATTAAAGTCTTAACTCTAAATAACACATATTATACTTTGTTGTTATATATATAACGAAAGCAGCCAGAGATAAAATTAATTAAAACAATAAATATTAATGGTCTGATGATTTATTTCTGAGGAGTTGTCACAGCCTTCCGACTGGTGAACTCTGTGAAGAGCGTATGACGTATTTTGGTCAGCGTTTTGACCAAGTGGTTAGCATTTTTGCAATTTTTATTTTCTGATTTCCCTTGATGACATTTTCATCTACCATAAATTTATTGTTGCTCTGGCACTAAGTAGGTGTATAAAAAAAATCTAGCACTCTTGGAGTAAACAGTGTTACAAAATAGCGCTACCTTAATTTCTAAAATAGAAAATAAAATTACAGTGTATGATGATTATTAGTTGGGATATTAACATATATTGAAATAATTTGATTAATTCTGTCGAAAAGATTTCTTAAACGCAACAGGTTACACACAAAAGTGAATTAAAAATACAGTTAAATGCATTGGATTATTTTTGCATTCATAACTTCAAATACAAAGTGTGTTTGCAGGACAATTGCGTGTAAGGAAATAAGATTGATTGCAAGACAGCAATTTCCTAAGGAAATGAACGTTTTTCTATTTCACGGATGGCACCATGGCACACTGGTAAATATTAATTATATCGCCATCAGGAATCATGCATCGCAGCTTGCTATTTGCTACCAACCACTAAATCATTTTATAATGATGTATTTTCAAATGATATTGGTTGTGTGTACCTACCTGAATTGTATGATAGGCAAGTCTTCTTCTTTTTTATGTTGTATAATCTACTGGTGATGAAGTGTTAAGTTGTACAACCAAGTTATTTTATTGTCAGTTGACATAAGAAGTTCCTCCTGTGGGCTTTGGAGGGATCTGGGGGGCGTTGTTGGCCCCAGGGCAGTAAGGGAGTATTGAAAAGCATCTGGGAAATAAGAAAACGCTTAAATAATTAAATACCATTATATTTTTTTAGTAAACACTTATTCGTTTGATTATTAAGACACACAGTCACGCATCGTTGCAAGGCTCATATCTAATAACCATTCGTACATGGTGCTCCAGCGGTCGTATAATGTCAGGGCTGCTTTATTTTCTAAGGAAACATACATTGTAAAATGCAAGTTAGGTACAACCGATTTGTCTAAAAAACATGACGACAGCTCTTACTAAACGAGTGTTAGCATGTACGAGTATGTGGTGGCGTGTACTTTCCTTAGAAGTCAAACTCGCAGCAGCCGGAATCTGTGCGTTACGTAAAGTTTATTGTACAATACAGAAAAGTATAAATACTACAAAAAAATGTTAAAAGAAACTTAAAAATAAAAAAAAGATTTGATTCCTTTTTTTAATTTGTGTACAACAGGCGTGCAACCTCGGGTTAGTCGACAAGCATTGAATCATCTAGACGGCGGAGGTCATATCTTTTTGAAACGTATCTTATTTTTAAAAAGGTTTAAATACAATATATATATTTAAAGCATTAAATCAAATAAAACAGTCAAAATAAATATTTGCGAACTTCACCAATCACTGGGAAAGGAAAATGAATATGGAAAAGAACAATAAATATGAGCTACGGAGAAACACATTTCGCTGTTGATAATACATGTAATGTTTTAAGTCGTCATTATGGTGAGTGTTGCTGTAGTGGGTAACTGATTCATAATCTGCTGGTTTTAACAGTAAAATATAACATGAGTCCTTCTCCCTGGCTCTATCCCAACTCACTGTCTGCGAAGACTGTTGGTAACTGTTGATGTCCGTAACACCTAGGCTTTCATGAATGCGTGAACTTTTTATTTTGTCTCTTAGGGAGACACCAGCTGACCATCTTAGCATGTGCATTTCAGTAGTTTCTAGTTGCCTGGAGTAAGAGTTATACATCGTCCAGCATTCGGAGCCATAGAGGAGTGCGGGTCTGACAATCGTTTGGTATACTTTTCCTTTTAACTTTACAGGTATTTTCGGATCACATAGAACTCCCGTCATTGATCTAAACTTCATCCATCCCACACTAATTCTATGTGTTACATCTGCTGATCATCCTCCATCGCATAAAGTATAACATGATTTATAAACTATAAAAACCAAAAGGCAATCTGTGCTTGAGCGGGGCACAAGTCTAAGTGATCGGAGAGCCGCTGAACATTTTCAGCAAGATGCTGAAGAGTGGGGGGACAGAAAATACGATGAAGAGATGAGATGTGATGTGAGGTGCATGGTCACGCGGTAATGCACTAGACATCCGTGCGGAAGGTTGTCGGTTCAAACCCTGCGCTGTGCTACTCCCCTCGAATGACACAGGCACTTTTTCCGCTAAGTGTTTGATGGTATTAGGATACCTATGACTTCGGTCATATCTAGCCTTTTTTTAAAAAAAAAAGAGAGACAAAACTTTCAAAAAAATAAACTGTTCGAGAACTCTGTAAAAGAGTTCAAAACTCGAGGTACGATAGTAAAATCGTATGAGTGAAATTCGCAACATAAATTTTATCATAAGTAAAAGTTCTAAAAGTACACAAATATTTCAAAAATTTAAATTTCTTGAAATAGTTCTAGAGCTAGACAAAGTGATAATATTTTAAAATCAAATAAATCTGGGCAGGAAAAGTACCGTCGTTTAATACAAGACACTTAATTTCTATAAATCGGATATTATTTTCATTTGTTCTGAAGAACGGGAAAGAATAGAGCTATAATTCGAATATTTAAAGGCAGAGAAAACGCAAAGGATTCAACCAAATGAACCAGTTTTGAAATTAATGGTCCTGTGGTAAATGAGCTTGTTTTATGAATAATGGCATCCGATGCTTCATTCCCAGCGGATTCCAACATGGATTAACTTTTGGACATTTTTTCATCAGACTTTAAGTTACACTGGCACACAAATTCTTATAGGTGGGGTAATATTTATCAAAAAAATACTTAATTATAAATCAGTTTTCATTTATTAAAGGAAGGATGTCTTACAATGTAATTCATGAAATATTTGAGCATTGAGGGTCAAAAGTGTTATTTTGACACGTTGAGCATTGAGAACCAAAAAGGGTCATTTAGGACGGACTTGAGTATTGGATGACCAAAAGTGGTCATTTTGACATATTCTATTCTTGATTGATCATTAAGGAACAAAATGTGTCATTTTGACACCTTTGAGCAATGCCCACCAAAAAGTGTATATTTTTTTAAACATTTGAGCACTGTGGAGTTAAAAACCTAAAAGTCTCATTAGTGAAACATTTTTGCATTTGGAAGCCAATTGTATTATTTTTGTCCCATCTGAGCACTGATGACCTAATAATGTCATTAATGAAACATTTGAATATTGAGAACAAATAAAATATCACTAGTTGTAACCAATAGTTAAAATATCACTAGTAAAACCAATTCTACATTTATGAATATATATATTCATTAATGTAAAATTTGTTTATATATATCATTTATACATCGTCCCCTTTTACACCGGTTCAAAATTTGTTAGCTAGGTATTTAAAATTCGTTCAGTATAGTTTCTATCTTTTCATTTATCACGTACCCACCGAGATTCAAATTTCGAAGTACTTTCGTAGAGAATCCAAGTATTCCTCTCTCGCTCTCTTGTATTAAAAATTCAATTTTCGTATTATTTCTTCGGCGACAACCGTCGTACGGGTTTTAGCCTATTTATACTATGATTTATCAAACATCTGAACAGTGGGAACCAAAATATGTTTTTTTTTTTTAATAGATATCCTTAATACCCTCGAACACTAGGTGGAAAAAGTGCCTGTGTCGTTCAAGGGGAGTAGCACAGCGCGGGGCTCGAACCGATGACCTTCCGCACAGAAGTTCAGCGTGCTACCGCGTGGCCTTGCACCTCATTGCACGCATTGAGGACCTAAAAGTGGTACTTAGGAAACATTTCATCAACGGTGGTTCAAAAGTATCCTTTATGGAGCATCTGAGTATCGAGGACCTAAGAGTGTAATTAATGAAACATATAAATGAGCATTGCGAACTACAAAGTGCATTTTTTTTACATATTTAAGCATTGAAGACCTAAAAGTGTTATTTATGAATTATTTGATGACAAAGGAGATAAAAATGTGATTTTTGACATATCCAAACATTTATTTTATTATTTATTTATTATTTATTATTACACATGACAAGAAATATACCCAATTTGAGAAAAACAACAGGTAATTTGATTTGGACATATAATTTTAATGGATCTGGGTTTGTTGCCTTTCATTTGTCGTATCCCCAGTAAACTAGGATTTTGCCTGTATCTCACTGAGGATATTTAGCATTGAAGACTAAAATGTATCATTTATGAAACATTTGAGCATTGTGGACCAAAAAGTGTTATTTTTCACACATTTGAGCCTTGAGAACCTAAAATTGTTATTTGTGAAAACTTTAACCATTAAGGAGTCTAAATTGTCATTGACTTCCTAATGCTCAAAGATACATCTGATCATTCAGGACCTAAAGATATCATTTATAATATATTTGAGCATTGAGGAGCCAAACAAAAAAATATATATTGAGCAGCGAGAAGTGTTATTTAGATATATTTGAGCATTGAGGAACATTAGTGAAACATTTGGAACCCAAAAGTGTCTTTTTTGGCACATCTGAACATTGTGGACAATACGTAAGAGACTTGTGATTGTTGGACAATGAGACAGAAAATAAGAAATTTGAGAAAAAGTAGATACCACGGATGAAAATAAAGTATTAGTTTCAATGAGGCAAAAAACGGATTTGAGAGAAAAGAGAGACATATTTTCTTTGCACACCCTACTAGGGGTATTCCGTGACGTTTGTATTTATACTTTTATTAATGCATCGGCTATGATGCCTTCAAGATGTGTTGTCGGAGGCGGATGTTGCGTATTTCGTGGATCGCAAGACGCACCAACGCCTCTATCATGGGTGTTTGGTATCATTGGTGGAGCCTAAGAATTGGCGATTACCGAACTACTTTCAATAACATGCATGAAAAGGATCTTTACATATTATAATCATGTTGACAGAAAAGTAAAACGAAATTTTAAAGAAACTGGTGTTACAAGATGAAGGTTTACTTCAAGATTAATTGATCGTTTCAAATAGTTAAGAGGATCATCTTAAAGCCCTGTTTTCAACCATGACTCAGGACCGAAAAGGATGGAGACAAATGGTGTCCCAAGTTCCAGACATACAAGAAGATTACGATGCTCGGTATTGAGCACGCAATAAAGAAGAAACGATTGCATCACCACATTCAAGTAAAAGGGTTTTATAAAAAGGATTAATATGCTGAATTGAAAAATGAATATTAAAAACTTAAAACACTTGAAGAGAATCAAGAACAAAACCAAAAACAAACCAGATATACCACAACATAATTACAGGAAGGATATTGCTCAGAAGCAATTCTCTCTGATTGTATTTGCCTTCAAGGAGAGCGGTATAAATCGGCTCCGAACCCCGCTATCTGATGCAGGTTCAGATACTAAATTGATTAGAACGAGAGTTGAATGGGTGTCGGAGTGATAAAAGATTCAAACGCCTTCTTGCGCTTCCTCTCAATTCTCATTGTTACCGACCTTTATCTTGATGCTGTGAATCGTAATAACCGAGAAATCCCGAGGTTATTTTAACGCGTTTTATTTTTGTATTACGTTTATTAAAAGAAGGAAATTACTTCAATATATCGTTAACAAGGTTATCGACCTTGTTTTTGCAAGATAATGTTAAGTAACAAAGAGGCAACAATTCAAAGAATTGTTTTGATTTCTGATTCAGATTTACAGGAAATGAGGTTGGATAAGTAAAATTATAAAACAGGGGTTGTAAACTTTGGATATTAAACATCCCTCGAAGGTGAGATACAAAGCCTTTTAAAGATTTTATTGAAATTATAATTTCCTTTCTGCAGGTAATTGGAAATTGTCAATTTTTGTACTTTTAAGGCTGAACTCGTGAAATCATATTTGTTGCTTTCAACTAAAGTGACTTAGCATTTTGTTACAGAACAGCGTGATTTTTTTACAATACTCATTCAATTTATCAACGTTATGTACAGTAAAGGTTTAATTCGACTCAGGCAACACTGAACGACATGAGGCATGCGACATGTTTTCTAGTGTTGTCTGTTCCTTGGTGTGCGACTATGTGTCACATATTTTAACAATGTCACATGCGGATTTTGACTCCCCGAATCACATACGCTTTGTCCTCAATATGTGTAGCATGCGTCTTAAACAATTCCATGGAGGCAACGTCAGTTTGGTACATTATGTCTTTACAAACAATCGCGGCGGCTACATATTTGGTAATAGTTTTGAATCGTAGAAAAAAAAAGAAATCCACGGTGTTGGAGAAAAGAATTATATGTTTGTAGTCAAGAAGCTTAGAACGATGAAAAGCTAAACGCAAATTCTTGATTTTTTTTCACACCGATTACAGTGCAATCGTATGGACTCGCTAACTGCCCCAGTTTATCATTTTTTTATCCTGTTGTCTTTATAATCACTCATTTTATTATTCCATAACTCCGGTGAATTATGATAATCTTCAAGAAACAAGGTGGTTTTATCAATATTCTACTCCATGTCGCACGCTACAAGTCGCACCGATCCGCTGACTTTCGGATAACGGTGACATTGTTCAACACGCTGAAACATGTCGAAAGGTGACGCATGCGTCCCGGCAACAACAATCAACATGTAGCATGCTACAAAGAGACTTGCTTCTTGTCGCTTCGTATTCCTTCGATTGAAAGACTGTGTAGAATGCGTCAATACCGCATGCTACATATTGCCTAAATGTTGCCTCAGTGGAATTGCGCCTTAAGAAATACATTAAAAAAGGATTCCTGTCTGGTTTTCACTTAAGGTCTCTTGAACCTCTTTCTGGTTCTGATTCTGAGATTGTTTTCGTTTAGCAGTTTGAGTAAAACCTTCGTCAGATTAAGTGTGCAAAAATATACACATAAAATCAACTCGTTACAATATTAAAACAGCGACTCAAAAAATATTTTATTTCTCAATAACGGTACATGTTGGTGGGTTCATTATTCTTTCCAATATCCCCTGTTTCCCTATTCCCCTGTTCTTTCCTATTCCCCTGTTGTTGGTGGGTTTATTATTCTTTCCAATATCCCCTATTCTATCTTAGCTACAGATGAAATTGTTACATTTGAATCATAAATTATTGCTATATTATTTTTATTTTACAATTCTCCTTTAATCATTCAACTGTCTTGTATAAAACCCTAACGTTAATCTTCTATGCAACGCTGGAAAAGAATGGAAAATAATTTTCTGGCTGATTGGAAAATATAAATTTCTGACAGTAAATACGCACAATTGATTGTACATCATACAATGAAGTGTTCAAAAAAATAAATTAAAAGTTAATGGATATTGACCGTTGAATAAAAATCTAAATTGAAGTATTAATTAACGACCACAGTTAGTTACATAATTTTTTACAAGTCATTATTTTTAGTTAGATTAGTAGTTAATATGTTTTTAATGAATTAAATGTGTTTTATTTCTGTTAAGTTTAATAATTTTGTTACATTACTGATTTTTTTTCCTCTCCCCCATCCCTTAATTTTCCTTTGATTGATGATAATTCATTTTTGCTTTTATTGTGTATATGCTCATAAATTTCATGAAGATGAATATAATCATTTGAATATTTTTTTGCTATCATCTATTTTGCTTTATTTACTTTTCTTTCACTGGTGGGAAGAGATTGCCGCCTGGCAATAAGTCCGGCACATGGTCTTTTACAATAAAGTGTTAAAAAATTAATGAATAATTTGAGATCTTTGAAAATTTTGACTCAAAAAGAAATAAAAAAAACATTTGCAGGAAACAAAGTGGTATCAGTTTTACTTTTACTCCTAAAAGTGGTAGAATATTCGGAATGAAAAGCGTCAGTTTTACTTTTACTCCTCAAAGTGGCAGAACATTTGGAATGATTAGCATCAGTTTTACTTTTACTCATCAAAGTGGTAGAATATTCGGTATGAAAAGCATCAGTTTTACTTTAACACCCCTCCCTTCCCCTTCTAAAACAATTTAAAAATACATTTTTTTAATTTATTAACATTTTATATTTTATACTATTCATAAGCAATTTCAGTTTATTTTGACCTTCCCCTACGTGTATCCTTAAAACTTTGCAGCCCTTTAAATAAATAATTGGTATAAACAATGTAATTCTTGTCTGATTAGTTGAAAAAGATTGTCGGAGGGCAATAAAACCGCCGATTGTACCTTTAAACAAGGAAATGCTAAATACGAGTACATATAAAAGAGGTGGAAAAATACGTCATTTGTCTGTCCCGTTTTCCATAATTCACTTTGTTCTCTTTGAGTGTTGTACATTTTATAAGAAATATGCAATTATGAACATTTTTAGCTTTTATTTAAACTTTTTCATTTATGACACTATTTTTCAGTAGGATTAAATTTTTTCGTAGTTTTCTTTCGATGATAGTAGCGTGCACCTGGACATGAAACAGGCCCCATCGTGAAATCCTCCAGTCCACTGCACCACTAAGCCTGAGGCCATATTAGCCGATTGCTCCGTTGCATCAGTGGTCTCAACTCTAGGTACTACCTGAGTGAACATCTTTGAACTTATCTTCAACCTTAAACTTGTTGATAACTTCCTCTTAATATGTTTCTTTCTCTTTGAATTTATATTTGTTCGTAACCAATTTATAGTCTAACTTTCAACAAATTTCTGTTGTTAAAACCCACAATTCATTATTACTCTATCTAAGATTAATCTGAACGTAAAAAACTTGATATTTGCAAACATATATACGTACATACTCGTATATACCATGACACCATTTCCCTGCTGGAAAAGGCAGATATGACAGGAAATTTTTTCCTATCTAATAACACATATTTTGTTCCTTCTACATCCATTCACCTCATCATACAGTTCCTATGATTTATTTTCCTTCTTACTTTAACTTCTTTTAAAATATCGTTCACTTGATCTATCTTGGTCTTCTTCTTACATATCTTCCACAGATATTTGCACTGTAAATTTGATTTGTTACTCTTTCTTCATCATTCGATCCACGCGCCCAAACCATCTAAGACCATTCTTCTTCTTTACCTTACTCAACACATCTGTATTAAGTTCGTATTTATCCCTAATCACTTTATTCCGTATTTTGTTATACATTATTATTCTCCATATTTTTCTTAGTACACGCATTTTACAGCATTTCCTACTTGTACAAAGATAATTAAAATAACACTACAATGCTCTCTTAGAAAAGAAAACATAGCATTACGATTCTTGTAAGTTAGTATTTCTATAAACTGAAGACAATTATTTCAGCTCTTCATAAGAAAATAGCTAAAGTAGACTATCGTTATAATGGGTGCAACGATGATGAGCTTAATAAAGCTTTGTATCACTATGCAAGCTTTAATATAAAATATTTTATGAAGGTACACAGGAATAGATGTCGGTAGGGTCAAATTATTAAAAGATTTTAAATTTCCCATTATTAACACAAAAAAGTATTAACTCGTTGAGTGGATTATACGGTTGTATAATGTTTAAAAAATAAAATAAAACAAAAAACCATACCGTAGTTAGATCACTTGGTCTGGTTACTTCATGTGCATTAAAAAGTTGTAGTTAGCGTGCATTTTGCATGTTGTAAAAATTAAATGGTGTTAAAGATCTAAATCCTGCATTTATGCCTCAACTGAATGCAGTTTGCCGCTAATGTGAGCAATTTTCATAAAAATGAGTATAAAAATTCATTTTTTTAATGGTCTAAGCAAAGGCACGAGTATATCAATTTCATAAATTTATTTCATATGAAAGGGACAAGTTTGATTTGATGGAAGCAAGATTTTGTTTCAAAATCAGAAATAATGGATATACATTCACAAGTTGATAACTTTTTATTGTGTCAACGTCATGAAATATAGCAGATATCAAACGGACTGATTCTTTATCGTAGATATAGATTCGACCTATCGCGAAGTATTTCCCACATTGACAAATTGCTTTCAGCTTACTTCACGTTGGGTAGGAAATTGTTCGAGGATTTTCGGGAGTTGAAGGGTGGTTCTTACCAGG
This sequence comes from Odontocerum albicorne, assembly GCA_949825065.1. Taxonomy (NCBI): domain Eukaryota; kingdom Metazoa; phylum Arthropoda; class Insecta; order Trichoptera; family Odontoceridae; genus Odontocerum; species Odontocerum albicorne. Next base: position 7,912,813 of record OX463846.1, on the reverse strand, counting down.
TTGATATTGTCTTTATATGCACAATTCACCTGCTGCATGTTAAAACCAGATGTTTTTCGCCAATCACTTATCCTGGGAACAGAAAGGGGCTGCTCTATATACTTAGTAGTCAGAGATAAACTATGCCTGAAATTCAGCCTAGGAACTGTGGAATGGACGCAAAGGGTTTTTCTCAAAAAATACTCACTACCATATTCATTTAAACGATACGATATGCTATTCCTTGTGATAAAGTATGATTGTCAATCATCTTGTGGATAGCAGACGTCTGTGTTTATAGTTTAAAGTATGCAAGCTGTTGCGCTTCAGCAAGCATCCAGTCTTGAAATATTAAACCCAAAGTTCCGATGATAAGGAAATCAATGTTACAAGACGATAAGTATGTTGAATTTGCAGAAGATTTTCATTAGGTAGAGTTTTGTATATCGCATTTTTGTGATGTTTTGTAATAGTAATATAAGAAAGTAAGGTTTGGCGCATATGAGTTATAGAAAAACATAATTTTTTGAAAGGAAATGGTCTAATATTAAAACTAGTTCAGAATTCAATCTGTCAGGAATTGAACCTGGAGCAAATATCTCTTACTTAGATTAAAATTTGGATGAATGTCTCTAACTTAGTTAATGGTGCGCCCGGGGGGCGGAGAGCAGTGGGAAGGCCGAAACTCCGATGGCTGGATGGAGTGGTGAGGGATGCAAACAACATCGGTATCCGGAACTGGCGTAACGCTGCACAGGACCGTCAGTCATGGGGGCAAGCTCTGCGGGAGGCCAAGACCCGACCTGGGTTGTAGAGCCATGGATGGATAGTCTCTAACTTAGATTATAATTTTCCCAATCGTACCTTAAGTCCGTCGTCGCCACTATTTTTTTGATACTCATGTGTGTCACCACCGGAGGTCTTCCTTTGGGTAGTTCCTTCTTCGTCAGTATGTGATGTCTCACTTTTAAAATAATAAAGAAAAGTCGGGATTTATGTTGTGCCCCATAGCAGCGTGGGTGGTATAGGCATCGAACACAACTGTCACAGTCGAAAATCTAACTCGAAGTATTTGGGTGAGAGACAACCATCCAAAAACTTGGCTATAAAGGTCATCGGAAGTCTTGTGAACCTTTAAAAAAAATAATGAACAGCTTTTGTTTTTCACAATTCATTTTGAGGGTATTGTTACTTTATCCAGTAAATAAATACATACAAGATGAAATATCCACAAAACAATGGAGGTGTTTCACATCGAGGCAAAGTAAAGTAAATGTTGATGACTTTGTGTTTTATGCTGTGAAAATCAATGAGAATCCTGCGGAAGAGCTTTACGCATTCAGACGTCGGAAGATATTTTCTGATTCGGTCATTAATTAAATTAACCCAGAAGGTCGGATGGGCACGGGCCGGCTCTTTGTTCTGCGTTCACCTCGTATCTTAAAAATTAGCATACATATTGTGTTGCGGGACGTGGATTCGCGAAATCTGCATGATTCCAGGCACTGCTTTAAGCCTCAGTCAGACTAGTGACTCGTTTTGATTTAATTCAGCATTAAAATAGAAAAAATAAAAATCAAAAATCATTTATATATTATACATGATGACCTTCTTGGTTGCGGGGTCGGTTCTCGATGGAACCTATTTTTAAAAAAGTCCTGGTTTGGTATTCACTTAGGTTAATTTAAATAATTTCTAGTTGATTGAAATATATAACGACATGGCAAACAACTCAAGAACAGGATGGGAAATTAAATTTCTTGGACCTAACATTATCTCGGAAAAATGGCACATTTGACTTTGATATATTGTATATAGGAAAAATACTTATTCAGACTCTATAATTCCAGCAACTTCCAGCCATCCTAATAACCATAAATTCGCCGCCTTTAACTGTATGCTTCATAGATTGCTCAGTGTCCCATTAACCGACGACAATTTTAAAAAGGAATTAATAACCATCAAAAAAATTGCTACAAATAATGGCTATCCTGGAAGTCTCATTGATTCACTTTTAAAAAACAAAACAAAAAAGAAACTTATAAAAGATTATATATTTAACGACACCTATAAGCATACATATAAATGGAGCAAAGTCCTATTTATAAAAAACATATCATATGAAATAACCAAAAATATTCCAAGTCACATAAAGCCAGCTTTTAACACTAATTTTAATCTCCGGAAACTCTTATTTAATGGGAAAGGCAAAAAAGGAATACTTAGCAACAGTGGTGTGTATAAACTTTTATTTGCTGACTGTGATAATTTCTATATAAGAAAGACAGGAAGATCTTTTGAAAAGAGATTTCATGAACACAAATCCGCCTTAACAAATCCTCTAATTTATTCTGAAATGGCTAATCATTGTCACCGTGAGAATCATACTTTTTTATCGATGATGCCAAATTCTTACATATCAGTAGTAACGGAAATAAATTTGACAGATTAGAGGCCCTAGAAATTTCTAAGTCAGTACACTGATCGGAACATCTGTTGAACAGTTATTTCCCAAAAATCTCTCCGCTCTTGGCCGAAATTGTCCCGTGCCTCCCTCACCCCCCAGCTTCCAACCGTTGAAGCGTGTATATCGGTACCAGTTCGAACAGCATTTAGTCTTGTTTGCGCTCCCCTGAAGATGAGGTGAAAGCCTTGAAACCAGTAGGGTTATACCGTCACAAAAAGTGGAATAAACAGTGTTTGATTAAAATAAATTACAATGGTATAACAATATTAAATACTATATACAAGGTTAATTTATTATTTATAGTTAAGGCATTGACATTGTGGAGGTTTAAAAACATTGTAATCTGTTTTATCAAACACTGTATATTCCACTTTTTTGTAACGGTTTCAAGGTTTTCATCTCATCTTCAGGGGAGCACAAACAAGACTTAATTAACAAAGGTTAATTTATTTGTGGATTTCAAGACTTACAAAATAATTCTCAGATAACTGAGTCAATCGTACGTTTCCAGTGTAGTTCCATGTACATTTTTCAGACGCAAGACATTCTTTAGTGAATATAATAATAGGGAAGTCGTTGACTATATGTTCTATAGTCAACATAAAACTAGTGGTAAAAATAAAAGTATTGAATAGGAACTTTATTGTTTTCCTTCTTTAATAAGTCAGAGTAATAAGAAGAGTTACTTTTAAAAATTCTAAATTAGCTTAAGTTTCACGAATGAATTTTTATTATTATTATTATTACACATGACAAGAAATATACACAATTTGAGAAAAACAACAGAAAATTTGATTTGGACATACGATTTTAATGGATCTGGATTTGTTGCCTTTCATTTGTCGTATCCCCAGTAAACTAGGCTTTTGCCTGTATCTCACTGAGGATATTTAGCATGAGAAAAATAAATCGATACTTTTTTCCAATTTTTGATTACACAAAAACAAAACCCCGTTGCACGCTCTCATCAACTTTGATTAATTTCTAACTTTGCCTCTTTGTATTTAAGTCCTTTGATGGTATATCTTAAATGTATTTTTCAAATTTGTGTCCGCGAGTTGTTCCTTCGGATAATTTTAAGTCAATATCATTTGCGTTCAATACATTTATTACTTCGAATTGAACCATTAGGACGGGATATTATTACAGGGCTGTTGCTATTGCTGTTCATGTGGCGTGGATTGAGTAGCCTCTAAGTATTAGAGATATTAAAGGCATATGCAGCTTTTGAAAGCACTTAAAGACAACCCTTTTTGGTAAATCTTATCAAGCTTTATGACTATACTCGTATATGATCACTACAAACATATATATTACCCTCCACCTAAAGCCAAATGTGTAGCTATCACATATTTGAAGATCTACAAGGGTTTTTTTGTAGTTCGTTTTCCTTTGGTAAGTCCTCTGCGGTATTCTTACCAAATATGTTTTTCTTAAAATATGCACGTACATGGAAGTACCTTACACTATACTAATAATGCGCTCGAATCGCAAATTAGATTGCTTTGAGGAGAGTCTGCTCACTAAACAGCGCTTTGTAGATTGTTCTTTTAATATAACGAGTATTATTAAAGTATCAAGGCTAGAAAAGGGAATGATCCAGATGTATTCTCGTAGGTCTGGTCTTAGCTTTAGGTAACCGCACGCTATGAAGATTCTAAACTTTGAAAAGTAGTTTTGTCATGGTTTCTTGAATTTACATCGAGAATTCTCCGAGATAATACGCAAAAGTTTCTCGGCAAAAATGTGCTAAACTGTTAAACGTGAGAATACTGGAAGACAATTGCAAAAGTATTATTTAAGCTATAAGCGATATAATATACTAAGAATTAATTTTATTTTTCCAGACCCTTTCTTCGGTGAAAATAATGTAGAAATTTTAAGCATTGTGTGTCTTACAATTTGTAGATTTTATGACATTATCTGGTTATTTGTTGACAATCATTATATTATCTTATCTGATCACTAGTCTCTTATTTGAAGATTGTTCTTCAGGAATAATTTGTAGATTTTATGACATTCTCTGGTTATTTGTTGACAATCATTATACTACCTTACGTGATTACCAGCCTCTTATTTGAAGATTGTTCTTCAGGAATGATTTGTAGATTTTATGACATTCTTTGGTTATTTGTTGACAATCATTATATTATCTTATATGATCACTAGTCTCTTATTTGAAGATTGTTCTTCAGGAATAATTTGTAGATTTTATGACATTCTCTGGTTATTTGTTGAAAATCATTATACTATCTTACGTGATTACCAGCCTCTTATTTGAAGATTGTTCTTCAGGAATAATTTGTAAATTTTATGACATTCTCTGGTTATTTGTTGAAAATCATTATATTATCTTATATGATCACTAGTCTCTTATTTGAAGATTGTTCTTCAGGAATAATTTGTAGATTTTTTTACGTTCTCTGGTTATTTATTGACAATCATTATACTGTTTTTCGTGATTACCAGCCTCTTATTTGAAAATTGTTCTTCAGGAATAATTTGTAGATTTTATGACATTCTCTGGTTATTTGTTGACAATCATTATACTATCTTACGTGATTACCAGCCTCTTATTTGAAGATTGTTCTTCAGGAATAATTTGTAGATTTTATGACATTCTCTGGTTATTTGTTGACAATCATTAAACTATCTTATATGATAACTAGTCTCTTATTTGAAGATTGTTCTTCAGGAATAATTTGTAGATTTTATGACATTCTCTGGTTAATGGTTGACAATCATTTTACTATCTTACGTGATTACCAGCCTCTTATTTGAAGATTGTTCTTCAGGAATAATTTGTAGATTTTATGACATTCTCTGGTTAATGGTTGACAATCATTATACTATCTTACGTAATTACCAGCCTCTTATTTGAAGATTGTTCTTCAGGAATAATTGGTAAATTTTATGACATTCTCTGGTTATTTGTTGAAAATCTTTGTATTATCTTATAGGATTACTAGTCTCTTATTTGAAGATTGTTTTTCAGGAATAATTTGTAGATTTTTTTACGTTCTCTGGTTATTTATTGACAATCATTATACTGTTTTACGTGATTACCAGCCTCTTATTTGAAAATTGTTCTTCAGGAATAATTTGTAGATTTTATGACATTCTCTGGTTATTTGTTGACAATCATTATACTATCTTACGTGATTACTAGCCTCTTATTTGAAGATTGTTCTTCAGGAATAATTTGTAGATTTTATGACATTCTCTCTCTGGTTATTTGTTGACAATCATTATACTATCTTACTTGATTACCAGCCTCTTATTTGAAGATTGTTCTTCAGGAATAATTGGTAAATTTTATGACATTCTATGGTTATTTGTTGAAAATCATTATATTATCTTATATGATCACTAGTCTCTTATTTGAAGATTGTTCTTCAGGAATAATTTGTAGATTTTTTTACGTAGTCTGGTTATTTATTGACAATCATTATACTGTTTTACGTGATTACCAGCCTCTTATTTGAAGATTGTTCTTCAGGAATAATTTGTAGATTTTATGACATTCTCTGGTTATTTGTTGACAATCATTATACTATCTTACGTGATTACTAGCCTCTTATTTGAAGATTGTTCTTCAGGAATAATTTGTAGATTTTATGACATTCTCTGGTTATTTGTTGACAATCATTATACTATCTTACGTGATTACCAGCCTCTTATTTGAAGATTGTTCTTCAGGAATAATTGGTAAATTTTATGACATTCTATGGTTATTTGTTGAAAATCATTATATTATCTTATATGATCACTAGTCTCTTATTTGAAGATTGTTCTTCAGGAATAATTTGTAGATTTTTTTACGTAGTCTGGTTATTTATTGACAATCATTATACTGTTTTACGTGATTACCAGCCTCTTATTTGAAAATTGTTCTTCAGGAATAATTTGTAGATTTTATGACATTCTCTGGTTATTTGTTGACAATCATTATACTATCTTACGTGATTACCAGCCTCTTATTTGAAGATTGTTCTTCAGGAATAATTTGTAGATTTTATGACATTCTCTGGTTATTTGTTGACAATCATTATATTATCTTATATGATCACTAGTCTCTTATTTGAAGATTGTTCTTCAGGAATAATTTGTAGATTTTATGACATTCTCTGGTTATTTGTTGACAATCATTATACTATCTTACGTGATTACCAGCCTCTTATTTGAAGATTGTTCTTTAGGAATAATTTGTAGATTTTATGACATTCTCTGATTAATGGTTGACAATCATTATACTATCTTACGTGATTACCAGCCTCTTATTTGAAGATTGTTCTTCAGGAATAATTTGTAGATTTTATGACATTCTCTGGTTATTTGTTGACAATCATTATATTATCTTATATGATCACTAGTCTCTTATTTGAAGATTGTTCTTCAGGAATAATTTGTAGATTTTATGACATTCTCTGGTTATTTGTTGACAATCATTATACTATCTTACGTGATTACCAGCCTCTTATTTGAAGATTGTTCTTTAGGAATAATTTGTAGATGTTATGACATTCTCTGATTAATGGTTGACAATCATTATACTATCTTACGTGATTACCAGCCTCTTATTTGAAGATTGTTCTTCAGGAATAATTTGTAGATTTTATGACATTCTCTGGTTATTTGTTGACAATCATTATATTATCTTATATGATCACTAATCTTTTATTTGAAGATTGTTCTTCAGGAATAATTTCACAAAAGGCAAATAATGACGATTTTTCGGGATTCTCCATAAGCGCGTTCTCTAAAGTGAAAAAAAAATTTTGAAGACTATCAGCTTCTAGAATATATGGCGATAGTTTGCTCTCTGTACAGCACTACATAAATTATCCCTTTTTATTATAATATTGAGAGACAACTGCTTTGTCCTACTCGGAGAACTCTAAATAGACTCCAAGTAGGGGTGACTATCTAATGAGGTCTTGCAGGTTTTCACGTTGCTTAATCAACAATTGATGGTTTGGGCATGGAAATCGATAAATTATTATATTATATTTATTCTGAAATGGCTAATCATTGTCACCATGAGAACCATACTTATTCTATCGATGATGCCAAATTCTTACATATCAGTAGCAACGGAAATAAATTGGACAGATTAAAGGCCCTAGAAATTTCTAAGTCAGTACATCGATCCGAACATTTGGTGAACAGTTATATCCCAAAAATTTCTCCACTCTTGGCCGAAATCATCCCACCCCTACCTCACCCCTCAGCCCCCAACCGTTGAAGCGTGTATATCGGTACCAGTTCGAACATAATTTAGTCTTGTTTGTGCTCCCCTGAAGATGAGGTGAAAACCTTGATACCGTTACAAAAAAGTGGAATAAACAGTATTTGATAAAAATTAATTACGATGATTATATTATCTTATAATATTTGATACAATTACATTAACGGTTGGAAATATTTAAAAAAATAGCATCATCATTTGTTAAATTTTTTGAATCAGAATTAGGAAATAGTTTTAACTTGTGTATTTCAAATAATGAATTCTTGATATGTTGCGATTGGGATTTATTAAAAAAATATTAAACGATGGTAAAATTTGTTTGATTATTTAACGCATGCATTTTTAAAATTATTTGAAAAAGAAATATTTTGGTAACCAAAAGTGTTTGAAGTCTGTTTTTTTTCTTTATACCATAAGTCCAACTTATAACAAGTTGAGAATAGAAAAATATTGAATATACAATTTCAGAATTATTCATCAAATACGTGATAAAAATGTTGATGCATTAGTTTAACAAATATTTTTTTTCATATTCTCAAAGGTATAGGCGACCCGGAGGTTTTGTGTTCAATTGATGTTGGGATCCATTTAAAAAAAATGTTTATCAGTCTGAATAACAATTTCGTTGTATGCAATACAACTTAGCGGGTTTATTGCCATATAGCGACATCTTCAGATTAAGCAGAAAAGTGTTTAAATACACCTTAAGTAAAAGCCAAACTAGGACCCTTATTTCGAAAATCCGGTTATCAACGGAAATCGAATCACAACTTACAGGAAAATAGCCCGAACCCCTGAAAAAAATAGTTTTCTTAGTAATCAGGCATGAAAGGTCGTTTTTAAATAATACTTTCAATTAATAGTGAATTTAGTAATGTTATATTTTATCGTAAGTATGTACCTTCATAAATATTTATTTCTAATACTCTTTTATATAAAAAATACACTCATTCATTTTTAAATTTATTACTTTTGAACAAAAAAATTAAAACATAAAACGTACGAATAAATTTATTCCGCTGAATCATAGACGTTGACAGCATTAACAACGGATATAAAATTACGGAAATAAATCCGTCAGACTGTTTAAAAAGTAAAGCGAGCAAAGTAAGTCTTACTGTTTTGGATTAACTCCAGAATGACAAAGTAACAAAGATTTTCAAAGTTGTCAACAGCCTGAGAGTCTTCACCGTCTGGTTAGAGTCTCGCGACGAGTTATCGTCCGTAAAATTTAATCTTTCGCCCAAAATGCTAAACAAGCGACGGACCGAGAGATTAATGCCTCTATTAAGGACTTCCAAAGTGTGCAGAAGCGAATGGGTATGAATTTCGGATGCTGAAAATGGCTCATTAGCTGCCCTAATCTTATATCTAAGGTCAATATATTGTAACGAGAGGAGATAAGAACAGGAATGGGGATAAATAGCAGCATCTAAGACATTCCGGAAGATATTTGACTGTCGTTTAGCTTTCAAATAATACTACAAAAGATATAACAATTTGGAAAAGACGTAGGAAAGTTGAGATAGTGTGGGAATTATGTGATTTAGATTTGTCACATGAACGAAGGCATAAGGGTTGTAATACGCCTTGTTGTAGTAAAGAGAATATCCCTCACAGTAAGGGTGAAGCACTGGAGGTGATTGAGTTACGTTTTAAGGATCCCACCTGGTCAAGCGTTGAGTTTAGCTGTGCAAGATATGAATTGGACGGCCATTGTATAGCATATGTTAAATCGGTTTTACGGTAATGAAATTTGCTGTCTTGGCTTAACGTAGAAAAACGCGGAGTGCCATGTTGTGGACCGACCAGGTGGGGAGGCTTCTACTCCATTCCCATGTTTCTGGTAGAATATATAAAGTGATGATGATGATTGACCATAAACTACTTGATAAATCTTAATACGTTTGCTCCAAATACGTAAGTTTAGTGAATCTACATATTCTGTGCTCTGCGTTTGTATTTGTTTCTAATTGTATGAAATTGATAGGAGAAAATTAATCTAGTTTATTATTAAATATTGTATGGAAATCCTTCCAACTTCATATTTCTATGCAAGTGAAATGTGGACAAGGAAAAAAGTGATGAAATAAAAATAAATTCTGTGGAAATAAGTGTTTTGCGCAGAATGTGGGGGAAAACAATGTTAGAATAAAGAATTAGGAAATTAGCAAATAATCCAGATTGAAAGAAGTGACAGTACGTACGATGAAGAAATGAGCATAAATAATTTATGAAGCATAAATATTTTGGGAATATTTTCAAAAACGTAGCTCGACCATTTCATTTTGAAATAATAGTCAGCGTTCTTACATGCACAGTATTATGTAATTTTTTAATAACTATTTTGATAGACATGTTCAATATTCATTTTTAAAGAATTTATAGTTAATATAACCTAAAAATATTGTAAACGGAATCTCAATTGCAAAAAAGGAGTTTAACATACTTACAATTTAAACGAATTCGTAAGCAAATTATTTGTATTGTGTAAGCACCACTCACAACTTGACAAGACTATCGTATGGCAAAACAGTTGTCAATGAATAAATAAACAAACAATCTAGAACTATTTAAGCGTTTAATTTTGCAAAGAAACTGACGATTACGTCACTTTCCCTGTCAGGGCAGGCCGAGAGGACAAGGGGTCAGATATTCCTATATCGACAAAAATCCTTGACCTCTTCTACATTTACACATTTTCTCCCACAATTCCTTTGTTTTCTCTGACTCCTTGTGTTTTACTTCTTTCATTATTCACTTCATATAACCATTTTTATCTTTGTCTCCCTGTAGTACGCCTTCCGCTCACATTTGCACTGTACCTATATTTGTTTTGTAAGACTTTTAAACCATCTTAGAATACTGTTTTTCATCTTATTCAGCACATAATTTTTAAGTTCACATTCATCCTTAATTACCTCATTCTGTATTTTATCATATCTTGTCACCCCATGTATTCTTCTTAGAATACGATATATTGATGTATAATTAAAGATTGGAGCAAGTCGAATAATGTGTTTGGGTAATTTATTGTCAGAAGATAAAGTAGTTACGAGAGATATCGAAAGGTGTGTAGCAATATGAAACAAAGTGAATGAGTCACTGAAACATATATACTAGAACCGGACATAACAAAAATTTGCTAAAATGAAGGTCCACAACTGTTTTTTAGAATCAAATTTGACAAAAGAGAATGTAACGTGGACGTGAAAAAATACTGAAAGTAACCAAATAAATGTGACTGTAGAATGTATGCACGAAAAAAACACACGAGGGGACCATTTATGTCAGAGTTCGGAATGAAGTGATTAGGGATGATAAGGATTTAAGGCTGATGTGTTGAGTAACATGAAAAAGAACACCCTGAGGTGGTTTGGGCACGTGGAATAAGGAAATAATAATGAATTTAATATAATGTGCAAATGCCAGTTGAATAAGTCGAATCATTTATTTATTTATTTTTTCAAAACAGGTTTACCCCAATTACTTTGAAAAATACAAGACATATTAAAAAAGAAGAAAAATTACATAGAAAATATATATATATATATATATATATATATATATATATATAATATATATATATATATATATATATATATATATATATATATATATATATATATATATATATATATTTATATATATATATATATATATATATATATATATATATATATATATATATATATATATATATATATATATATATATATATATATATATATATATATATATATATAATAAAAAATAATGTATATGCATATATACGAGTATATACACACAAACATATGATACACATATATTCACAGTCACTTAAGTACGTTGATGAGTGCTTTCTAACGCGCTCAATCTAAGAAGAAAATTTAGTTTTGCTTTTGGTAATGTGATATGAAATATATCAATATCCGAAGCAGTCCCGTTCATAAGAGTTAGAGCCGTTCCAACAGGCATAGCGGCTGGAAGACCTGTTCTTGCGTATGTTATTGAGAACAGTTCTTGCTGGCGCAGTCTATTGTAATTGTTAGGAACATTAAACGCTAATCTTTGTACGAGTAGTAATGCTGGACAGCTCACAACTCCTCGAACGAGTTTGACAACGTATACCAGGAGACGCAAATCTCTTATTACGCTCAAGGAGTTATACCCGAGCATGCCCAGCTAAAACTGAGTAGGATAAACCCATGAATAGACACCGAACTCTCTCATATATAGTAGATATATCGTAGATATTTTTTTTGTACTTTCTCCACCATGATCGAGTTCTGCGCCCCCACCGGGCTCCAAATACAAGCATTGCTTCCTAGTTTGCTACGGATCAATGAATTAAACAACGTTTTGAGCACCAATTGGTTTTCAAACGACTTAAACATTCTCATTACAAATCCTCGAGTTTTATAAGCTGAGTTGCACATAAATTCTATGTGAGGACCAACTGCGAGATTGCTGTGTCATGTCATAAAAGGCGTGTATTTCATTTGGCTTTTCCTGATTAAACATTTTGTTATATGAATTGAAAATCGACATTTCAAATAAACCACTTTTGGTTATATTGTTTATAGTTAAGGCATTAACGTTGTTGAGGTTTAAAGATATTGTAATTTGTTTTATCCAACACTGCATTTGCAGTGTTTGATAAAACAAATTACTACTTTTTTTTTGCCTCATGGTTTTTGAACATCTCGTGTAAAAGAGTTTGAAAAACTCTGTCCAAAATTTCTTATCGAAAATGACTTGAAACAATTATGACAGTTTCCTGTGTCGTGACCTTCTGTGTTGCGATTTGAAATGGTATTTGCATGCACATAATTAGTGTGCTGACCTTACCAGGTTCCCTCTTCCTGACTTCTCCAACTTAATAACAATCATTTCGTGATCGAGAAGTGCTACTCGTGTTGGTTTCTGGCTATTGTAACCGGTGTATTATATTTACTTCAATTTATGAACAATCAAAGATACATCATGAAATTTCGCAATAAAAGCATTCATTTACATCGAATTATTTGATTCAATGATTGTACACAGCACATCTTTGTGTCAATCTTTGAAGAAAAAAAAAAGGCTTGCGTCATGTTCTAACTATCAGTATTCATGGCAAATAAGCAGCGTTTTAAGGTTCAATTCCTGGTAAATACACTTCTTTACCATTTTTTTGTAGTATTACATTTTCATAGGAAATATATTTTTTAAAACGATACTGACCATTTTAAACTCTCAATTAAAACCAAAATACGAGTTACAGAAGCTTTAATATTATCAATGATTTATTGTATATCGAGACTGTAAAGAGTTTTTTCTATTTGATGGCACTATGTGTGTATATGAGATGCGTGGCCACGCAGTCATGCACTGGACTTCCGTGCGGAATGTCACGGAATGTAACCCCGCGCTGCGCTACTCCCCTAGAATGACACATGCATTTTTTTCACCAAGGATACCTTTATATTATTTATAGTTAAGGAATTAACATTGTGGAGGTTTAAAGACATTGTAATTTGTTTTATCAAACACCTTTTATTCCATTTTTTTATAACGGTATAACCCTACCGGTTTCAAGGCTTTCCCCTCATCATCAGGGTGCACAAACAATACTGAATTATGTTCGAACTGGTACCGAGATACAAGCTTCTAACAGTTAACATTCGGGTTGAGGCAAGCTGCGGAGAGATTCTTGGGATATATGTGTTCGCCAGATGTTCACCTCGATGCACTGACTTAGAAATTTCTAAGGCTTCTAATCTGTCCAATTTATTTTCGTTAAACACATATATCCCAAAAATCTCTCCGCTGCTTGCCGAGATTGTCTCATCCCTCCCTTCACCCCCAGTCTTCAACCCGAATGTTAACTGTTAGAAGCGTGTATCTCGGTACCAGTTCGAATAGAATTCAGTCTTGTTTCATTCTGATGATGAGGTGAAAGCCTTGAAACCCGTAGGGTTATACCGTTACAAAAAAGTGTAATAAACAGTGTTTGATAAAACAAATTACAATACCTTTCTATTCTTTCAAAAAGAGAGAAAAATAACACACCCTGAGAGGAACCCTTGATATTATGATGTTATTCCTCTCAGCCGCGCAATATCACCACTAGCTAAAATGACAACACAGAATACTGTGTTGCCACCAACATAATAGTGTGTTTCGATATCTTCTGAAAATAAATGACCCAAATAGTAGAATTCTTTGACTTGCTCCTATCTATAATTACCCATCAATATATCGTATTCTAAGAAGAATACATGGAGAATACAGAATGAAGTAATAAGGGATGAATGTGAACTTAAGAATGATGTGTTGAGTAAGATGAAGAAGAGTACTATACTCTAAGATGGTTTGAAAGTCTTACAAAACAAATATACAGTGCAAATGTTAACTGAAGGCATACTAGAGGGAGATAAAGGAAAGTATGGTTATATGAAGTTATTAATATTTTGAATAAAGTAAAACATAAAAAGTCAGAGAAATCAAAGGAATTGTGAAAGAAAATGTGTAAATGTGGAAGAGGTCAAGGATTTTTGTCGATATAGGAATATCTGGCCCCTTGTCCTCTCGGCCTACCCTGACAGGGAAAGTGGCGTAATTGTAAGTTTCTTTGCAAAATTAAACGCTTTATTTATTTTATTTAACATTTTTATTGCAATACAATCTGGCGGGCTTATTGTCAGGCGGCAATCTCTTCCAACCAACCAGACAAAAGTAAATGAAGCAAGTTACGTGGTCGCATAAATCATTCAAATGACTATCCATCCCCACGAAATCCATAAACATATACGTGAGAACATGCCCACGAACCCCACAAAGATGGACAATCACCCGAACATTATTTTTCATATAAAGTGAGATATCATCAATCAAAAGGAAAAGAAAGGATGGTGGAGAGGAAAGGAAAAGAAAAATCAGGAATGAAACACTTTATTTTACTGACTAGATATTAAGAGTTTTTTCAGTCGCTTCTTAAAGCATGCCAAGGACGGAGCGAATCTTATATTGGTTTGTAACTGATTCCAGAGTCTCACTGCATGGACAGTAAACGACGACGTAAAGAAAGAGGAGCGGCGCTTTAATAGTTCTAGGTAATTTATTTATTTATTCATTAACAACTGTTTCGCCATACGATGGTCTTGTCAAACTGTTAGTGGTGCTTACACAGGAAAAATAAGATGCTTACGAATTCGTTCAAATTGTAAGGATGTTCAACTCCTTATTTGCAATTAAGATTCCATATACAATATTTTTAGGTTATATTAACTACAAATCCTTTCAAAATTAATATTGAACATCTCTATCTCAATAGTTATTTAATAATTACATAATACTGTACATGTAAGCGCGCTAACTTAAGCCGACTATTATATCGGAATTAAATGGTTGAGCTTCGTTTTTGAAACATGATGTTAATGGTGATGACGATAAATTTAAAATAAATATTATTTGAGTACATGACCAATGATACCTATTATCTATAATAAATAATTAACTTATTGTAAAATATCCTTAAATGTCCCACCACTAAAAATATTGTGTCTTTTCGATCGTCAACGATTTGCGCTATCTAATTTCCCCTGATTTTCTTTTAGTTGTTTATTAGATACCAATTATTTTTAAGAATTGCTTAGCAAAAAAGTGTAATGTATATCTACTATCTTATCGTATACAATAAATATTAAGTAATCACCAAAACCAATGTTAAGCTTATCGACGTCGTAATGTATCCCTACCAATGTTATCTTATCATATACTCTTATCCACTTCCATTAATTATTATAAGTTATCGTCCAAACCAATGTTAAGCTTATCGATGTCAACCATATCTCTGTACTATGTTATCTCTAGAACCTATAAATATTAGTGTTATCACATGTATGTCAACTTAGCTCGATGTATTATGTTTAAATTTATGATCTAGTTGGCGGATATCTATCCTAATTCAATGAAGATTTGGTATCACTAAATGGAAGAAACTGCAAACGACATAAATCGCCTGATATCGATTTGACCTTGACGAAGGGCAAAGATAACATACCCGACATTCCTTTCTAATATGTTGAGGGGTCGCGCGTAAGATTATCTTTGCTTTAAATAGGACGTCATATCTGAGGCAGCATAATTATTCTTAAAGCCACTAAGACATTAACATCATCGTTATTATAATACTGTTAATATTATACTTCAATGTAATTCAACCTTCATACAAATAAAACTACACAGTTGAAATTCTAAGTGTTTTCGTTGCAAAAGGCCATAACAAAAGTTAGCAATTCATAAATTTGCCTAAAAATCTACAGCAGATAGAACTTATCGATCGACTTGAAATTTTTATTCGAACACTAAACTACACCGAAATACGAATGTATTACTATGACATACTTGTAGTGGTAGATCAACAAAGTTTTGTTTGTGGTTCGTTTTTCCTTGGTAAAATTTTCGTGGTTTTCTAACCAAATAAGTTTTTCTAAAAATACGCATATTCGAGAAAGTTCCTAATCTAATGACCGCAGCCACCACCTTCCTATTTTCAGACTCAACTTATATAGTTTTTTAAATGCAACAATAATGATGTGCTCGATATCCGTGAGAGAATGCCCTTGAGGAGAGTCTGCTTTCTGAACGGCATTATATAAACTGTCCTTTTACGAGTACTATTATTATTTGATCTTATTGTCATTGGAACTTGAGGTTTGATCTGAACTTATGAAGCAACAGTTTGATACAATAATCAATACACTCATTGGGGGTATCAATCCTTTTTTTTTTTAACCTGGCGAGTTTATTGCAATCTCTTCCAACCAACCAGAAAGTGGTTTTTATAGGCCCTAAGTGTTAACCAGACTGGAATCCTATTTAAAAAAATCTGGGTTCCAGCGGGGATCGAACCCGCAACCTCCGGATCGGCAGACAAGTGTCTTACCACCAGGTCACGGAGGTCGTCTTTATGTTGACTTTTTTTAATGTCCTCAATTGTAAAGGGTTATCGTATCAATCTGACTTTTATGTAATATTTTATGTAACGGTATTTTAGAGGCAATTTATCTTGATTTGCGTTTATTAATTTATTTAGTAGCGAGCGAAGATAAATGTCAAACTTATAATATTTCATTATTCTATTGACCTATAAAATTTCTCGACGAGTGCTTACACATTTAATTAAATTTATTTTATTACAATATACGGTATTTTATCGACCATTAAGAAAGCTTATAGGTGTGGTACTCGAATTAGATTTTTAGCGTGCATGTGTGGAAACAAAAATTGTCACAAAAATTATAAACATTTACACGAATTATATATATTTTTAACAAAAAATATTAAAAAGCAGTGAGCACATGTATACCACCTACCACGCTAAAATAAAAATTTGAGACAGGTCAAGGCTCTGTCACTATTCTGGACTATGCGGACGTATGTTACTTGGATGTTACAGAGGAACAGCTGGACAAATTACAGCGTCTTCAAAATGTGTGTCTAAGATTCATTTTCAACCTACGAAAGTACGATCATGTAACTTCATACCAGAAGGCATTGAACTGGTTGAATGTTAGAAATAGACGCCAAATTCACATACTGTCTCTGTTGTATAATATCCTTAACTGCCCCGCCGCACCCTCTTATCTCGCCGAAAATTTTCAGCGTCTTTCCAATCATGGATTAGCGCTACGCTCAAACAGAGATTGATTATTGGCCTTTCCAGTTCACCGCTCCTCTTTCTTTACGTCGTCCTTTACTGTCCATGCAATGAGACTCTGGAATCAGTTACAAACCAATATAAGACTCGCTTCGTCCTTGGCATGCTTTAAGAAGCGACTGAAAAAACTCTTAATTTCTAGTCAGTAAAATAACGTGTTTCATTCCTGATTTTTATTTTCCTTTCCTCTCCACCATCCTTTCCTTTCCTTTTGATTGATGATTTCTCACTTTATATGAAAAATAATGTTCGGGTGATTGTCCGTCTTTGTGGGGTTCGTGGGCATGGTCTCGCGTATATGTTTATGGATTTTGTGGTGATGGATAGTCATTTGAATGATTTATGCGACCACGCAACTTGCTTCATTTACTTTTGTCTGGTTGGATGGAAGAAATTGCCACCTGGCAATAAGCCCGCCAGATTGTATTGCAATAAAAGTATTAAATAAATAAATAAGGCTCAGGTAATAAAAGGACATAAAATATAAAAATAAAGAAAAAAGCAATTTTATTAATTAATAAAAATATATAAACGTATATACCCACTCAAATACACAACAAAACACATTTCAACATTACGAAAAAAACAAAACACATTTCAACAACACAACGAAATTTCAACATATTTACTAAAATCTTGAAAAGTTTGAGAGAAACAAAGTCAACGAAAAGAAAGAGAATGACTCATGGAGATTCATTAACAAGCCAAGTCATTGTCATTAACAAGCCAAGTCATTGTAAAATGACTTGGCTTGTTAATGACTCTTGGCTTGTAAAAATAAAACACTTTATTAAATTTACAATGTAAAAAATGTTGTTTATTTGTTTCAAGTAAAAAATCGAGAAGAATCATATGAAAAGTCGAATTATCTTGGCAACTAAAATATATTTTAAAAATTAAAATAACACATAGCTTTTGTATGTTTTTAAATTTTTGTTATAAAAAAGTATGTTGTTTTAAAAATTTATAAACTTTAAACAAAAGCTATTAGCGAATTAAATGGTGAATGGTATTATAGAATTAATACGTATTTTTAATTCCTTAAAATAAAATAAAAATTAAACCATCCCCTAAGAATTTACTTAACGGTTTTTCATAAAATTATAATAATAATTACCCAGATTTATCTGGAACTTTCTAAAGTTCTTCCGAAATTAAAAAAAATGTATCAAATCACACAACGACCAATAAGCATATTATTTTCGATTTTAATTTAGAGGGTTTTGATTGGTAATATCAGATGAAACTTTATTTTCATTCATAAAAAATGATGCGCACGTTGTAATAATTCAAATATAAAATTGAAATGACTTATTTTAATCCTCTTCCTGATGCAGTGTTCAATAAATAGTCGCGAGGAAAGATTAAATGTTTATGGTTATGATATTTAGTTGTTAAGCGATGTGTCGGGGCGGTATTCTTGTGTTTAATGTAGTATTTTATAGAACATTGAAATAAAATGTGTTTAAAGAAGTAGAAAGGGAATATTTTATATACAAGCCACCGTTTTAGAACATAAAATTTTTATAACAGTTCAGAAACGTTATAAAAAAACTCTTAAATCTTGCATTGCATAGTTTAATCATCTAGTTTTTTTCATAATGGAATCATAAAACAATAAACAGATGATGAGATAAAATTAATTTGTTACAAATAAATGTTTGAATCAAAATGTATTTTCAATACTTTGAATGTAATAAGAAAACTGTCAATTGCATTTTTCCCCCAAAAAGATATTATGTGCCAATTTTTCTTAATGTTTTTATAGATGATTAACAAGCATTTTTACATCAAGGCCGACAGAAAGGCGCTTCAATCTCCCCTTCTCACTTAGAGAGCGAACATAAACTGCTTGCTTAAGACGGACCGTGAAGTAATTGGAAGACATAATGCCAACTTCACGCTGGTCCTCCAAACATTCTTTATGGATGTAATCCTCATTATCTGCCCCCTTTTCCTATCCTAAGGATGGTTAATTCTTGGAAAATATATTAGTTTTTCACGATATCCTAACGTAATGTCAAAGTTATAGCCTTCTGTAATATATATAGATGTATAAAAAAAACTTTTTTAATCTATCATGGGATAGTTTGACTCATGAAAAAACTAATATTTTATATATATATATATATATATATATATATATATATATATATATATATATATATATATATATATATATATATATATATATATATATATATATATATATATATATATATATATATATATATATATATATATATATATATATATATATATATATATATATATATATATATATATATATATGTACACTCATATACCTATACATCTTAGGCTGATTAGATTATATTGATTAAATTTTATGTTTTTTTATGAAACAAGTCACATTTAACCTTTCCCTTCCTGTGCTAAAAAAATCCGCGCGTTCTGGTGCCGCGTATTCAATACACATCAACAATACATATGTAAAAATAAGTGATTTAAAATCGGAAAAAAATAACAATATTCGTAGCCAATCGATTAAATTAATTCAATTTGAAGTCAAAAGTGATTTTAATTGAAATTTAATTGCTGAAAACACAAAAAAACATCGGCCGACGTTCACAAAACGGACGAAGAGGCCATCTCAAATGAATGCCCGCGAGTTACTGAAGCGAGAGAAGCGAGCGAACTGAGATTCTATTTCTTGCTTCCCATATACCGAAGTAAAGTGAGAGTGGACGTGAATAGCGTCGCTTCCTCACCCATAGCTGTTTTTTAGAATAAGTATACCTACGTCACACACCGGCACATGTTTGATTGTATTGGTGAATTTATTCCCGATTTTCACAAAACATATCTGATGTGGCCGATAAGTGTTAATTATTATTGATATTATTTTTTCATTCAATGCGTAAATGTATAACGGAGGAAAACTTAAAATCTGAACCCAGTATTTATTATATTTATAGAGATATTAAAGTTTTTAGAAGCAATGTGTACTTGTTACACATCATAGAGAAGGAAGGGTTAAGCTTATTGATCTCGTTGATTTGTATCTATCTCCATGACCTAGTTAGTAAGACGCTTAACTTCTTACTGGATGTTTCGGGTTGAATTCCCGATGATATCTAAAAATAAGTCTCAGTTTGATAGCAATACTTCCACGTGCCCAGTACGTATGCGAATATTGTTGCTTCTTCAAGTACGGTTGTGTTGCAAATATGTGCAATGACAAATTACGAGTTCCCTGCTTTTTTCAGTGGTTCTGAAGCTTGTTTACTGGGGGCAAAGAAAATATTATTCCATGCTATTTAATATGTCCGAATCACCAATTTCATTCAGGGATCTTCATCGAATTCCACTAGTCGTCCGGAACGCTCCATGTCTTTCAGGTCAAAATTACCGTCATTGAAACGCAAAAACCACCGACAAGCTGTCCTTTCATTCATACCATCTTCACCGTACACTTCGCAAATATCACAAGCAGCTTTGTCAGCTTTATTCCCTCGCTTGAACGCGAACAGAAGGAGGTGTCGAAAATGCTCACTTTCGTCTACTTGACATTCCATTTTGAAGGCTTGTAATCAAATAAAATAATATATGTAACGTAAAAGCAAACACAATATCTTGTAGAGCAGAAAATTTTCTTTCGAATGACGTATAACCTTTACTATTTTGTTTTAATTTTGATGCTCATTTTTAAATTGAAAAAAAAAAAAACGGATACAACTTATGTTAACACCCAATAGATGTACAATTGCTCTGTGATCAACTTAACAAACCTGCTGCTATCTCTATCTGTTCAAAATAACCAATATGGAATATTAAATACATGAAAGTAGATAGCAACCTGAATATGTATACAAGTTTGTTATACTTATAGTAATCAAAAGGAACGAAATAGAGCAGTCTTCTTCTTCTTCAGTTTCAATCTTGGAGATTGGTTAGCAGCAAAGCTTTGCATCTCCTCCTCCACTCCGCTCGGTCTTCAGCGATCCTCTTGAGCTCTGTATAGCTATAGGAGGTGCAGTCCATATCGTGGCATATTTGTTCCAGATACTCTCGGCGAGGATGCCCTTTTCCAATCGATCCTTCAATCGTTCCTTCCAGTATATTGTGCAGGAGATTGTCATGTCGCAGCATATGACCCATCCATTCTGCACGCCTTTTCGATATGGTGTTTGACAGGTGCCTGATTTATTCGATCCTGCTGAGAACCTCGTCATTTGTAATGTATATCGGAGCAGTATCGGTCAATATAGAACAGATTTGGCCAAAAAGAAGATCAGGTTGCGCAACCTGCTGAGATGAGAATCTTCATGACTCTAGCAGAAAAGTAACATATAGATGAAATCAGAAATAGAAATCGCATCCGAGTAATTTGTGAGGTGGAGGACATTGTTAAATCGTAACAACGACGGAAAAGACAGTGGCGCGAACTTTGAGAATAGATATTCTAAATATCCTTTTTTTTCCTATGAGAAAATTTGGTCCATACAAGTCGTCAACATATTCTTCTATTATGAAGACTTTATCCACTCTTCTTTCAGGATTTGTTCAATTTGATATTTTTAATGCTAATCCACAACAGTATTTTAGTACCAACTTTGATATAAAAGGGTGATATCCGGACGTGAAAAAATATTGAAAGGATCTGAATCAATGCTGTAGAAATGCGTGCACTCAGAAAAATACCTGGGGGAGTAGGAATGAATGCGAACTTAAGGCTGATATGTTAAGTAAGCTACATATAGCACTTTGGGAAGGTTTAATCGTATAGAGCGAATGAACGAAGAAAGTCCAACGAAACTTATGTATATCACAAATATGAGTAGAAAACGCAGTAGAGGAAGATCAAAGAAAGTATGGTTGGATCAAGTAAATAATATTTTTAAAGAAAAAAAACGGAGAAAGTCAGATAAATCGTAGGCGTTGTATGAGAATGTGTATAGATGTGGAAGATGGGAAAGTATGGCGCTTTGTACTCTTTGCCTACTCTAACAGGGAAATAGCGCGCTGGTTTGTATGTATGTAATATTATGAGTTCGATTATATTTATTTATAAATTTTCATCAAAGTTACAACGTACTTTACAACAATGTTAAAAACAAAATTAAAAACAATTTATAACAATAAAAATAAAACCAAAAAGAAAAATACACATTAATGCAATAAAACAATTCAATTTACACATAAGTTATGCTAGTACGACAGCCGAAATAATTTAAAAAATATGATAAATTAACAATATGATATACACATTAATTAATTCGATACGGAACCGTCTCAAGGTAGACGTTCCGCACCTTACCACATCAAATGTCACTCTTGAAATTCATGCGGAAAGAAAAGTACTTTACTATAGTTTGGAAATTCTAGGATGAGTCCTGTGACAGCACACAAATTTGCCTCAATACAACCTTGTAACGATGTTCAGTAATTTTAAATATTTTATTAACTTTAATATAAGCCTCAATTCTAATAAATAGCAAATTATTTAGGTAAATACATTACATAAGGTTGTATTGGGGCAAATTTGTGAGCTGTCACAGGACTCATCCTAGAATTTCCGAACTATTAATTATTATGTAGATTCCGCATTCAGCCTTATTTTATAACTCTACAGACTGTGGTTAAATATATTACGACAATTGACAATTGAAATTGTATGGTATGTATACAACCGACACGTTTAAAACACAAGCACAGATTGACCAAATATACAGTCTGCCTGCTTCTGATTGGCTAAATTCCCCACCAATTGCATCGTATTACACTACTCGTGTAACTTTTGACTATGAGCGCTGCAGCTGCAGGTGCACACGTGTCTATAAATAGAAACAACATATTTTTGCTTCCTTATATTCATTTAAAATATTTTAAATCGTCGCGCATTTAATTAAATATGTTTATAAATTAATTTGCATTTTAAATATTTCAAACGTAAATTACGGAAAATAAAAACGCAAAATCGGGTACTAAATGTACAAAAATAAAACGGGTTTGTACAAATTGGACGCAAATAGCGGGAAAACGTGAATTCCGTAAAAACGTAAAAAAACGGGGTTTCACTGTATTGCAAAAAAAATACCTACACCAAAGCTTACACTCAGTAAAATGTAAATATTTATTTCCGTTTAAATATATTTTTGTTCCATACAATCTCATGCATGTTTATTGAAAAATCTTAAAACAAATATAAATGTAGGTTGAATCATTTAAAAAAAATATATCTCCATATAATATTGTTCATGCTTATTTCATAAAATCTGATTGTTCCCAACCATATTCCCTCAAAATTCAACAAATTACTCTACTTAAAATACGTTTTCTTCTTTCAAATGTTTCAAAAATAATTTGTGTCAGAACCTTTATTTAATTGCATATATTAGCAAAATAAATCCCCCCTCAAGTAAGGGATGGGTTGTGTTTAATTAGCGCCACTGCATAATCTGGTGCCTGTACCAAAAAGTCTTAAATTTTAAAGTTACCGCTCAACTCTACGCCCCTGCTTTAAACAACTGTTCCGTAACTAATGACAGTGGCTCTTAGTGAAAAAATACGCGTCGAAGAGGGGGGCATTGTTTACGATCTCATGACCCCAAAGCGCACCCAGTGAAAGTTACTATCCAAGGACGCACAACAGTGGCGTAACACAATTATTTTATTGGTCGGGAGAAAAGTAGGTAACATTAATTTGAATTACAAATTTTATCAACAAAAACACGCGTTGGGTGGAAAGTGAAATTGATGCTCCATTATTTTTACTAACTGTCGTTTATTTTATATTTTGTAAGTTTCAGTTATCTAATGGTTATGACGTTTACTCATCATTCTAGCACCCAAGGTTCATGATTCTCAGTGAGATTTGATCTGATTTTACTATCATAATTCTACACGATCACGCTGTTCGACGACCTCAGTATCACAGTTGGTAAGACGTTTGCCTTACACCCGGTAGTTTTGGGTTCGATTCTCAATGATACCCAAAAAAAAAAAAATGAACGCGTAAAGTGTACTGGTCTAATTTATGAGTTTATTTGATAACCATACTATGCCACTTGCGGTAGTTATGTCAATACACATAATGGTAAACTAAGAATAACGTGCATACTCCACTGGTTCTTAACCCGAAAGCACGATTAACGGAGCTGAAAAAAATATTGTCTCCCAGTTACGTTCTTTAGCACATCCATAAAGCCAATTCAGAAAAGTCGAAGGATACCATACGAATAAATTAATCACGCAATTTAATTGGTTAAACTTCATAATTAGTTCTTATTTTGCTTTCTTCATATTCATTAATTTTCTAATAGAGTACCGGTTGTTTTTCTTACTTCATACCATTCATTCTTTCAAAATTTTATTCATTTGGTTCAATCCTTGGTCTTTGTCTTCCACGACTTCTACTCACTTTTGGATTGTTGATTACAGTGATTATTTTTTCGTCACTCATACTTTTCTCATGCCCAAACCATCCGAACTTGCTGTTTTTTCATCGTTCGTTAAATATCTGTCAGAAGCTCACATTAATTTCTGAAAATTTCATTTTCTATATTACATTTATTATTCTGACATACACTGACTTACAACTCATTTTTTAAGTTTATGAATTTTTTAAGCTTCTTTCGTTCACCAGGTCCACGTTTCGTTCTTGTTCATCAATGCTGGAACTTACCATATACGCTGATGAGAATCAAAATTTTGACAGATCTTGACATTCATTGGTTCAGGTACATAACTTTTCATGTCGCATTATCTTTATTTTCTGTCGCTATCCACCATTCTAAATCTCTTGTTACTATTCCGTTATCTGAAAACATACTTTTTATTTAATTTTATTTACAAGCTCAAATCAATTGCCTCGTATATTTAGATTACCGAATAATATTTATTACTTAAAACACAATAAAACCATATTTTTTTACATACTTTAAAAGGTCCAAAAGGGGTAAAACATAACAGTTGAGTATTTATCATTAAATGCACAATACAAAAAGAGGAGTTCCTTATCATTGGCATTTGGCGCGCAGGTGTTTAAACGGATACATACGATTTAAAAAAAAGTTAAATATCTACTTATTTCTTACGTTTTCGCTATTAACTTTAAAAGGTAAACAGAGAGAAGATATTGTTAATATTTTCTATTAAAACAAACAAGTATTACGCTTTTTGAAATTTTTAAATGGTACCTGGTGATTTAATGATGATTTTTGTTATTTACAGTTGTTACGTAATAAAATGATATTTTCTACTAAATAAATTCATATTTTTTATTTTTATTATTAATATTAAAAGGAATATTTACATAGCGCCGTTAAGAACTTAGATACTCCTTAAAGGTGCTTCCATTTTGGGACTCGAACTCAGAATTATTGACACATTAAAAATATTACAAAAAAATACAAGTTGAGTGTAAGGGTAGGAGGGTGGTGGGTGGCTGTGGTCCTTAGATAAGAAACTTTCCGCATTTGCGTATGTTTAGAAAAATATATTTACTAAAAAAATGCTGAAAATTTATCAAGTAAATACTAAATTCTGACTTGTGATAGTAGCACATTCGGCTTTAGGTGTAGAGTATGCGTAAAATGTTAATTTATAATCACAAATTTTGATAAGACCTCCTAAAATGGGCTATTTTCAAGTTCTTCTTAAGGCTGCATATGCCACCTTTATCTTTAATACTCAAAGGCATATCATCCCACGCTAAAGGGCCAGTAATGGTAAAAGCGCTGTCATAATATTGTGTACTATTGGAGCCATCTTAACGTTATAATCCTTTCTGAAGGAACATATCTTAGACGCATATCCAAAAGATGTAATGGATACAACTTATAAATATGAAACTCATCCAGCATATTATATAAAGGGTCTTTCAAATTGAGCAGGGTTTTATAATTCTTGGATAAAACACAGATGGCGTTGCGAACTTGCCTGGGTCTTGTGACATTTGAGAAGTGTAATGTATTTCATTTATAAAAATGGAGTCGTATACAATACAACGACGCGTTCAAATTGTTCTATCACGTAAATTTTAAGAGAAAAACTTGAAATTAGTTTTTGACTGAAACTGAAATTTTTGAAAGATGAAAAGTTCGAAAAAAATGAAGTGTTGGAGAACTAGAAGCTTGGAAAGACTTTGGAAGAGTTTTTAGTGGTTTCCTAAGTAAAAATAAAGCTGACAATAACGAACAGCTTGTACAAGAACTCTTGCAGTTACCAGAAGCTAAGAATGTACTGAAAATACACTTCCTGCATTCCCATCTAGACTTTTTCCCAGAGAACTTAGGAGCTCTAAGTGATAAACAAGGGGAAAGATTCCATCAGGATATTTACAGAATGGGACAATGATACCAAGGAAGGTGGAATTTTACTATGATGGGGGACTACAGTTTTTTTATTTTTTTAGAGAAGGTGACACAAAGCACAAGAAGAAAAAATAGCTGTAAGAATTTCATATTTTAACAAAAAATGTTGCTAGTAATCTGTACATGGCTGTTTACTGTAATGTAGGGGCTCCTAAGTTATCTAATTTGAGTTTTCATTTAATTTAATATACAATCTCTAAAAAAATTGTCGATTCGACCAAATTTATAAAAAGGCTATTTTTTAACAAAAAAATTGGTATTTTCTATTTTTTAATAGTAATTATTTTTTATTTTCCTGTGTAACATTGTATTCTGTGTCTAAATTTAGTGTTTTAGGAATT
This sequence comes from Odontocerum albicorne, assembly GCA_949825065.1. Lineage (NCBI taxonomy): Eukaryota > Metazoa > Arthropoda > Insecta > Trichoptera > Odontoceridae > Odontocerum > Odontocerum albicorne. The sequence goes on along the minus strand of OX463846.1, from coordinate 7,885,758 downwards.
TATTTAATTTCATTGTTGTAATTACGACTTTTGAAATGCGCAAAAACATACTAATTTTATTAAAACACTCCCCCTTCTGCTTCACAAAAATGTTACGTGTTACAAACTTTTCGCTGCGGTTTTCGTAATCAGCAGGATCGATTTAGTATTAATCAGCTTATTTCATCTCTGTTACAGACAAAAAGTAAAAAAATTTAAACTAGTGTAATATAATATAATTAAAAATATTAAAATAATATTTTATATTATTAATAATAAATGATTATTAATATTAAAATAATTAATAATAATTTATTAATAAACAAAATGTTTAATAATAAGAAATAATAATTTAATAATAATAAAATACTAATATAATACACCGTTTCACTTTTCGTGACGTTCAGGTCAATTTGCCCCACCGCGCCTATACAAGTTTCACTTAAAAAAAATAGAACATCATTAATGTTACATAGCTAAAATACAATATACTCGTATACGAGTATATAAAAATAAAATAGACATTTTGATAAAAATCGTTAAACGAGTATACCATTAACTAGATCGACCCATATATTCTTTGGTGATTTTTATACCAACCATTTAATTTGCAACATTATAGAATTTCTAGGAAATATAAAAAGTTAAACTTTTGCAATAAGCGTATATTCAAATAGTTTAAAAAAATAATAAAGTTTTACGAGACAAGTTTTTAAAATTCTATACGCCAACTGTACTAGAAACCGTGTTCGTGGGTCATTGAAATATTTCATATTTATTTTTGAGAGAGATGAAAATATTTTAAAGTAAAACACTACAAGCCACTTTGAAGAAAAATACAATTTACAAATAAAAACACGTTATAAAGAACACGATTTTTCTATTAAAGACGTCAAATTTGCTGGTCATATTTGGCCTTCTTTATGGCGTGCGTTGCCCATAGGAGCAAGCCGCGTCCACTTCATAAAAATGAATGGACCCGCCTATGTTAGGGTTAGTAGTAGGCGGGGTTATTCAAAAATAGAGCAGATTTTCAATCCTTATTTTGGATTCATAGATCAAATAATATGACTATACTTCAGAAAATGTAGGATGAGTCCTGCGACGTTTTAAACGTCATGTCTCAAAGGGATGGGATAAAACCGTTTTTCTTTACAAATCGATTAGTTTTTTTATACGAGTAAATCGAAAAATTGTTTTTCTCGAAACTGACGTTTTAATTCCTAATTTTCATTATACTGACTTTCTAATGTATTGTATGATTTGTATCTATCTTTAAATAGGCTAAGATCCACTATGAATTAATACTAATTATGAATATTTAATTTTAGGTATAAAAAAATAAAAAATCCAAATATCGTATACCCCATCCCTAGCCAATGTAGACTTACGTAGTGACTTTTTAAAAACGTCACCAAATATTATTTGATTTTAACAAACTGCCACATTTTTGCTAATTTGTAACAATATGTATTAATTTGTCATTATTGTTAGTTTTATGTAATGTATTTATCTAAATAACTTGCTATTTATTAGAATCGAGGCTTACATTAAAGTTGATAAAATAATGAAAATTACTGAACGTCGTTACGAGGTTGTATTCGGGCAAATTTGTGAACTATCACAGGACCCGTGCTACAATTTCTGAAGTATAATGCCCAATTAAGGTATTGTCGAAGAAGTCCGAGGGTAAGGTGACAAATATAAGAAAGAATATCGTATATTTTATTTTAGTTCAATAGTCAAATGACCTTTACATTTCAATAGATTAAAATACTTAACATATAAATATAATCAGTCGTATACAATAAAAAAAAAAAAAACAAGTATAGTAGGATATGCAGCCCCCGTATTCGAAGACAGGTCCGACTAAATCACTAAGATTTATAGACATACGTTCCAATAATCATATAAAATGACATGTTCCATTTTCCCAAATTGCTTATTTTATTTGCTCCAATTCCGTTGATCTGCGAGGTTGACCAACTGGATTTTTTATATCTGTCTTTAGTCAACCAGATTTTGTTTGAGTGTCCTCTACGCCCCATAAATAATCTTGACTCAATTATAAATGCTCCCCGTCCGTTCCACATTTCCATTCAATTCCATTGAGTTGCACTCCCACTTTTCATTTTTCATTTATTTATAGTCATGTATATAATATATTGATTTGCCCTAAACTCTTAAAATACTTACTACTACAGTAGTTTCTCACATTACTTTCTCACGATTACAGTAGTTTTTCACTATTATAGTAGTTTCTCACCTTATAGTGCCTCCTTCCCTTTAAATTGTTACTGGTCCAATATTTATAGGATGGCATGCCTAATTATTTTTTTATTTTTATTTAACTTCAACGTTCAAATAACTTTTTTAATAAAAATAACAACAAATACAATTTAACACGTAAATATAAACAGTATTATATACAACAGAAAAAAAGCACTAAAGGTCGAACAACATAATAAAGTTAACCTACATAATTCAATCAATTCATCCTTGTAAGAAAAACTTCTTCACTTTACTTCTTCAAGTCACATGATAATCCATGCAATGCACATATTGATTGCCCAATCTGTTAAGTCGTCATTTACGCTGTACTGATAATTAGTTGCAACCACATCACTATTTAGAACAAAACATCACTATATAACATTGAATTACTTAAGGAATATTGAGATGCTTTTTTGCGTATTGAGAGTAAAAGAGCGATTGATCTAAAATATCAATAAAAATGTTTGAAGTTGACGGAGAAAGAAAAAAAAAACTAAACAAATATATATGTCTGAGATGAATAGAGATCGAGGAAAAAATGAAAGGAAAGAATTTGAGAAATTGTGTGAAGTATGTGAAAAAAGATCATGCACGATGAGATGTATAAATATAGAAGACATCGCTTGTTTAGTTTCCATGTGTTACCCAAAAGGGACATAGCATGGTATGCATATTTAGTTTTTTACTCAATATTCGTTGATTTCGACAACTGTGCTTAATTTGTGAAGTCCACATGTATGTTTCGAATTGCCTCCATGTTGGCGTAATGTCAATACATTTTTATTTAATTTATTAAAAAGTTAATTGATCAATTTACAATATGGCGGGCTAATTGACAAGTGGAAAATACTTGAGTGAAAGGGGGGAATTGATATTATTGACGTTGAGGAAAAAAAAACTCTGCAACACCATCTCTCCTGTCGAGTAGCTCATGACTGAGCATCGTGAGCCCCATGATAGTATCTGACGACTCCTCTCCATTCATCCCAGTACTTCGCGGCTCGAACGGTAGTTGCGAAGAGTAGTCCAGTAGCATCTATCGCTTGGTAAGTCCAACGCATTGGGATTCTTCCTCTTGTGCGTTGTCCTTCTACGCCTCCAGTAACCACAAACTCCTCCACACCGCCTCCTTGGTCACGACCAATGTGCTCAAATAATCGAAGGACTCGTCGAAGGCATATTGTCTACAATTTATTGGTGATTCTGTTTTTTTTTAGAATGAAGGCGTCAGTTCGCCTTACCCTCTATGGAATTCGTTACATCATTCTTCAGCACCACATTTCAAATGCATCTATTTTACGTCTCTCACTGAATAGATACATTTAAAATGTGGTGTAACACCAATATAATAAAATAAAAAGTTTAAAACAAAACCAATTGAACTAGGCCGTCGATGGTCCTGAGGAGAAAAGGATGATTGGAATTAGGATAGCGAAAAACCAGGAAAAGCACGCTGTATCATTGTCATGTAACGTTTTTTTATTCGTATTTTGTAGTACGTCAATGATAGTGCGAGTCGATGTGAGCGGTGAGACGTTGACGCAAATTTAACCGTGTATGTGTAAAATCTCCTGAATTGCGTTATATTTGAAATTAATGTTTAATTGAAATAGCTGTTTGTCATGAATACTCATGTTCCTTGTGGCAAAAGTGTGTCCTGCTGAAGAAGAATCTATTTTATCTCATAATATTTCTTAACTAAAAAGCATGATCCTTTCCTGTATAAAGTTCACAAATTAGTTATTATATCAATTAACTTTGACAAAATAAATCAGAACAAACAATCATTGCAAATCTTGACATCTCGTTAAAAAAAACTGCGTCCTGCGGTTGAAACGACTGAGCCGCCGAGGTTGTATGGGGACTTATCAAGAGCCGACTACCCCTAAATTGGGGTACATAAAAGCCGTATTCGGGGGCAGAAATCCTCAGCGGGAAGGGGATGAAAGAGATGTCAGAATATAACTGTTATGATGACCATTCTGGGCCGCCCAACAAGGCAAAAATGTTTTGATATTTCGCTCGAAATACTAGACTTTCTGAGTTAATTGAATTTCTCCTTAAATATGTTCCGTGGAAAAAAAGAAACGAGAGCGGGAACAGCGAGTCGAAAAGTTACGAGCAAATGTAATAAAAAAAAACGAAATCATCACTTCATTTGAATTTTTTCAATATTGGGATGCCGTGAATTATTCTTTCAGTGTTTTGACATTTTCAGGATCGTGTAATGTCAGAAAATTGATCAATAATGTTTTTTTTTCCAAAGAAGGGAATTTCAAATGAAAAGACATAATTTGATTCTATCTTTCATTAAACACACAACTAAAAATATTTAACTGTAAGAAGTCTTAAAAATTATTTATACGGATAAGATTGATTCAAGATAATGAATTATTCTGATATAATTGTAGGGTACCCACGTCCCTAAATATTGTTAACATGCAGGGTTAACGACCGATGAATCAACCTCTGGATATCTACAATTGTCACATACCAGAAACGTCAACACTGTGTACACGCGAATAATATTTACACCGCATTCCAAGGTAGAAAGAGAACACATCGCGTTGTCTCGCCGTCTCGACAATAAATATCCTACCCACTATATCATTGGCAACGTCTGCAAACGCCTTGTCATGCACAGGAGTGACATGGGGATATACGGCGGACGCATTCACGCGTCCCGTTCTGAAGTTCTATATATACCTACTTATCGTTGAATAAAGAGCAATTATTGTTAATCATTTGACTTGTTATTATTCACTTGACCATTCATCGCTGTTTACTATTTATCGATTATTCACTCTCACTTTTATCGCATTCCTGAATTTTGTATTTTATTTTAAATACAAACAAATCAAGATCATCACGACGTATCAAATTAAACAACCACGCTAAATAATTAATGGTGCAAGGATTACGCCCAGGGTCTAGTTGTGAAGGTTTTTGACTTCTACCCAAGTGTTTCGAGTTCGATTCTCGATGTTCCCAATGTCTCGTAATACTCGCACTTGCTTAACGAGCGAGTGTTACTGCCTGCTTATGTTGTATTACAATTTTGAATTCGTGCCCAGTTCAGTGATTCTTAATCCGAAGACTCGATTACGGGGGTTCTCACCGCCAATTTAAATATCTTTAGGAGTACCATACGAATAAATGAAAGTGTTTCTTTTATAACAAAGTCAATTTAATATTGTATTGGTGCTGAAGATTTTCAATTCATAAAACGATTTTGTAGCCTAGTTAGCAAGACGCCTGTCTCCCAATCCTGAGATCGCGGGTTCAAATCCCTCTGGAACCCAGATTTAAAAAAAAACCTGTCTGGTTTTCACTAAAAGCCTCTATAAAATCGTTCTGGTTGTTTGAAAGAGATCAATACATAGCAATACGCCCGTCAGAATATACTGGATAGTAATCCAATACAATACAATACAACGATTTAAAGGATAGGATAGCAATTAATAGAAAAACCTATTTTGAAACGATAAGTTCTCTCAGTAATTTACTTATAAGATTAGAATAAATCATTTTAAAAGTTAACCTGTTAACACTGCAATAAAATTCATCCAACACAACCTTCGCCTTTGAGGTCTAGTTGATAAGACGCCTGTCTTCCAACTCGGAGATTGCGGGTTCAAATCTCACCACATCTCAGTTTTTTTTAAAAAGATTCCAGTCTGGTTTTCACTTATGGCCTCTCTAGCATCTTTCCGGTTGGTTTAAAGAGATTGCCACATGAAAGTTAGCCCGCCAGGTTGTAGTGTATACAACGAAAGGGCAATAATCTTAATCTTTCTTTACAATTACTTTACATAATATATGTGAATATATTTTAAGGTAAAACATCAAATTATATATAGAGTTTGGGGTTTTTAAGGGTGATTCAATATTTAACTTTGAGTTTACTTGGGTCCTTTCACAATGAAAGGCATCTTTAAAACACAATACGAATTAATTCCTTATAAAATGTACCTTAAAATAAACAAATAAGGTTTAAGTACCTCTATGCTAATCAGATCTCATGCAATTAAGATTGTTAATTCCAAATCCCTTCATAACCAAAATCGTTAACTCCAAATCCCTTCATAACCAAAATTGAATATGTTCACCTTAATAGTCATTTAAGAATGAAAATTTTAATGTACTTATACATATGATGTAATTATTTTCCTCCTCTTATTCAAAGTAGAACCTTGCTAGCCTTAAGTCTCATTGTCCTCCCCCTATCCAAAGTATAATCTTGCTAGTCTTAATTCTCATTTTCCTACCCCTATCCAAAGTAGAATCATGCTAGCCTTAAGTCTCATTTTCCTCTCCCTATCCAAATTAGAATCTTGCTAGCCTTAAGTCTCATTTTCTTCCCCTATCCAAAGTAGAATCTTGCTAGCCTGAAGTCTTATTTTCTTCCCCTATCCAAAGTAGAATCTTGCTAGCCTTAAGTCTCATTTTCCTCCCCCTATCCAAAGTAGAATCTTGCTAGCCTTAATTCTCATTGTCCTCTCCCTATCCAAAGTAGAATCTTGCTAGCCTTAAGTCTCATTTTTCTCCCCTACCCAAAGTAGCATCTTGCTAGCCTTAAGTCTCATTTTTCTCCCCTATCCAAAGTAGAATCTTAATAGCCTTAAGTCTCATTTTCCTCCCCTATCCAAAGTAGAATCTTGATAGCCTTAAGTTTCATTTTCCTCCCCTATCGAAAGTAGAATCTTGCTACCCTTAAGTCTCATTTTCTTCCCCTACCCAACGTAGAATCTTGCTAGCCTTAAGTCTCATTTTCCTCTCCCTATCCAAAGTAGAATCTTGCTAGCCTTAAGACATCTTAAGACCAAAGTAGAATCTTGCTAGTCTCATTTTGCCCTTATTTAACTATGTGAATGTTTGTTATTCTGATATTAATGAAGAGTTGTACGATAAACGGAAGAGGGTCTAAAATGTTTGGATTCGGTTTATTTTAAATCTAGAAAAAATATCGAACACTCAAATATCGTCAAACTTCTTTGAAGCGTTGAACAATTCATGCTCCACTAAGTATCTGTGTGAAAAAATCAATTTTTTTTCTAAACATTAACTTTTTCTCTGATTTGGTAACGGCAAAACCAATATATCTATCATCACACTTCATTCTTTACATCAACTTTTGCTGTACACTGGGCCCGACTTTGGAACGATCTTCCTGGTTTAATCAGATATGCTACATCCCTATCGATTTTTAAGAATAAACTATAGAACCATTATTTATCTCAAAATATTATTCATCCTTTACTCTCATGCAATTCTCATCCTTATTCCTATTTCCATGAAGCTTTTATTTTTTGGAGGTATGTCAGATTTTCTAATATTTTATACACCATGTTAAATAAATGGTCATGAATGCCAATACATATGAAAAAAAGTTGGTTGATTGTAAAAAAATACCTTTAAGTGATAAATTCGTTCAATGTTTGAACATTAAAGTGATAAAAAATTAAATAATAAATTGAGTTCTTAATATCACAATAATATTATCTGCTCTGAATATATAATTCTAAAAGGAAAATTTTAAAACAACGAATAAACGCGAATTATTCAAGAGTTTCTGATAAAAACAGCAGAGAATTACATTCTTAAGTCATTAAGCGGTGAAAAATAAATAAGACAAGAGACTGAAAAAACGTGGAAGATTATTTAAGTGAGACGAAACAGAAAAAAAGCCGAGAAGGGACACAAAGTTGACAATTGAAAAAGTACGACCGCCACGCCATCGGTTCCCCCTTATTTCCAGCTTAATTTTGTGACTGTATTGAAATTTCGGTTCGTTATGTTGACAAAAGAATAATATTATATATTGTATAGAACTAATAGGGTGGGATTTTTTTATAGGTCTTTTCCCATGGCATGGAATAGATTTCCTCTAATATAATAACATTTTCAGAAATTGACATTTTCAGAAATTCTGCACTGTTTTGGATTTATTTATTTTTTTAAAGAACTAAACGTTCTTCCAAAAGATATATATGTTTGTTTCATATACCGGAAGATCTATCATGTTTTTTTGTTTATTTATGAAAACAAGCTGTTTTACAAGACGCCTTTCTTCTTACTTGGGGTTGTGACTTTAATTTCCGTTAGTACCAAGATTTTAAAAAGAGTGATTCTTGGGTTTTCACTTAAGGCTTGTTAACCTTTGCGGTTAATTGATAGAGATTGCTACATTGTATTAAACTCACCAGGCTGCACTGTATACAACGAAAGTGTAATATCATAGTATAAATAGGCCAAAACCCATACGACGGCTGTCGCCAAAGAAAGACTACGAGAATTGAATTTTGAATACAAGAGAGCGAGAGAGGAATACTTTAGCTTTAAAAATGATCCTAGCACGTTAATGTAAAATAAACGCGACATGTTTTTAATGAAAATTTAAAATATATGCAGAATACAATGTTGATTACATTTATCCGAAATCTTTTAGCTTATCAAAATTCAACATTATTATAACCATCACGCCATGCTCATTTTAAGGTAGGTAGATATAAAATATCTCAATTTAATTCAATGTTACTTTTTAGTTTTTCAGATTTTCCAAAATTTTTCGTACCTTGAATACTACTTTTATAGATTTAAATTAAGAATCTTTCATAAAATCACTCATAATTCCTACGTGGCTGAACCATCTCATTGTTCCTTTCTTAATCGTAAGCACTGCATTTATTTCAGTCCGCATTCTTTCTTAATGTCCTGATTCCTTATGTCATTAACTAAACAGCAATGATCGTATATAAATCCGTCAGCGTCTGAACGTCGTTTAATTTCTTCCTGACATTTCATCTTCTTTTCAACGAAACTGCGTCTTTATACATTTTGACATTTCAGAATAAAACATACAGCACGTCTTCTATAGGTTCTATTTGACATACTATACAGCACGTCTTCTATACGTAGATGTATGAAATTTCAACTATAACTCTCGTCTTCTAGCTTGTTTGGAATGGAAACTTTTGTACTTGATTGATACACAAAGGTAACGGAGAGAGGTTATTCGTGAAACAACATTGTCTTAGAGTTATAGCTCTAATCTAGTAATCTTTTAACTGAATCAGATATATGTAGTTCTACTTGGATCAAATATTTCCATTCCACACTTATCTCTAGTGAAGATTTCACAAAGCCTCTTGAGAAACTCAGCGCAACATTAACTGTGAAGTGGCTTTATGTCAAAGCATATAGCTGTAAGGATATGCGAGCACCTGTGACAGGGATGTATTAGCTTGTTACATTTGGGAATTATCGATCTGGCTATGATCGGTTGGGTCAGGTTGTCTCTAATTAGAAGCCTGACGGATGATGCATTACTCATGCTCTTCTCCAAAGTGAAGGATGGTCGTAAAGCGTATTAAGTTTCCATTCTACAGTACCATCGTCGTGCAACAAGCAAATTGATTTATCTCAGTAAGCGTCTTTATCCGAAATCCTCCTGTAAATTAAAAACTCCTTTAACAAAAAAATGTGTAAAAATTAACATTAAATTAGATTCGACATAAACGCTAGATTTGTATTTTTTCTATTGGCAATAAAAATATACCACTTATTTCGTTTAGAGTAATTTAATTAAGGATGTATAGAATTTAAAGGCTAGCTTGAGGGCACAAAACATTTATTTATCGAGAAATATCGGCTTCAATTGAGAAATTATTTCTATTGGGAAACACAGTAAAGAAATCAACATGTTTTGAATTTCTAACAAAACTTTATTGACACCCGCTCGGTTGACACAAAATAATCGTCAGTTTTAGATCAAAATAAAGTACTTTATTACATGGTAACAGACGTTCATTCCTATTGGTCTAGTTAATTGCTCACGTTATTAAGTGTAAATATAAAATTCGCTCCATCCTTGGCATGCTTTAAGAAGCGACTGTAAAACTCTTGATTTCTAATCAGTAAAATAACGTGTTTCATTCCCGATTTTTCTTTTCCTTTCCTCTCCACCATCCCTTTCTTTTCTTTTGATTAATGATATCTCACTTTATATGAAAAGGAATTTTCAGGTGATTGCCTTTCTTTGTGAGGTTCGTGGGCATATGCGCAGGTATGTGTTTATGGATTTCGTGGGGATAGATAGTCATCTGAATGATTTATGCAACCATGTAACTTGCTTCATTTACTTTTGTCTAGTTTGCTGGAAGAGATTTTCGCCTGGAAATATTCCCGCCAGATTATATATTTGCAATAAAAGTGTTAAATAAAAAGTTAAGGCTTTATATGTAATATATATTACTCTAAGCTTTTATTTTTGTCCAAATATTTGTTTTTTTTTATTTCTTCTTTATTTATTAATATTCAAAGCAGTGTAAGGATAAGAAACATGGACGAAGAGAAATAAGAAAAGAAACATGAAAGCCTTCGAGATATGGTGTTGCAGGCGGATGCTTTATCTCTCATGGACTGCAAGGCGCATCATGAATTGGAAATTACCAAAACACTTTCAATAAAATGCAATTATAGAATCGTAGCGTACTTTGGGAATGTTGCCAGAAATAATAATGCCAGTCTGATTTTATGAAACCTGGTGATCACGCAGATATCTGAGGTTAAACGAGCAAGAAGAGGGGTTTCTTTAAGATGAATGGACTAAATAAGGAATTAATAGAATCCTCTGTAAACACTGCATTAAATACTGTTCAATAAGATGAACGGACTAATTAAGGAATTAATAGAATCCTTTGTAAACACTGCATTAAATACTGTTCAATAAGATGAACGGACTAAATAAGGAATCAATAGAAACCTCTGTAAACACTGCATTAAATACTGTTCAATAAGATGAACGGACTAAATAAGGAATTAATAGAAACCTCTGTAAACACTGCATTAAATACTGTTCAATAAGATGAACAGACTAAATAAGGAATTGATAGAAACCTCTGAAAACACTGCATTAAATACTGTTCAATAAGATGAACGGACTAAATAAGGAATTAATAGAAACCTCTGTAAACACTGCATTAAATACTGTTCAATAAGATGAACGGACTAAATAAGGAATTAATAGAAACCTCTGTAAACACTGCATTAAATACTGTTCAATAAGATGAACGGACTAAATAAGGAATTAATAGAAACCTCTGTAAACACTGCATTAAATACTGTTCAATAAGAAAATTAGATCAAGTGGCAATTATTAATAAATAAAGGAACAAACGTACACAAAATATTATAGATTACCGCAACAATTATTCAAATCTTGGATAATATGCAAAAAAAATTATGAAAAATGTACATTATAACAAGAAAAGTGCGAAAACATCAATTGATGAAAGTAATTATGATAGAGAAAGGAAGAAATGTGAAGGAAATGCAAAATTAAGACTGAAACACGTAAAAATTATAACTTGAAATTAAGAGTTTAATATCTGGCCATTTTACCAGATAACATATTACTCGTATATTGCGGTTGGACAATGATTGAAATTTCAAAATGAACTTCTAAATTAAAGTGAAAAACCTATTTAATTCACATGTAAAATATATTTTGACGTCAAATATGTACGTTGTTTTTGTCAATCTGATAAAAATGTTTTTTTTTCCTTTCTGAGAAACAATTTCTACTTTTGTTCAGTAAAAAAAGGTAGTTTTTTATCTTTGAAATTGCTTTTTTTAAGATACTTAATCTAGATATACATCTGGTATATTATGTCATTTTCAAGACTGACAGTGTTACGTACCCAATCTAGTTTTAGAAGAGAAAATCATTTTAATGTGTCTGGATTTTTTGTAGGAGTGACAACTGCTCACTGTGTGTCGTTTGGTTTGAAAAGGATATGATGTTTAACGGATGTGAAGTAAACAAAATGGGGTTTAATATCTTTGTTATTTTGTAGAGATTGTTTAATTTTTTTACTTTTATTGTGGAAAGAAAAAAATTACGTAACTTGAAAAAATAACGTAATTTTTATACATCCATTTTATTTGGAATTATTTTATTCGCAACGAGGCTGCTGCGAGGCATCCAGGTTTATCATGTGAACCGGTCTTACATATTCCATTATTCGCAATGAGGTTGCTGCGAGGCATCCAGGTTCATCATGTCACTCGGTCTTACATATTCTATTATTCGCAATGAGGTGACCCGGTTTTATATTTTCTATTATTCGCAACGAGGTTGCTGCGAGCCATCCAGGTTCATCATGTGAACCGGTCTTACATATTATATTATTCGCAACGAAGTTGCTGCGAGGCATCCAGGTTCATCATGTGAACCGGTCTTACATATTATATTATTCGCAACGACGTTGCTGCGAGGCATCCAGGTTTATCATGTGAACCAGTCTTACACATTATATTATTCGCAACGATGTAGCTGCGAGGCATCCAGGTTTATCGTGTGAACCGGTCTTACATATTCCATTATTCGCAACGAGGTTGCTGCCAGGCATACAGGTTCACCATGTAAACCGGTCTTACATATTCTATATAGTATTTTTTAAAATTAAAATGTATGGCAATAGACGACCTTTGTGGTTTAGTTAAGACGCATGCCTTATGTATCGGGGGTTACGAATTCAATTCCCGTTTGAAACACGACTTTTTAAAAAAATATTCCGAATTGGATTTAACTTAAAGCTTCTTAACATCTTTATGCATGGTTTGAAAAGATTATAACATTACAACTAACCCGCCAAATCGTACTGTTTTTATTTTTTTATCTATTTTACACATGACAAGAAATATACATAATTTGCGAAATAACAACAGGTAATTTAATTTGGACACACAATTTTAATGGATCTGGGTTTGTTGCTTTCACTTGTCGTGTCCCCAGTAAACTAGGCTTCTGCCTGTATCTCACTGCGGACAAATAGCTTGAAAAAATAAATCGATACTTCTTTCCGATTTTTGATTATATTAAACCCCGTTGCATATTTTCATCAACCTGACAAACAGTGACACTCAATTATATATGTATACATCACGCGAAATCAAACTCCTCACACTTCATCACTCCAGACAGACTGTATACAATGAAAGTGTAATACAATAACACAATATAACAAAGTAATTGACTTATTTGAATACAACAATACTTAATCATAAATGTGACCATTAAACCATAACTATGACAGCAACTATTCTAATGGACGTACGTACAATCAATTTTATATAGTTTGATGATTGTAAACCTCTCATTGTAAGATGTTTCATTGAAACAAATCATAATTCTTAATTGTATTGTTAATGCCTTTAATATGTATTAAGTTAAAGTAATTGATACATTTACCATAAGTTTATGTTCTGGGATTTCAGTGACAAGATTGACACATGGGATAGATTGATTGACTTAAAACAAGACATCCCGTTAGCCAATCAGCAAGATTATAGTAACTTAAATTAGAAGAAAGAGGAATTTAATAAAAATCAAGCGTAAGAGCATAATGCATATTTTTGTACTTTTTATTTAGATACTTTGTAAGATGAAAAAATGAGCTTTAAGATTGGATTGATTGAAAAGGATGGTTTGAGATTTAAGATGGTTTGGTGAAAGACTGACTAAGCAAGTATACAAACCAGAAGTGCGCGTGGAAGGGGAACAACGAAAAAAACGTGGCTAGACTACGTGGAACAGATTTTGAAATAGGGTGAAGTGAGAAATATGAATATTAGAAGATTGTGCACGACGAGATATGAATGTGG